>WEIV01004374.1:332835-383498 GCA_013390005.1 Calyptomena viridis
TTTTTGTTTGCCTCTTCTCCTCCTCCTCTTCACCTCATCCTGCCCATCGCCATGTTCGCCCCTTTTCGGAAGCCGGAGGAATGCGGAGCGGCGGCGGCTCCGGCTGCCAAGAGCCCCGGGGCCGCTGATTGGAGCCGCCGCATCAGCTGGGGCCAAGGCTGCCCCTTTAAAGCGACAGCAGCCACCGCCACCCCCCGCGGGACACCCCCCTGAACCCTCTCCCCGCGCCCCAACCCCCTGCTACAGCCGCCTCTGCAGCGCAGCATCCCCCGGGAGCATCCTCTGCATCCCGCTGGGGAGGGGAAGCTGAGGCGCACGGAGCCTCTCCCCCCTCCACCAAACTCAATAAAAACACCCCGAGGCTTTTTGGGGGGCGTAAACTTCAGTTTGGGGTCTCGTGGAATAAGATCATTTATTTAAATATGGGGGGTTTGGAGAGTTCTCCCGCTTTTCAGAGGAAATGGGGATGCCCCGCTGGTGTATTTGGTTATTGGGAGCACCTTCTGGATCCCGCAGAGGGAAGGAAACTGAGGCACACAGAGACTCTCACCCTCCCTAAACTAATAGAAAAAGGCTTTTTGGGGTATCAAACCTCGATTTGAGGTGTCGAGGAATAGCGAGGATTTATTTAAAAATGGGATTTTTGAAGCATCCTCTCACGGTTCAGAGGAAATGGGGATCCCCCACTGGGAGGATGTTTAGGGCACATTTGGTTATTGGGAGCATCCTCTGGGTCCTGCTGGAGAAGAGGAACTGAAGCACACAGAGACCCTCCCCCCCCCAAACCAAATAAAAAGACCCCAAGGCTTTTGGGGGTATAAACCCCCAGTTTGGGGTGTCATGGAATAAGGTCCATTTATTTAAAAAATGGGAGATTTTGGAGAGCTCTCCTGCTGTTCAGAGGAAATAGGATCCCCCCTGAGAGGGTGTTTAAGGCACATTTGATTATTGGGAGCATCTTCTGGATCCCACAGGGGGAGGGAAACTGAGGCACGCAGAGCCCTTCCCTCTCCCCAGCCTAATAAAAACACCCCAAGGCTTTCTGGGGCATAAATCCCCAATTTGAGGAGTAATGAGGTAACATCAATTTATTTAAAAGGGGGATTTTTGGAGTGTTCTGCCACTGGATGAAAGGGGAAGCCCTCACTGGGAGGGTGTTTAAGGCACATTTGGTTGTTGGGAGCATCCTCTGGATCCCACTGGGGGGAACTGAGGGACACAGAAACCCTTCCCCTCTTAAGCCCAATAAAAATGCTCCAAGGCTTTTGGGTTATAAACCCCTAATTTGGGGTGTTGTGGAATAATGCCAGTTTCCTTAAAAATGGGATTTTTTGACTGTTCTCACATTCCTTGGAGGAAATGGGGATCCCTCACTCAGAGGGTGTTTAAGGCACATTTGGTTATAGGACAGGGGTCCCCCCAAACCCCCTGAGGGGCTGAGATGGGATGTGTGGGGCACAGCCAGTCCCCAGCCCCCCAGAATAAAATAAACCTTCATTATTTTGCCCCCAGCTCTCCTTGGGTCTCCCTGATGCCAAGCGAGGGGTGAGTTTTATCATCCCAACATCCCCCCAGCCTCAGCCAGGAGCTGGGTACCCCCAAAATCCTCATGCTGGGGACCAAGGGGGCAAAGCTGGAGCAGCTCCAGGGTGAGGCATCATGCAGAGTCCCGTGGTGTTCCCACACCTCCAGCACCAGGACACCAGTGCCCCTCAGCACTGGGCTCCACCTGGGCAGGAGAAAACCCACAAGGTGCCCAAGTGAGGCTCACTGGGACAGTGACCACCTCCAAGACCCATTTCTGCCCCCACAGACACCATCCAAAACATCAAGGGCACCTGGATTCCCTCCTACCACCCTAAAAGCAGGGAAACACAGCAGCTCCAAAGGGCAGCACCAACAGGGCTGGGGGCATCCATAGAGCCCCCCGGGCTGCTCCATCCTCATCCCACCTTCCCAGCTCTCTTCCTTTCCACTCCCTCCTGCAGACATCCACGTGGTCACATCTTGCACTTGTTTGGGCTCTGCCTTGGTTGCAGTAACTCCTTCCAGATGTGCTCAGCTCTTTGCATAACGTCGCCGTGGCCACGTCCTGCCCACGCTGCATTCATTTAATATATTTTTATTTCTTTTTTAATGACCTTTCTTGCTCTCAACCCTGCTCTGCCCCATAGGAAAAATTCCCAGCCGGTGCCACCAGCACCTCAACCTCCACCTCATTTTGTGAGATGAGTGTTTGGTCCATCCAACATGTGTCCTACCATGGAAACTCTTCCAAAAGCTGCATAAGCTCCTGGAAAACACCCGGCTGACATGCAGCCAGTGCTGGGGGTGAGGGGGAGATGAGGCTGGGGGTGGGAGGCAGGGATTTAAGTTCTGCTGCAGAGCCCAAATCCCTATGGCACCTTCATGGACGTGGCACCTTCATGGACATGGCACCTTCATGGATGTGGCACAGGGGATCAGGGAGGTCCAGGGCTCAGAGCCCTCGTAGATCTGAAGCATTCAAGGATGGTCACAGCCCTGGTGCCATTCTGGTGGGGCTCACCATGAGGTCCTTGCCTTTTGGAAGATGCTGAGCCCACCTCTCACATGGAGATTGTGCCAGAGTTCAGTTCAGTCACTGTAGGGAGCAGGTTCTCCAGCAAGACAAAGCTCTGGATAAACCAGTAAACAAGGAGCACATTGTTGACACAGAAGAGTTGTTGGGTCTCCTCCCTGACACTTTCCAGCAGTGTGGTGCCCACAAAAGGGGCTGTAGCTTTTCCTCTTTCTTTCTCTCCCTGGGCAATGAGATGGCAACCCAGTGACTCCACAAGGTCACAGGGGCTCTTGGGGTAGCCACAATAATGCAGAAACTAGAAAACATTTAAGGAAACCAGGAGAGGTTCAGATTTCCTCGGTATAACTGATCCCTGATATTTGAGTTTACATTTCCATAGCTTTGCTCTTCTCCAAGGAAACATCAGCAAGGACAAGGGACAAGAAGAAAGCTGACACCCCATAATAGCTCAGAGAGTTTTGAGCTTGTGAGGGCCCACACAAGAACCTGGAGGGATTTAAGACATGTAGATGTGGCACTTGGAGACATAGTTTAGTGGTGGCCTTGGCAGTGATGGGTAAATGGTTTGACTCCATGATCTCCTCCAACCTAAACAATTCCATGTAGAGCCAAGTGGACCTGGAAGGGTATCTCTGAGGTGGTGCCATGTCCTCTCACTGCCTCTGCCTGCCTGGGATTCACTTCTGTAAGTGCCACAACTGTGCTCTGCTGAACATCTTCTGTAGGCTGCAAGTCCCGTGGAGAGATTTCCATGGAGACATTTCCATGAGAGATCTCCAGGATGGTGAGATGACCTTCCTTGGTGTCCATCCTTCCTGAGCCCCCCATGCCAGGGAATGCACGTGCTTGGGCAGAGCAGGAGGGAAGAGCCCTCCAGATTCCCACAGGACACAGGAGAGAGGCTGGGACATGGTCAGCCCTTTGGGGACCTGTCATGGGCTTGGCAACTGGCTTTCACTCAGCAGCTGGTTTTCTGAGCAGGCGTGTGGATCATGGAAAAGAAGGGATCAAACCAGGCCAAGAGAGAGAGAAAGAATGAAAAATAGGGAAAGCAAGAACATTCCTGGAGGCTCTCTGGCCTCTCTCCCTCCAACCTCCTGAGAGGAGCAGGAGGAGGAGAGAGACAAAACAAAAGGCACAAGAAAAGAACGAGCCAAAACAACATTAACACCAGGGCTGTGAGGTCCAAAGCAAGCAACGGGACAGGCCCCTTCCCAAAAACCCGTCAGCTTTCGGAGGATCCGGGGGTCCTGCAGAAAACCCTGCCCTTTTATGGCCAGGCAAGGAGGGCTGTGGTGCCAGAGCCTGCCCTACTAAGGGAAAACGTCTCCCTCTGAGTGTCTGCAGTGAGAACACCCACAGCGTGAGCACAGACAAGCTCTCAAAGGACGACTGAAATGCTGCTGCTCCGTGGTGACCCCAATTCTTCTTTTCTTTTTTTTTCCACAGTTTTTTTTCCCCTCTTTGATTTCCCGTTTCGGCCTCCAAACTGGGAAAATAAAATAATGCATTTAAAAAGAAAAGTGATTATTCAGGCAGGGCTGGTTGGTTTCAGGTGACGCCCTCATTGCAAAAGGTTGTGTGAGGACGTGGGAGAAGCCCCCCGAGCTGTCAGACCTCTGTGTGGAGGATGTTCTCCTTCCCCCAGGCAGCTGCTGGGAGCAGAGCAGTGGCTGTGCTGGTGTTTATCCTCCCCTGTGCTGTGGAAGGGCTGACATCCAAGCCAGGGAAGATGTCCTTACTCTACTCTTAAACACAACATCCTGTGCCAAGACCATCCATCCACTGCTTCAAATCAAAGCCCAGGCTGACCCGGCATCTCACTGCCTGAGAGGGAACCACCACCTCCCAGAGCTGCAGATATCCCATGTCAGATGGTATTTTCCTTCTGAGGGATCACAATTTCACTGGGAAAAACTTTTTCTCTCTGCTTGGCTGAGGAAGGGAGGGGAATCCACACTGCAAGTAGGACCCTGACCCATCAGAAAGCCCACTGAATTTGTATATTCTGTATTTTTCATGCTCCAAATGATTTGCCACAAGTATCTTGTGGATGTGGCAGCAGCCAGGTTTTCATTTTCAGAGGAGCTCATGTTAGATTTTAGATCTTTTTTTACACCTCTTTTGTAATAATCAGGTTTCATTTCATACATGGTAATGTTAAGTGTTGGGAGGTTTACTTACAACCCTTGAGTTACAGCACGGCAATGAAAAGATCCAAGAATTAATGAAAAGTTGCTTGGAGGAGTCGATCGGATTTGGGCAGCCAGATTTTGGTAATGGGGGCTACAGGGGTGACTTGTGTGCAGGAGAAGCTGCTGGAGTTTCCCCCAGGTCCAATGGAGCCAATGCCAGCTGGATCCAGCATGGAGCCACTGCTGAGCAAGGTCCATTGGAGATGGTGGCAGCACCTCTGGGGTAACAGATTTAGAAAGTGGCAATAAAACCTGTTCATCTGCAGCCAGAGAGGGGAGTGAGGATATGGGAGAGGAAGAGCCCTGCAGACCCCAGGGCAGAGCAGCAGGAGGGGCAGGAGCTGCTCCAGGCACTGGAGCTGAGGTTCCCCTGCAGCCCCTGGTGCAGCCCATGGTGAGGCAGCTGAGCCCCTGCAGCCCCTGGAGGAGCCCACACTGGAGCAGATTTGCTGCCAGGGACCCACATTGGAGCTGTATCTTCACAGCCCAAACATCTGCCCAGCTGCTGAACAGCAAGAAATGCTTTTTGGATACCAAAACCTGGAGCGAGGTGAGGCTGTGATGTGTCTCTTCATGCTCCTGACTCAGAGTGTCTTCACTGTCTGTGCATCCCTGGCGTGGTGTTGGTGTGGACATGTGAACTCATCAGCAGTGGGACTCACTGGAACTGGTGCCTTGGGGGACTTTTTTCATGGAATCCTAGAAGAGTTTGGTTGGAAGGGACCTGTAAGATCATCTTTTCCCACCCCTGCCAAGGGCAGAGACACCTCCCACTATCCCAGGTTGCCACAAGCCCTGTCTGACCTGGCCTTGGACACTTCCAGGGATGGGGCATGGAGGTCATTAAATGTGTTATAAAAGAGGAAATCATGGAATATCTGACATGATCCTGCTCTTGGAGCTGTGCTTGTCCCTGGTGTGAGTCAGAGCAGAGGAACAGCATTGCCAGGTCTTGGTTTTGGGTGGAAAAGGACTTAATTCAACTGTTACTTGACTGCAGGTTTTACGACCGAGGCCTGTGCTCTGTGTGCACTGAGCAAGCCCAGCCAAGCAGCCCAAGCCAAGTCGTCCTCACTGCTGTTGTGTTGGAGAAATAATCTCTATTAACAACTTGACTTGGCAGTTTCAACATTTTTGGGAAAGAAATATTTTTATTCTCCCACCAGGCCTTTCTCCAGCCGTCATTGGCTACTGCTCTCCTGCATGAACAGTTTAACTCTGTTATGTTCAGGCACTGGATGAAAATGAATACAGTAAAATAATAAATTATAAAGCACATGGATTCTACGTTCTGGTGGGAAAACCACAGGATTTTTCATATTTCTTTTCTTAAAAAAGCCGCTCACAATACTGTTAAAGAAATTAAGTTGCCACAGGATTGGAGAACAGGTCCTTTTGTTGCTGGAAAACTGGAGAAAAGACAGAAAGGTAGTGCTTCAATGGTATTTTTTTTCAGGATGGAAATGAGTCCATGGTGTGGTTCAGCAGAGTCAAGTTCCATGGTTTTTCAACATCCTCATCCACAATCTGGAGGAGTAAGAGCAGACCCACATCTCTGCTTGCAGATGAGCTCTTACAAGGTCATCAAGTGTCACATGAATAATGAGAAGCTCCAAAAGGCTCTCAAAAAAAGAAAAAGCAGAGAAGAAAGTTTCAAATGACCCTTGATATAGGAATACATAAAGTAAAGCATCTGGACAAGAAAGCTGGTGCTATGCTGAGTTTGGAACCTTGGAATCTCTGGAGTTGAGATCTTGGGTTGCCACCAGCAGCCCTCTGAAATCACTGGCTCAGTGTGTGGCCAAGGTGTGTTAAACGTTGCAGCCAAAAAGGGCCATGAAATTGCCATTTCTCAGCTTTCCCTGAGCACATCCAGTGCTCAAGGCATCACTTTGCTGTGACAGAAAACCCTGATGCATCCGTGCTTTCACAACTGTGTGTAGTCCTGATCTCCAAGGACAGAACAGTGGTGCTGGAGAAGCAGAAAGAACAACTAAAATGACCCAGTGGGATGGGGCAGCTGCTTTTAGAGGTGAGACAACAAGCTCAGGACCCTTCAGCGGAGAGAAGGGAAAGCCCTTGGGAGCTTAGGAGCAAGGGGCAGCAAATGATGAAGGCAATGAATTCAGTAAATGCAACATTATTGCTCAGAGAAGATAATAGGAACCTGGGATGGTTTGGGTTGAAAGAGACATTAAAGATCACCTTGTTCCAACCCACTGCCATGGGCAGGGACACCTTCCACTATCCCAGGTTGCTCCAAACCCTGTCCATCCTGGCCTTGGGGTGTTACCTCCTGTTGCTGCTGGAGGAGAAGACTATTAGGCTTGATAAACTTCCAGAAAAATTGGGGCAGCTGCTCTTTATCACCTCTAGACTCCATCAATCAGCAGCAATAAACTTCAGTCCTTATCCACGGCCCAAACACCTATGAAATGGTTCCTGCCTTGTCTCATGCAAAGGTAAGGACAGAATTTCTGTGACAGCTCAGAAGGGCTTTGGTGTCACCCCAAGTCACGTTCCCAGCGATGGCTTTGCCAGGTGTGAAAAGCTGCACAGGCCTTCCCAGCACGGGGCTTGCAGCTCCAAGGCATCTTTGCATATCAAAGGATAATGCAGTGAGGAGCAGCATTTCATTAGTCAGGAAGTTATAAATTGATAGCTTGATTGAAATAATTATCAAGAATTACAGGAAATACCTGGAGATGCATTTATATTCAAGAGAGTCTTCAGGGAGAAGGGGAGACTTTGCCCCAAAATAGGAGTTTCTGCTCAGGGATGCAGCACTGCAGAATGAAGTCCCACCTTTCAAACTCCCATGTAAGTCCTGTCTTTTACCTCTTTTCTTAGAACAAATCAGATTCTCACTTTTTTTTTTCTTTAGATAATCTTGGGTAGGAGAGATTTTTAAGACTGCGGGGGAAATGCTGGAGCTGCAAAGCAGATCCATGTGAACTGCAATAATTTCAAAGCCTCTTTACTCCATTCTGGATTTTAGGTTCCTGGAATCTACCTTTCCATCCTGATAGGGGTATCCAGAGAAGCTGTGGCTGCCCCATCCCTGGAAGAGTTCAAGGTCAGGCTGGATGGGTCTTGGAGCAACCTGGCATAGTGAAAGGTGTCCCTGCCCATGGCAGGGGGTTGGAGCTGGATGAGCTTTAAGGTCCCTCCCAACCCAAACCATTCTATGATTCTATGAAATTGGTAACGTGAAAAACAAGAAACCACCTTATCCAGTGAAATTTCCTATACAGAAAATATACAGTGAATTATCCTCCCCTGCCTAAGCAATTTAAATAATCCCTCAAACAAACAAATAAAAAAATCCAGAGTGAAGATAACACAGAAATAGTGTGATTTATATTAGTGCTAAAGAAAACCACTAAATGCTGGTATTTGTGCTGGTATATTCAGCAGAGAAGGTTCCCTGCCCATGCCCTTTAAGGGTCCCTTCCAACCCAAGCTATTCCATGATTCCAAGGGCAGAAGGGTGAAGGGAAGGCCTGAAAGAGATGCTGAGTGGAAAGCTGAGTTTTTCAAAGATAAATTTACAGGAGGGTTTAGAAACAGATCTCCCAGGGTGACCACAGAAAACAAGCAACAGGCACCTTCAGCCAAGGTTTTGTAAGACCCAACATCCAGAAGCTCAAGTCAGACAAGCTGAAGTTCAAATTAAATTAAGATGCCAACTCCTGCTCACATCCCTGCAGCTCCAGCACAGCTGGAAGAGGGGAGGTGGCAGGGATAGATGACATGAAGCCGAAGGAAAGCAGTGCTGGAAAGAGGGAACATTGCTTGGAGGAGTTATTTATGATCCACCAGGAAACCAAACAGATACACAGCCTGGGACTCCCTGGGGATCTGTCCCAGGCCTGGTACTGCTCAAAATATTTTTTTAATAATTACTTGCATGAATAGAAAATTTGCTTCTTACAGCTGCAAATGATGCCAAGCCGGGAGGGACTTGAAGTACTTTGGAGGATGGGCTGGAACTTCAAAACAGTCTTGACACAGCAGAGAAATAGCCTGGGAAAAAAAATAGGCTGCAATTTAGGAGAAACAAAGGGAAGATGCTGCTTGTGTAAGAGGAGTTGAGCTGCAGAGCGTGGCCTGGACAGGGAGCAGGGAAAGGCAGAGGAGTCACACCCCTGCCTGGATGCTGGAAACCTTCCTTATTCTGGGGGAAAAGCAGCAAAGCACAGGCAAGGACAGGTGAATGTGGACTGCAGGACACGTGGAGTGGTGCTTTAGATCCTTGTGGCACCATGAATCCAAGCTGGAGAGTGTTGTCCATATGGGTCTGGTGTTTGGGGATGTTGTGGGCTGGTGGTGGAGCCCAGGAGATGGTCAGATATAAGAAGTTGAAAAAAAACCCCAACCCCCTCAAAATAATTAAAGAACTTGGAGGTATTTAGTCCAGAAAAAGCCAGATTTGGGCAGGAGCTGCCTCAGTAGCCCAACACTTTTACAAATAGTTCAGGTGGCCTTTTTTCCCTCTGCTTAAATATTTCCAAGGGCATGTCACGATAGGATGGGGGGTTCCCACTGCCAGAGGGCAGATTTAGATGGGATATTGGGAAGAAATTCTTCCTTGTGAGGGTGGGAAGGCCCTGGCACAGGTTGCCCAGAGAAGCTGTGGCTGCCCCATCCCTGGAAGTGTCCAAGGCCAGGTTGGAGCAACTTGGGATAGTGGGAGGTGTCCCTGTCCATGGCAGGGAGTGGGACAAGGTGATTTTGAAGGTCCCTTCAACCCAAACCTTTCTGTGATTCAATGATTTAAGAAGAAGGAAAAAGGTAATTCTCTTTCTCTCCATCTGTGAAAAGTAGTGATGGGCTAAAACAGCAAAAGAAGGTGCTTTAGCTTAGATATCAGAAAAAAAAAATTCTTATAATATCAATAGTTCAGGCAATTTTGGTTTTGGCACTTGAACCACTCAGTCTCAGCTCTGAATATTTTTTACAGATAGGTTGGATAAGAACTACTGTGATTTATACAGCTTGAGTTGATCCTGACTCTGCAAAGGAGGAAACTGCAGAACTGAAAAGGTCTCTTTTTGCCATGTTCTCTGGCACAAACTTCTTGTGAAGGGTGGCAGTTTGAAGCTATTCATAGAAATGAAAGATGAGTATGGAATCTGTGCAGTTTCCTGTGGGAAGTTGATAGGAAATCTATCATTAAAGCTGGATTTCTCCAGCAATATATTTTTTGGTAGAGTTGTTTTGACAAACAAATTCTTTTTTTTTTGGCTTTGTTTCCCTCCTGATTTAATGGAAAGAAAAGGAGAGAGGTGTATTGCTACACTCAGGGAATCTAAAATCACACCAAGTCACAGAGGCACCAGAGGCAGCCTGGGTTTGAGATGTCACGAGCTCATATTCCCAAATTTGCTGGTGTTGACCAAATTGTCCTTAGACAGCTCTCACTTCTCTAATAAACAGTCCTGCCAAGCCCAGGAGGGAATCTCATCTTCCCAGCACACTTTGAGCTCTCAGGAGCAGAGAATTGCCCCAGGTGTCACACGGTGGCTTTGGTGGCACAGAGAAACCAATGCCCATCCCAAAGTCTCTGGTAGCACTCCACTCACCACACAATCTTTCCACAGATGAGAACATCAGGGGCTTCATATCCTCCCTCTCCTTGTTTTTCTGACTCCTTAAAATTTGTCACAAGGGAGAGATTTAGTCTTTGAAGAAAGGAAAGGCAAGGCTCAAAGTTAAGAGCCTGTTCCTCTTCAGCCAGAGCTGGGTAATTTTGTAGGTCCCAGCAAAGCCAGTGGAATATGAGACTTCATAGCATGTTCCTTAAAATTATCATAGAATTCTAGAACAGTTTGGGTTGGAAAGGAGCTTAAGGATCACCTATTTCCAACTCCCCTGCCATGGGCAGGGACACCTTCCACTATCCCAGGTTGCTCCAACCTGGCCTTGGACACTTCCAGGGATGGAGCAGCCACAGCTTCTCTGGGCAACCTGTGCCAGGGCCTCCCCACCCTCACAGAGAGGAACTGAATCCTAAAATCTAATCTAGCCCTGCTCTCTGGCCGTGGGAAGCCATTCCCTCTTGTCCTGTCACTCCATGCCCTTATAAATAGCCCCTCTCCCTCCTCCTTGCAGGCTCCCTTCAGGTCCTGGAAGGCCACACGAAGGTCACCCCAAAGCTTCTCTTCTCCAGGCTGAACAATCCCAATTCCCTCAGCCTTTCCTCAAGCCTCGGCCAGCCTCAGCAACTCTGGTTGCAGAGGAGCAGCTGCTCTGTGCCAGTGACTGTGGGTGACACGAGCAGCTCACGTGGAGGGTCCCTGGGCAGCCCTGCTCAGGGGACACAACAGGGATGGACTGGTCCCTTCAGGGACACATTGGAAACAAAGTGACCAGGGAAATGTTGCTTGCAATGCCTCCCAAAATAGGAGCTAAGGATACTCAATGAAATTTACCAAACTGCATGTTACAGTAGGAAAAAAATTAGTTTCTTGAGCTAAATGTTATTTCTTGAAAAGGTGGAAACCATCACTAGAGGGTGGTGCAAACCTCAGCAAAATAAAGCAGCGTGACCAGCAGTGCTGGTCCAGCTCTGAGGCCACCAACACAAGAATCATGGGGATCTTTTGGAGCAATTCTCTTCTGCTCTGGAGCCAGCCTGGGAGAGCTGGGAATGTCACCTGGAGAAGGATCCAGGGACACCTTGGAGCCCCTTCCAGTGCCTAAAAGGGCTCCAGGAGAGCTGGAGAGGGACTTGGGACAAGGGTTTGGAGTGATAGGAAGTCTAGTGCTCTCAACAGAATGTTTGCCTTTTCATTCCTCCTTAAACACGAGGATCCAAGAGTCTCTGTTGATGGATTCATCTCACTGGTACATTCCCAGATGATCTGTGTGTTTCTCCTGGAAGTGCAGCAATCCTTACCTTCCCTCTCCTTCCCAATCCTCCTCATGCTTTTCATGGCTTACTTGCCAAAATTCACTGGGGTAAAGCTATGCAGATGCTGCCTGAGTGGGTGGCCAAGGCACCAGGAGAGGGGAAGGACCCTTGTCCTCCCTCACAGGGTGCTCCAAGAAGAAAGAGAAAGCCCAAGAGGGAGGGCAGCCCCTTCCTGGCTGAATGAAGGAATTAATTAAGGGATTTTGCAGCCTGAGGCCAGGACTAGGACATAATGGCAGGGTGGGAGCTACGAGTGTTCACAAGCTGTTCTGAGCTCAGCACTCTCCATGTCACAATCACAGAATCCTCAGGGTTGGAAAAGACCTCCGAGATCACAGAGTCCAACCTTACCCAGCACTGCCTGTTCCCCACCAACCCATGTCCCCAGGTGCCACATCCACTTTCAAAATCCCTCCAGGGATGAGGACTCCACCACTCCACTGCCCCGGGCAGCCTGTGCCAGGGCTTGACAATCCTTTCCACGAAGAAATCTTCCCTAATATCCAATCTAAACCTCCCCTGGCACAATTGAGGCTGTTTCCTCTCATCCTGTCTTTAGTTCCCTGGGAGCAGAGCCAGACTCCTCCCAGTCACCCCCTCCTGTCAGGGAATTGCAGAGAATTCCAGGTGCCCCCTGAGCCTCCTTTTCTCCAGGCTGAGCCCCCCCAGCTCCCTCAGCTGCTCCTGGGGCTCCAGCCCCTTCCCAGCTCCATTCCCTTCCCTGGACACACTCCAGCCCCTCCATGTCCTTCTTGCAGTGAGGGGCCCAAAACTAAATATTCCAGGTGCAATTTTAGACCATCCTATGAGTAACGACACCAGTTTCCTTGAGCTGCTCCCTGCTCTCGAAAGCACAGATACACACCCCAGCAGACATATCAATTAACACCTAATTAATGCCAACCCCCTCTGTGCATCCACTGTGACACTGAAATACTGCCTTCACCAAAAAACCTCCCCCAAACTGCCACAGGCCACTGATTTCACGGCCTGCAATCCCATCTACTTCAGAGGGATTACATGGATATTACGGAATTCAAGGCTGGGTCCCTTTAATTGTTTGGATAATTTGTAAACAGTTTTAACACAACACAGCCAAGCGCTTTTAAAACCAGGTGGAAAATCATCCCCGTTTCACAACCACCTAGAAAAGAAAGATTGGGAAGCAGGGAAAGATGGGAAGTAGGGGTGGAGCATGCAAAGCTTGATCTCCCTGTGGTTTAAATCCCAGGCAGCGTTCCGTTTGGAAATCACACCGGGTGGGATTCCAGGGTGCAGCTCAAGGTCATCTAAACACTGTGCTGGGCTCCGAGCTGAGTGAGAGCACCAGGAACCACACAAAGCCAGAACAGGAATTTAATGCACTGTCAGGGATCTTTGGGAAGAGCTCCTTAAATGCTGCTTCCCCTCGGGTGCAAGGACACGAAGAGCCCTGGTTTGGAAGCAACAGTGACAAGGAATTGTAGGGATTTCTTAGGGAAAGTGTATTTATGCCGTGGCTTTGTCAATCTGTGATTTATAAGCAGATGTCTGAGAGGCAGATGGTTCATTTTATATTGTCTTGGACAAGTCACTCACCTGCAACTGGAAACGTTCCTTCCTGTGGAGCTACTCCACAATTGTGTGCTGTGCAGGGGATGGATATTCCCAAAACAACCCAAGGCCTCCAGACCAAACCTCCTTTAGAACTCTTTTATTTTTATGAAATCACTTACCCTTGAGCGATAGTTTTACTTCAGTGCAGGATTTAAGACTTGTTTTAATCCAAAAGTGTCACTGAGGAACACACAGCTGGGTGTCAGCCACTGTTTTTATCAGGAACTGCCTCCAGCTGGAGAAGCCAGATCAAGGTAATGGCATGAGACCTCCCTGGCAGGAGCACCTGAGCTGCAGGGATCCCAGTGGGTGGTTCTGTTGGGAATATGGCTCTGGAAGTGTAGAAAAGCAATGCTATGCTCCTGGAAGAAAGGTTGGTGACCACCTCTAACAACCTGTTGGGGAGGGGATTTTCCCCCTCTGCTCTGGTGAGACCCCACCTGCAGAGCTGCTCCAGCTCTGGGACATCCAGGACAAGCATGTGGAACTCCTGGAGCGAGTCCAGAGGAGGCCACGGAGATGTTCCAAGGGCTGGAGCTCCTCTGCTTTGGAGCCAGGCTGGGAGAGCTGGGAATGTTCATCTGGAGAAGGATATAGGGAGACCTTGGCACCCCTTCCAGAGCCTAAAGGGGCTCCAGGAGAGCTGGAGAGGGACTTGGGACAAGGGCTGGAGGGACAGGACAAGGGGGAATGTGTTCCCACTGCCAGAGGGCAGGGAGAGATGGGATGTTGGGAAGGAATTCCTGGCTGTGAGGGTGGGGAGGCCCTGGCACAGGTTGCCCAGGGAACTGTGGCTGCCCCATCCCTGGAAGTGTCCAAGGCCATGATGCCAGGGCTTGGAGCCACCGGGGATGGTGGAAGTTGTCCCTGGATTTCCTACTTTTCCTACCCAGGATTTCTTGCTTCTCCTTCTCCAAGTCAGTGCTACGAAATCAGGGAAACACCAGGTTAACCAGATCACACTGAAGGCCAAATCAAACAAGCAAACACTTCCCCTTGTCCTTTTTACCTCAGACCAGGACAATCAGTCCCTCCATCACAAGCCCAGTATTTCCATAGAAATCCAGTTGTTGTGGAACAGAGGGTCTAAATGACTGATGGATTAATCCACCCAGCCACCACATCTGCTGCCACCAATATCCCACCTCCAGTGCTACGGGGATGATGTGGGAATGCCTACTTGGGAAAGAACAGTTAGCCAAGTGGTTAATCCCAGCTTTTCCCAGGATTTCCATGGAGATCTGTCACGTGTATCTTTGCACCAACGACAGGAACCTTTTATGTATCTTGAGGAAACGGCGAGGCCTCAAATCACTTGGAAATTTCAAAATATTTGTTCCTCCAATGACTCTTATATAAACCCAGTGCAGAGTCTTGCCGAGGAATCGTTCCCTATGTAGGTCAGGAAAAGGAAAAGCAACTTGTGTCCGAGTCCTGTGAGGGACAAAAGCGGATACAGAAATTAAAGTATATTTTTAATTTTCCTGCCTGTTTCCCTCAAGCAGCACCGGATTTTTCCAGATGTAGAGAAAAGAGCATTTGCAGATATGTACAAAAGTTTATTTTACAAACAGCAACTACTTTGGAATAACAAAATTGCAAAAACATAGAGCCAGTGTTAGAAAACCAGAGCAGGGGATGTTTTCTATCTGAAGCACAATTTAACAGACTTCACTAAGTAAAAATACCCCCAACCCTTCCCTCAGCCCTGTCCCCAACCTGTGGAATTTCTTCATAAAGCTTTGACTAAAGATAGGAAAGACTTTAGTGACACTGCAGGAATTTTTGGTAACTACAGTTAATTGACTGGCCACATTTCTATTACCTTTCCTGGCCTTAAAAAGTCAAGTCAGATCTGAAATACATTAAAAATCTGATTCTGGAGCAATTTTTTCACTCCTAAGTATTGAATGGCAATGGCTATATTTCTGTGTTTTGTTACACCATGAACCCTCTGCTTCTATTTTCTCAGCAAGGGAAAAACAAGTTACATTTGTGCTGAAAATGATGAAACTAACAAATATTACTGAAATATTTGTTCAGGACTCTGAGATGGCTCTTACTGTTAGAAAAATGTTTGTAAATGTATCCTGACTTGAGTAAGAAATGTATTTAATGTTAAAAGGCATAAGAAGCTTCCAAAAGATTGACTGGAAAGGATTACATGCACACCCTTTGAACTGCAAGTGTAGGGAAGGGGTAAGACCAGAATTTTGGGTTCTCCTAGAAAAGTGAAAAACCTCTGTGGCAAATTGAGTGTATAAATGTCTTATTCAGCTGCTGATGGGCAGGAATGAAGGGAATCATCACAGTTTGCAAACTTCCCTTTGAACTTGCTTTTCATGTTTCACAAGTGTACAGAAAAATGATCTAATTTTAATTCAATCAAAGAGAGAATGAACTGATGCCTAAGCAAGAAATAATCACTTTTAATTTTCAAAGCTGTTGGGGCCTGATGAGATTACAAAAAAATCATTTCCAGTATTTGAAAACATTTGAGAAAAATGAAAGCATCTCCAGATATTACAGAAGTCAGTAATGAAAACTATTATGATACAGCAGAGCTCGTTAGCTCTAATCAAACAACATTAGTCTGTTCTGTCACTGCAGACCCCAATTTTCAGGTTCCATTATGCCATTAAAAATCTGCTTCTCAGTACACAAGTTTCTAAGCCCTGAAAAACTTTACAAATTATTTTACATGAACTTGGTCAGAATATTGCAAAACTTACTCAATGGTCTTCAGCTTAAATCTATTTATTTTTTGCAAACCATTAACTGGAACATGGAACTGGAGTCATTTTTGGTAATAAACTTTCAAAGTATTGTCTATGTTTTTTATCAGGCATCCCAGTATTTTTGTAGTCCTAGCACTTTAACAATATATTGTTCAGTATCTGCAGTATCAGTATCTGGTATTCCCTGTATGGAATATAGGATGGGATACAGCTACAGATATTTTATAAAGGAACCTTTATGATTGGTTTTCTCAAAAGATTATGTTGTCAGTTTTTTAAAAAGTGTTTTGGACAAACTCATGATACACTCAATGCTTTACAACATTCAAAATGTGTTGAAGGATGTCAAGCACTGAAATAGGAACTGAAATGAAAGTCAAGAAGTGTTTAGAAAACACTTTTTCAGTCTCTGAAGGACATTGCTGTTTGTCACAAAATTCTTTTTTTAAACATAAAAAGTTTAGACAAGTTGGATATTAAGCTCCAAACTCATTCATCACACTCTTGCTCACTGCTTGTCAGTTTGACAATTCCCACTGTGCATCATCTCACCTTTTCCAGCAGAATTCTGGAACACCAGTTCAGGAAGGATTAAGACAGAGTGGCAGCTTTGTTTTCATCACCTATATCCTGGACAGAATGCAATAATCAACAGTAAAGACAGCACAGAATGCAGCTTCCAGCAGTAAAAAAGCATTTTCATAAACTAGAAACGGCAGCCTTTGTAAGAAATTTCCTTCACAGTTTAATAGTTGCCAACACACATTTCCTAGGAACAGGGAGAAAGCCCTAAAGGTGTTTATAAACAGACTCTGCTGCACCCAGAAAAGTGGTGGCAGCAGTTCACCTAAGAGTCATTCATGGCTTGGAAAAGCTAATTCAAGGAAACAAAACTTTTTTATTATTATTATTATTCTGTAAAAGTTGCATTTCACATAAAAAATTAAAAAATAAACTCTGCCGTCGAGCTCAGTCCTTCTGTAAGTGCAGAGTCAAGTGAGTTCACTGTTGAACAAGGGAAAACTTCAGGTAATTCAGCAAACAACCTTCACTTGTGACACTGTCAGGACAGTTTTTTAGTGTAACACTGAAGAGCTGAGGGAGCCCAGTGCCATCCTCAGCTGTACCTGCTGCTCCCGCTGGGGCTGCGGTTGTTGGAGTAACTGCGGTCGCTGTCGCTGTCGGAGCCGTAGGATCTGCACAGAGAGGGTGGCAATGACTCAAAACTGCACCTGCAGCTTCAAATTCCAAACTGCATCACGTCAAAAAATTGCCAAGACACACACAGGCAAGAAAACACACAAGAAGTCTTTTATAGGGATAACAAGTTCCATTAAAGGATACTCAACGCTGAAATAATTAACTTTACGTGAAGAAAACCTAAGCCAAACCATGTTTGTAACTTCTTGTAAAAAACATCCAAACTTCATGTTTTGGTAAATGCTAATAGCTGACTGAGAAATATATAAAATTAGATTTGTTAGAATATTGCAAGCATTTCTCAACAAAGGGAATTTAACAAATCCTTGCTTTAAACATTGTATTTTCTTGTTTGAAGAAGGATCTTAAAAATTAGGCCCATGACCATGACAGAAATGTGTTTGCAGTGTGAAAAGTGTGTATTAAAATGGTTGGGGCTTGTCCAGAAGAATTCCAAGCTCAGCACCTGGCCAAATGTCAGAGTCCAGATGGTTTCAGACAAGCCACAGGACATTCAAATTACACAGAATAAGCTTTTAGAGATTTTTTCAGCCTCCTGCCTGTAAGGGAAGTTTTCTAAATGAAGGTGGGCATATCTAATCCAACATTGTTTCTCTGAAGCTTCACAACATAATAACACAATGATTTTCTAAGCTGATTTCCACATTCTTTGCCAATCTCATTAATTTCCCCTCAAACAGGGGAAAATTGTCTTGGGGAAATGGGTGAGAGCAAAGTCTATATCAACCTTAATAAAGTTGTGATAAAATGATTATGAGGAGAGCAGAGGATGAAAATTTACAGCAGTCTTGGAGGCCTGTATGATTTATCATTAACTGGGGACATATTAAAAGATATAAAACAAATCAGTGATATTAAATCTATCTATATATTCTGTATCTCTTGTTCCACCCCTGATCTTTGGGAAATGTGCTCACTTACACTCATATAAATCCCCCTGGACTGAGTAGAATAAAATTTATTCCAAGTTCATGAGATTTGCAGGCAAAAGTATTCTTTCAGAAAATGTTCTAGAAAGTTAACAATTCATTCTAGATAGCAGTGCCATTTTAATTTCCCTTCCAGCTGGTTTTAAATCCACTCTTCTGCAGTTTAACCAAAAAGAATTTACCATCCAGTGGAATTCTTTGCATACCAGGCAGCTTTTAATCCAGCACGGGGCACTTAATTTAAATCTTGAAGACTGGTTTACTGTTCTGTTAAGAAACACTTGGTATTATTAAAAAACCCAAATCATAGAACCATTAAGGTTGGAAAAGAGTTCCAAGGTCACCAAGTCCAACCATTAAATGAGCACCACTGTTGTCTCCACCATTATCAAGTCTCACTTCCACACGTTTTTGAGCACTTCCAGGGGGTGGCTCCACCACTTCCCTGGGACAATGTGCTGATTTTGAATGCACACAACCAACCAACTGGCACTCAAGCTTTTCTCATCCCAGTTTCTTCCCCATCCTCGTATTTCCTATGTCAGGAGTTCCGACTTCCTCACTCACACACAAAAATTTTAATTATTACTTTTGCTGAGTGTATTTTTTATGCTTAGCGGGGGAAAATCAGCACACTGGGCTTCTTAAACATCCTCTCTGTCTGTATTTGGCAAGTCCTTTTCCACAACTCCAGTGCCAAACCTTACCTGGATCGCCGGTCGTAACTCCGGGACCGTCGGTAACTGTCACTCCTTTTACTCCTACTCCGACTCCTGCTGTAGTAACTGTCATATGTGTAGGACCTACTTTAAAGGGAAAAAAGGGGACCTGTAAATTTACAATTTCTTGTCTAAAATGCTGTTTTTAAATGCCCAGATAAGAGGCTGTATGGGAATTACTTCTGAAGAATGTGGCAAACAATTCTACGCTTTAGAAAGTTTCAACGCCACAACAATTCAAAGTAACAGTAAAAATCTCAGATGTATTAATATAGAAAAGATATAATAAGCATTTATAAAGTTTTGTGCTTTTTCCCTTTTTGTAGATGCAGTAAAAATCTTGTTTGCCAATATTGCTGAAAAGCAACGAAGGGATGCTGTTTATAACTCAATTTTATTTTAACAAGAAACTATTTCCTATCTCATATCATGACCTCTAACTGCAATGCCAGGATAATTTGGTTATTTCCAGCTTTTAAGTGTCTTATGCTGATTTTGCTTTGATTCAAGCTGCTACAATGTTATTATAGTTGTAAGTACCAGAGACCCCTGGAAGTGTTCAAGGCCAGGTTGGATGTGGCTTGGAGAAATAGCAGAAGGTGTCCTTGCCCATGGCAGAGGGTTGGAATGAGGTATTTAAGGTCCCTTCCAACCCAAACCATTCTGGGATTCAATGAGATAGCCTTAGAAAGTATCTTATAAAAAAATATCTATTTATATATGCCTATATATTATAGTATACACAATAAATTACATATATAAGATGTAGAAATATACAATAATTATATATGAAAACCTACATTAAAGAAACACAAATAAAAACATTCCTACACAGAGACATTTTTATAACAGGTCCATTTAGTGCAGTTTGAACACAACTATAACTCATACCTGGATCGACTGTGGTAAGAACTGCTCCTGGATCGACTTCTACTGTAGCTTCGACTGACAAAAACAACAGCACAGAGGTGTTTTTAGCCAACCAAAACACAAGTGCTGAAGAGAGCAGGGGGACAGGGGGAGCAAGAGGAGAGCAACATGTTTGTGGTACCTCCAGTCAGATGAACTTACCTACGACTCTTGTAACTGTGGTAAGAACTACTCCGACTCCTGGAGCGATCCCTGCTGTACCAACCTCTGCTCCTGCTCCTGGAGTAGCTTCTTGACCTACAGTGAGCAGGACAGAATGGAAGTGAAGGGAAGAGCAGCATAAACCAGGCAAAAAAAAGTTATAAAGATTTATCTTTTAAGCTAAATATTTCTTCCATACTTGCTAAATGACACAGGCACTAAGCTGATGACAGGGTGGGAGCCCCTCTGGCTCTGGCCAGGCTGGGAGAGCTGGGGCTGTTCAGCCTGGAGAAGAGACACCTTAGATCCCCTTCCAGTGCTTAAAGGGGCTCCAAGAGAGCTGGAGAGGGACTTGGGACAAGGGCTTGCAAGGACAGGACACGGGGGCCTTCCCACTGCCAGAGGATAGGGTTAGATGGGATATTGGGAAGAAATTCTTCCCTGTGAGGGTGGGGAGGCCCTGGCACGGGTTGCCCAGAGAAGCTGTGGCTGCCCCATCCTTGGAAGGCCAAGTTAGATTGGACTTGGAGCAACCTGGTCTAGTGAGAGGTGTCCCTGCCCATGGTGAGGAGTTGGAACTAGATGGTCTTTAAGGTCACTCCCAACTCAAGCCACTCTATGGTTCTATGACACAACAGTACTCAAAAAGAAAAGCACGAGTTGGAAAAAAACCAACATGCCTTGGAAAGATCAGAACTTTCAAGGTACAGGGCAGGCTGTGGGAGTGGCACAACCTCTTACCTGTATGAATATGTAGAACTTCTGGATCGACTTCTCGAGTGACTGTAAGATATGGACCTTGTTCTGTGCCTGGATTTAGACCCAGATTTACTTCGTGACCTGCTGAGACTCCTGGATGGGCTGTTGTCATCTCTACTTGGAGATTCTTCTTCACTGGAACTTTCTTGGTTCCTTGGCCGCCGATTGAGCCGGGCTGTTTTCCTGACTTCATCAAACAGAGACCCAGGCCTTACTTTATTTTTTGCTTTTATTTCAATTCTTAAACCTGCTGGTTTAGGCTCTGGTGCTGATGCTACAGTCTTAACCTCTGTGGTTGTACTAACTGTTGCTGGTTGTAAGTTACCAACACCTTGCAAAGGTTTCCATTTATTGTCTATCATATTGCTTTGTGTATTTTCAGTAACTTCACTTTTCAAACTACAGTCTTTAGCACTAGACACTGACACAGAGCTATTTTCTTGCCTTCCCATTTCTTTTTCTTCTTTAATATTAATGAAGTCTCTAATGATGTTTCCTAGTTTGACAGCATCTTGCTCAGGGGTCTCAACCTGTAACTCTCTTTTTACACCAGCACTTAAAGCCTGGGGTTTAGGAGGGAGAATGACAGGAGACAAAATGTCCACATCAACCTTCCCTGGCGAGTTCCGATCCGGAGTACAAATTTCCATGTTGTCATCTGTCTGAATAACATCTTCCAGTCCGTTCTGGTTATTTTCTTCAGCTTGTTTCATCTCATTCTTGCAGGCAGAAACATTTATTCCCGAGTCTAAAACACTGGTTGAAGTGTTTGTTTCAATGCTCTCTTTATTAAGGTTGCTGTGCTCTGGGGAAGCCCCACATGTGGTGTTTTTATCTAAAAGGTTTTCAGTCACACACGACTTTTCACCATTTCCTATTTTATCTGCAAGTATTTCATCCTTTTCATGAACTTGTTTTTTATCCTTTATGTCCCTGGTAAGCTGCTTTTCTTTTTTATCATCCTTGGTAACTGGCTTTTCATTTATCTCATCGTCCTCTTCTTCCCCAAACTCGAGGGGGGGCTGCCAATGAAACATTTCCTTTCTTTTCTGGACTTTGTGTTTTTTCTCCTTTTTCCCTTTCGATTTTTCTTTTGCTTTTTTGGAATGTGATTTTTTAAGTGTTTTTTTCAACCCATGTTTGTGTTTTTTTGGCTTGTCTCGGACGTCTGCTGAGCTACAAGAACTGTCAGATTCAGAAGACGACAAGTGCTTGCTTGTCTTCCACGTGCAATCAGAGCTCAAAAAACCTTCTGAGGAATTGGATTGTTTTTTTATCCTTTTGGTAACACTAAATTCTGTATCAGACCCTGAGGTGGCCTCTCCTTCTTCTTTACCAGAGGAGGCTCTGGAATCCCCCCTATTATGCCTTGCCTCTCCTCTTTCAGAATTTGATTCCGAGTCCCATTTACTACCCGAGTAGGATTTCCGTTTCATTTTTGCCCCACCTCTGGGATGCTCCAGAGATTTCTCCTTCGCTACTTTCCTTTTGGAGTGATCGGAATCCCGCTCGCACTTCGATTTCTCCTCCCCTCTCTCAGAACTTAAACTATTTTTATCCTGTTTCTGAGTATCTCCTTCTAATGGAAAATGACCTTCCTTTTCTTGGCCCGCCTTGGCTTTGGCAGAGCGCTCGCTGTCGGTGGAGAAGTCTGAGGATGACAAACTGTCACTCTCCTTCAATCCCTGGGAAGACTCATCGTAGTCTTTGGGACGCTTGTAAGGCAGAGTACTTTCACAGCTCGTTTCTTGCCTCACTTTGAGGCCCCGGCCTTTCTGATCACTGGATGGGGATTTCCTTTTGCTCCCGTGTCTGTCGTCGTCACTGAGGGAATAGTAAGATGTGGACTCACTGTACCCCGACCTGTCACTGCGGGACTTACTCGGTGACCTGCCAGAAGAATGAGACTTTGTCCTAGAGCTGGATGGACTTCTAGACCTGGTGTAAGATCTGGAGTACGACCGGCTTCGGGAGGACCTGCTCCTTGATCTCTGCCAGCTCTCCGAGCTCCTGTCGCTGCGGCCCTTGGAATATCCGCTCCGATCGCTCTCCGAACTCCTTTCCCGCTTATGGTACGAGGAAGAAGTGTTGGCCTCTTTAACGACCACTAAACTGTAACTAGTTTGGGTGGGGATTAAATGGGTTGTCTTCGCTTTCATTTCCTGAATTCGCTCGTAAGATGGTTTCCATGGTTTCTGCCCGGGTTTCCACCTCGAGGGCGGTGGACTATCACTTAGGGGTATCACGGGGAGGTTTTCTGGGACGACTGGTGGGACAACAACTTTGTCACTGGGCAGTAAAACTGCTCGGACAGGCTCAGCTGCCTTGTTCAACTTATTGTCACTTAACCGCGCCGAGATATTTCGGGGAGAACTGGGAACAGTCTTTTGCTGCCTGGGGTTAGAACTCGACCTCGACCTACTTCGAGAACGTGATGATTTAGAGGCTGATCTTGATCTAGAACTTCTTCGGGAATAAGATCTTGATTTAGACCTAGATCTAGACCTGGATCTGTAGTAGGATCGAGACCCTCTGCTTGATAAAGATGATGAGCTCTGGTCTTCCTTCTCAGATTTAGACCAGTCTCTCCTGGATGAACGCCTAGAAGACAACGAAGAAGAACGAGATCTCCTCTCACGATCACAAGATGATCTTGTTCTCCTGTGGAAGGAATGAGGAGATTCCACATCTGATGAGGCCGATGTTTTCTTTTTTTTTGTTTGCTTGTGCTTCTTGAAATGCTTCTGCTTTTTAGATTTCTTTTTATGCTTCACCTTCTTTTTCTCTTTTCTGTGCTTCTTGTGATGGCTGGAATATCTGGCAGTGCTTAGATCAGCGTAACCGTTGTGTGACCAAGACCTGGATCTCCGGGATGCACTTCTTTCATCCCATCTGCTTGTACAGGGATCACTCAACCTGGAAAACCAACACACACCACTCAGTGGAAATTCTTTACAAATTTCACATAAATTAAGTATTTTTAAACTTAACTTTTAATCAAGATTACAAAACCTAGCACACACGTTTTACTACCAATTTTTTTTCTGACTGAGCTTCTTACACTTGTTTTCAGCATAGAATTGCATCACTAACAAGAGCTACTTCTAAGAAATAAATCAGCCAAAATCAGCAAATTTTGCACGTTGTAGAACCTCTGTGAAGAGATTTAATGTTTCAATTACCCTAATCTGCAAGACTTTGACCTCTACAACTCCAGGATTCTAAAACCACATTTAAATACAAATTTTAAAACATATCTCAGTATAGAAAAAAGAACCATCAGGAACATTTGCAATTATTCAATAATGGCTATATATATGCTTTTCAGTTTTACTTTTGAGGTTTCTCTCCCATAATTTGATAGAGGCTCATATTTAGTATCAAGTTACCAGAAATTCTGCAGAGCTGGTTTTCCATCAGAACTTGCAACTGCAGAAAGAACACGTAACTGAAACAATAAAGGGTTGCTGCATCCAACTGTCTTATTTGGTATCCAAGAAACCACATTGAGGATAAAGGAAATAATAGAATTATTGAAGTTGGAAAAGACCTTTAACATAACCAACTGTCAACCCAACACCACCACCTTGCTGACCACTAAACCATGTCCTCTAGTGCCACATCCACATGTTTTCCAAACATTTCCAGAGACTGTGACTCCATCACTGGTTGTGCCAGTGCTGTACAACCTATTCCATGAAAAGATTGTCTTAACATCGAATCTAAACCTTCCCTGACACAACTTGAGGCCGTTCCCTCTCATCCCGACACATCTACCCAGTGTATTAAAGCTTGGGAAAAACCAAGACCTTTGGAAGTTGGATCTTACTTATCTCCTTTACTCCACTTCTCCCCGCTGGGCGGTCGGTACGTCCTGAGTCTCTGCATTTCCTCTCTCCAGTGGGGAGGGGTCTCGCTGCTCTCGTCATCGTCGGATTCGGAACACGAGCGGGATCGAGGAGGGGTGTGATACCGCTATGGAAACCCAGAAAAACACACTCTGCAACTGCCTTTCTTCCACAGCAAACTCTATCTTTTCATACAAAGCTGGACAGGGGCCAGAAGCTCTTTTTTTCCTCAACATAAAAGGAAGAGTCAAGGAAGAGGCCATGGATTCCCTTTTGGAATAACACAATTACTGCAGAAAACGGCTTTTTTTCATGATACTAAAGCACAGATGTTTTACTTTAGTTAGCAGACACTTAACTGCTTGTATAAATAAAGACAAGCCCTATTTCTAAAGTTACTGCTTTTCAGCTCTCCAGAAATGGGAATCCAGTTTAAGACACCTTCCAAGCCATAAAACAGAAAGCCAAAGGGAAAAAAAACCACAAAGAAACCCCCAAACTCTTTTACAACAAAGAAGCATCACATTTAAAGAATTATGCTTAGGCACATCATTTAAGTAGGCAATAAGAGCTACTTGTGCAGAGATAAAACCCTCCAACATTGCTAACTTGTTATTTTCCATTGGATCCACACTTGGGTAAATACTGTGAGGAAATGAGATGTTCTTGACATATCTGGATTTGACTCAATTATTTTGAGCCACTTAAGAAAGCAAGAAAAGTGGGGAAAAAAGTGGTGTCCCCTAGAATAAAATTGGAAAGATGCACATACTGATTTATCTGGGTAGTTACAGAACTCAAAGATATCCTCTCTATACTAAAAAAAAAAAAAAAATAAAGATAACCAGCTATTTAGAGCTTCCCTACCCTATGAGCTGGAGAAGTGACTACTTAAAAAAAGCCTTTGCAGATGAATGGCATATAATAGGCTGTGAAGGTATTAAGGATCTCCCCAGTTCTCACATCTGATACTCAGGAATCTACTCTGATACCTTGGAATCTACAAATGAGTATTTTGAAAAACATCAACAGGAACTGTTGCTAATCAGACCATTAGAGATGGCAGAAAAATGTGTTTCTCCAACTAACTGCCAGTCCTTAATTATTTCTGGTTTTCATACTCAATTTTGCCAAGAGGGGGCCAAAATGATGAAAAACAAGACAGAAACACCAGTATCTGGCAAAAGCCAATTCCACTCAGCTTTAAATTATTTTTCTCAGAGTTTTATTTACAGGAATATTTCAAAACATTCCATTTAAAGGCTTTCTTTAGTGCATCCCATGAGTGTTAAAGACAAATGCAAGCTGTCAAATTGAAAGGCAGCTGCCACATTTCATGTCAAGGCTGGCAAATAAGGGTTGAGACTCAAACACTCCAACACCTTGGTCCATGCTATGACACCTAAGCTGTTAATTTTGTGGTTTAAAGTAATTGTTTCATGGGAATCTGTGGAAAAGTACTTCCCAAACCAGGTGGCTATTACACAAAAAATCATGCTCAGAGCAATCTCATTTTAAACCATTTCAATGAAGCTTTTAATTAGAATATAAATATTGATATCTGTATAGAAAGTTGTATTTTTGAACATTTTCACTTGCAAAACAACATGGCAGGACCAAGCCTTGGTTTGGTTCATGGTTACCCCAATGCTAAAATGATTCAAGAAAAGATTCCAAAAGGGGAAGAATATGCTCAGTCTCAGTACACCACAATTTGAAACACACCAGAATCAAATGCACAATTACAAAAGATTTTCCTCCTCTCTCCCTCTTCCACTGACTGAAAAACAACAGCACAGCTGTGCAGTGTTTTGGGCCCTGCATTGGGGGTTATTAGAGAAGAGACAAGACAAACTTTTGAATTCTACATGAGCAAGGGCTGCAGACACCCAGGACATGCAGAGCAGCTTTGTCTGCTGTTGTGTGTTGTAGTTCTAATGCTCAGAGAAATTCCATGAACAGGGAAGAGTAAAAGCTCTTGTCACTTCTTATTGCTTTACATCTTGTGTGACACAAATCTGTTTGCAGACTTCTTGTACCTGACTGAGGAGTAAGCAACTCTTTTCCCAAACTTTAAGTCACGAGAAGGAATGAAAATCTGCATTGTAAAATCAACTACCTGACAATACTCCAACCTCCTCAAGTAGAATCTACAACATGTAAACAAAGTGTCCTACAAAGCCTACAAGGAAATTCAAAGGTCAAGGTCAGAGAAGATACTCTGGGTGAGAGGAAATAAATAAAATTGTCACATACTATTGTGCCTCTTCCTTTAATTTTTCGTCCAGATTTAGACACTGATGGTTTCTGGTCACTCAGAACTGGTGTAGCATCAAGAAGCTTCCTACACAAATTAATAAAATATGAGCTTACATGGGAAAAAACCAACCAAATTCAAAATCAGTTTAAGTTAATAATGAGAAATATTCATCATCTTATTCATTCATTGAGACAGAACTAAGAATTCTGTGAATTTTCCAAGAAATAAGACAATTCTGCAACAAAAAAGGCAAACCAACATGTATTTGTTTTCAATCAAATGTGCAGCTTGGTCTCTTTATACATAAATAAACTCTAACCAAGGACTTGCAAGGTACTGTCACAAACTTGTGTTTGGGGCACAAATCCTAAGGACAACATGGACAGAACAGTTTCAGGATCTCAATTCAGGACAGTCCACAGGTTCTAAAGTATTGCTTCTTTCCCAAGCAAGAAAAGGAAATTCAACACTCTTTTTTATACTTTTGTAATATCCTTACAAGAAACAGTTACTAAAGCTTTGGAAATATGAGTGATGTTCCAGGAAAAAAACTCACAAGAGACTAAGCCATTGACTGAAATTTAAAAAACAAAACAAACACTGATTTTGGAGATATCTGGCACTGTAATGTATCAGCTCAGTCCCAAAGCAAGGAAATTTGATAAAAAACAACCCAACTGCAATTTAGTGGAGGGACAAAACACAAATTGAAAGTATGTCCTGAACTCCTGACTTCCTTTGCAGCAAAAGAAGAGTATTTTCTCTTATTCTCCAAGATCAATGAGTCATAAAATTCCAGGTGACTGATTTTGAACCAAAGTTTCTTCCTCAGTCTAAGATGAAAAATCACCTCTCCTAGCCCCAAATAATTATTTGCCGTGGTTTACATTGCAAGCTTTTTTAATTATTCCCTTATTTTTTTTGCATCATCTATAATTAAGTTTAACATGTGCGATCCTTAAGGACCAATGAACCCAACTCCTCATGAGATCTCACTGAAAAACCCTGGCAACAGGTTGGAATATTACAGAGAAAACTGTCAAAAGGACAATGAAATGCAGAAATTCTGACACTACAGCCAAGAGCTGCCACCAGCACAGGGACATTTCATGCACAGTTTGCACCAAGTCAGAGTAAAAAGCTCAGAGTTCCTTACGGTTCAGGCTCTACATTGACAACAGGCACATCTCTTCTGAGCAAAAATCTATTTTCAGGCACTGGGGGAATTTCTTCAGGACGTACCACAGGCTTGTCCCTCTTTGTGCCAACGTCGACTCTGTCTGTGCCATCACTCCTGTCAGAAAGGCTGCTATGGGGGGAACAGGGTGAGAAACCACCATTAGCTGCCAAAATACCACATTCCCAAGTGAATTCCATGGGATGCAACAAACCTAAAGATGCTTTAACCACTAAATGCTAAAGAAAAGATGGCCCAGTATTACTGGGGAGAAGTTTCAGCTCTTGTTTTACAGCAAATGGTTTTCCTTTTAATTCACAACTTGTCATGAAATATTTGAAAATATATTTAAAGTTCTATTATTTGCCTAGTCTCACTGTAACACAGAGCCCCAGATACTTCCATATGCTGAGATTTACTCATTTCCATCTTGTTATAGCTTCTGTCTACAAGATACTGAATTCTTTCAGGGAAAACTCTACTCAAGCAGTTAAGCTTTAGGGGTTTTTACTTGTTTGGTTGGTTAGTTTTGTTTGTTTAGAAAATCCAGCATCAAAATCCAAATTCAAATAAAAAATTTTCACATTCACTGCTCAAGCACTTGATGAAAAAGCAGAATTTCTCAGATTTCATGAGAATTCTTAAATTTAAGGGACTAGTCACCGTCTTTGGTTTGAGCTTCGCTTGCACCTTGGATCCTCTTTCTTCCTCTCCTCCTTCCTCCTTTTTCTGGACTGTTTGGTTTTAGCTCTTCTTTTACGCTTCCTCCTTCTGCTTCTTTCATTTTCAGCTTCACTCTCAGATGAAGATTCTGAAGAGCTGGAGGCACTGGAAGAGGACTCAGAGCCTTCAGAGTCAGAACAGACTTTCTTCTTCTTCTCCAAAGCTAAAAACAGAGATTTGAAGTTTACAGTGTGTGTATATATGTACAAACCACAAAATATACAATTTTTTATGTGTATAAATACACACATGACTCAGAGGAGCTCGGTGGATTTTTTTCACAACGAGTTGCATAAAAGAACCATAATAAAAATTCATCTGATTGTGTCCAGGCTAAATCCATATTTCTTTGATACAAATATTTTCCAGCAAAGACAGAGTACACAGATAAGCAAGGATAATTTCAAGTAAAAATATAATGCACGGTCTACAAAGTAAAGTTTAAGAACAAATTAGCTGCAGCCTCAGCTTTATGTTTTTTATTGCTAAAACTTTGTCATTTCTCTTTTCTGCATCCTCATGCCTTTGAACTACCCGTGCTCTTGACTTTCACTAAAGGACATAAATAACCACTTTTCCTTAAGGAACATCAAAAGTGGAGCAGAAAATGCAAACTTGTAACACTCCACTACTTCACAGCAACTGTCCAAACATACATTTAAGTTAATTTATACCCTATGAATCCTCATGAAAAGGAAAATGATATCGACTCCATATCCTGGACCTTAAAATAAACCCCTGCAGACTGCACAAAATTCAGCTTCAAGAACAGCATGTTTGTGTCTCCCTCTTCCAAACTCAGAAAAGTAACTCCTAATTAGCAATTTGTCACATTAACCTCTAACACACATTAAGGAGAGCAGGAAGCATGAATATGTTTTCCAAGGGACAAATGTTTTCCCTTTGCTGTGCCTTCCTCGGCTGCACCAAAATTCATGTTTTAGAGGTTTGAAAGAATGAATTGATGAACATTTCCCAGGATGATTTGATGTTGCAGTGGTTTCTACAGTCCCTGAGGCTGCTGTGAACATGGCACCAAGGCTGGGAAGAGGACTAACTCTGGGGACAGGGTGCTCACCATCCTTGGCTGACCTGGAGACGAGCACCCCGCAGTCGATGACTCGAACGTCTGCGTAGGGTCGACTCGCTGTGTCAGTTTTGAGGTTTTCTATTTGTTCTATCACTTCAAAGCCAGAGATAACCAGGCCAAAGACAACGTGCACGCTGCACAAAGAGAGCATTTGGGAAGCACAGAACAATTATGATGGTTTTCTGAGGGATTTCAGATTTAAAGGCAGTCTGAAATGGGAACATGCAGCTCTTAATGCAATAAAAATAAGATTTTTTTTTTTAAATTACTTTAAGTTTTATGTTTCCAGCCATGTTAAGATTTCATGAAGCATGAAACACAGATCCACTCTGCTTCATTTTGAGGGAAATACTTGGTGTCAGTTTACTGCCCATAACCCCCACTGCACCCTTCTATTTTTGCAACTCTGTGCAACAGAGATCAAGAGTCTCTATATAAAAATGACAAAAGTTCAGTTTTCCACAGAGAAGAACAATTTATAGGTTTCTACAAGCTCAGAACACAAATTCCCCACTGGCATTGCAGGCAGAGTTATAATTCAGGAATCCTCAGTTTTGTTCCATGGTTCCACATTTCTCTTTCCTTTTTCCATTTGCCCCATAAATTCTGGGGATGAAAACATGGCACAAAAGAGATGATTATTCAAATATATTCAACTTCACAATTCAACTCACTGATTTATGGGCTGAGGGCAGCAATCAGTTTTAAAGAAATAATGTTAGGTTTTAAGACAATCCAAGTTTTTGTCCTGCTTTAGGAAATAAGTTGCAACTTGAAATTTTTAAAGAACTGAAACTTTTGTTTTCCATCCTGTTCTATTGTATAATCTTTGCCAGAATTAAGAATTTGTTTCCCCATTGTTGTCTACTTTCAATATAACATGTGAAGACTTAAAAGCTTCAAACTTTAGGGATTCTTACCCATCCAGATGAGGAGCAGGTTTTGTTGTTCTGTTTGACAAACAGCAAGATGGGAAGATGGTAAAATAAAATAAAATCAGGGATTCAGATGAAGTAAAAGAGGAGAATGAAACAAAAAAAAAAAAAAAAGAGAGGTGAAGGTAAGACAAAAAAATAGTGAAAAAATCCAGTTACATACATAGAATTAAACAAATTAAAGTTACAGATTACACACACAGGCTTTTTTAAGCTTTTACATGAAATTGGTTTGAAGTTTAGCTAACTGTGCATAGTTCAAAGCTGTACCAAGTGTCATTTGCTGCATGCAGTAAACAATTTCCAGATAAATGTCTTTAAATACATATTTAATATAACTACGATTTTTAATTACAGAGAAGATACCCAATATTTATTGCCAAGTTGTAACTAGTGGAATTTAAATGTTTCTCAGGTTGTTAACTTCTTACAAGATCACTTTAAAGTAATTTATTTTAAAAAAGAAGAGTTATGATATGTGAGATTCTCTGCTTCACCTTCCCAGCACTTCTCTGACTCTGCATTTACCTGCTTGGCCCCAGGACTGAACATAACTAAGTTCTGCCTTAAATCAAACACTTGAGCTCATTAATTCCCAGGCTTCCCAAAACCAACAGCAGACATTATGTACCACCCTTCTCTGATAAATCTACACTTCCTCCCTATTTTCCAGCTCCTCACATTTAGCCTGAATGGGAAATGCAGCTGCTTTTTGGACTAAACTTGTCTATTCTAATGCTGTGACCTGGAATTTCTCTCTCTTCTCTGCTTTTCCAAAACCAAAACAAAGTTCCTTCTCCAAGTGAGCCTGAGCTCCTGCTGCACAGGGAATTTTCTATGCAGACAAACTGAAAAGAGAACATCAGAACCTGCTCAAATATTGGGGGAGAAATAAAGTCAAGATTGTTTTCACATATTAAAGTAACTTCAAATGCAAATTCTCTTCCTCTCTCCTCCCAGGTACTATTTTGCTTTTCAAGCCTTCTTCTAATGAACTCCCCTCTGTCAAAATAAATAATTAATCACAGATGCTTTTTCTAAATTTACAGTGACACAGGTTTGGTATGATAAAGTCAGTTTTTACTGCTGTAATAAAATATTGCTTCTTAAAACATGTACCTTCCCTCGAGTTTTGAACTATTAGGTCACAAAACACTGCAGTGCTGGAACACATCCCAAAAGATGGAACTGTGGATCAGGAGTGTTTACACTCTTGATTTGTTTTTAAGCTCCAAATGCCAAGACCTTCCACTTCTACAATACTAAATAATACAGAAAACTTTTTTGAGTTAACACAGGGGAATAAATGCTATTAAGTCACCACTAAATTTCTCAATAGTAGGGGGTGTTCTTTGCTTTTCCCTTGCTAATAAAGTGTGTTCCTACAAAGGAAAAAACCCTTAGAGCTTCTGAATTCCCTTTAGCAAAGTTAACTGCATTAACAACCTGCTGTTCAGTAAACAGTTTAAGTGGGTTTAATTATAAAGCTGATTTAAAGGAGTGAAAGGAATAGAAGTGGGTTACTTCAATGAAGCCAACAGTACAGAAGACTCAGTGTTTAGAATTAGCTGGAAACAGCAGCAGGTTCAGACACACTGGCTGTGGAGGCTGGAGCTGCTCCTGCCTAAGCAGGAACTTGCTTTAGATTAGTCCTAAGCAAAGAAAGGGATGGGTGGTGCATTAAAGCCCAGGCAGAGGTTTCTCCTGGTAATTTGAGAGAGAAAAGGGATGGGGTTTCCCTCCTTTACTTGTTCATGGAGTGAAAACACAAAGCAAAACATTATCCCAAGGGAAAACCTTTCAGATGCATGACAAGGAGCTGGGGGACTGAACAACCTCCCACAGGAAGCTGATCCCCAAATCCTTGTTGTGCTTTTCAATGTTTTCTCCCCTCAGTGCTGGGCTGTAATCTGACATTTATGCTCTGAAGGTGCATTTTAAAAGACCATTTCAAAGTTTTCTGCATCAATCCTTGAACCCTCAAACCTCCTCAGGGGAAAACCTCCCTCCTGCCTTTGCACTGAAGTCATGGTTGAGTTCCCCCCCCAAAATAATATTCTGTTAGAACATTTCTATATAGAACTCCCATAACTTAAACCATTCAAAATCTGCCTTATAACAGATACCATTAACCAAGTTATTTACAGAAGCAAAAATACCTTTCTCCACTCAAGTTTTAAGGGGTTTAAGGTACTGCTGAAGAGAAAAATCATCTTTTTGGTAAAAGCAGGTTATCACCCACCCCCCCCAAGAACCTCAGGCCTAACAAAGGGTTCAATGCACATAACAATATGATCAGAAAAACAAGAAAAACAGAAAGAAAAGGAAAGGACACAGCCTTAGAGGAATGAGACATTACCTTTGGAGCGCACGATGTAACACTGTTTCTGTAAATTTTACACAAAAATGGCAGAAATAAATTGTAATACATTTTCAGACAAAACTGAGTCTATGTTTTATTAAACACAAGTTTAAAATTAATATTCATCAAGTTGTATGCAGAACAAGGATGCCTAAAAGAGGGCTCTAAATTTTCTTTAGAATACAAGGTACTTTGAAAACTAAAGTTCTCCTTAAAAACAAAAAGAAAACTGTACATAAAACCTGCTTGGAAACACTATGGCAAAAACACACAGTTAGGAAAGAGAATCCTCCCACTCCCCTCTAAGTCTCAACCCAGCAAAAACTGCCCAGTTTTAAGCAGATGAATAACCAGTTTCTGGGGGTTTATTCACGTGCTTGCAGTTCCACAGGGGTTCAGATATTCAGAAGTTCCCTAAGTGGGAACTTCCAAGGCTGGCACAGCAGAGCCCCAACATTTGGATTGAAAGTTGGTAATTTCATACATTTCATAATTAGCTGACACCTCCCTCATTTATGAAGCTTTTCTAGAGGTAAGGAAAACAGGTTTTTCTTTAAAACTGTGCATTGGTTGCTCCTGTTCAGTTACAGAACACACACACTGCAGATGCAAAACAGCCAAAACTTCTGCCCCACTTCACCCTGGACTTTTGCTCTGGTCCATTCTGAGCAGCTGCTCATTTTAATGTTTTAAAAATGCATTGTCAGTAGAGTTTATCCATTTTTTCCCCCTCCCCCACCCCCCCTTCCCCAAACTTGTAGTTTTTAATTTTGCTTCTGCATATTCAAGCACTGGAATGATCTTTTTGTTACTTATTGCATATAAAAGCACCCTGGGGATATTTTTACATGAACTTTTCACCAAGCCAATGGGACCTGCTTGTGTGGTAAGTGCACATGAACCCCTATTGCTCAAAGATAATGCAACATCAGCCCCTTTTATTTACAGTTTTGGATTTTTATTTTGTTCAATAATTAGCTCAGGGGTATTTCACTCACAGTAAAAAAAAAAAAAAAGAAATTATTAACTGTTGATTAGAAATTATCCTGTTTTGAGACACCAAAGAGACATGGAGTACTTTTAATGACCTGGTAATATTCAGAAATAATTTGTAAAATCAAAACAAAAGAGTCCTCACAAATTATTTTATCCTTCATTTAGCAGATCAAAGTGGTTAGTTTGTTTGAATTTAGTAACCAGGCACAGCACCACACATTTAAACATTTTTAAAACAAAAAAGGCTATTTAGGTTTGAGCAAGAAAGCAGAGCCTGAGAGACACATTAAACCAACAACACCCTCAATATGGAAAAAAAATAAATGTAGCAGCAATGGGAGATCAGAGTCAAGTTTTAAATAGCATTTGAACACAGAGGCAAGAACTCCAAGCATTTGAACTGATAAGGAACATGATTGAGGACTCCTCTTTAAGCTGCAATAGGGATGGATGTATTCCTCAGCAAACTACACACTAAATAAGGCAATAAATTAATGATTACACAGAACTTCCCAATGACAACAAAGAGGTTGGGTACTTTGTTTTGCTTCCTATTGTTTTATTCTTTAGGCACTTCTCATTCTCTACAAAGTGCAGCCTGACAGATTTTGTGTGACAAGGGAGGCAGTTAAGCCATGGGAACACCTGCAGGATCAAGGGTCTCACTAATTTTTTTAGCACTTTACACACTCATTTCCACACCAGTTGCACTTATTTTGTGTTGTGACTTTCCTTACTGGCAGGTTGGGAATGGCACAGGCAGGATGGAGCTGCTCTAGAGACAGGAGATCATCAGATCCCCCAAAGTAAAACATCCTGGAAGGGACCAAATATCCCCCACCCAACTCTAAACCAGGGACCTAAAGACATCAGCTGGATCTGTGCAAGGCTCTACATGTGCTTCCTCAGGAATATTATTACTAGTATTAGTTATCAGCAGATATTAGAAGCAGGTATTGGAGATCTAGAAAAAGAAAGGTGATTCTGGAGTGGTTCCTGTCAACTCTGCCCCATCCTGGGGATCCCACCAGTATCAACATGGAAACAGTTGGAGATTAACACACCCAGATGGTGTTTAGAACTCCTGCAAAATAACTGAGGGTTCTGAGGGAAATGACTCACAGAGAAGAATCAGAGTGGGGCTCTGTAAACACCAACAGCCAATTTAACCTGGTGCATTACAAGTGTCTTCAACTCAAGCCTGCACTGAACTGCTGCAACAGATCCCTTTGGGCAAAGGGAATTGAAATCCCAGTATTTCCCAAATCCAAACAGTCTAAAGGGATGGGCTCTGTACTCCTGCTGGGAACACAACATGCTCCTTCAGGATAGGAAATGTTTCTCAGGCACATGTGAACACCCTTGGCCTGTTTAAAGTGTGTGCCTGAGAGACAACCCTCCCCCAGCTCCACATCCTCCTCTCCACCCAAATCCTGCTCCTGTTCAAGTAAGGAAAAAACAAGAAGTGGGGAGAATTAGTCCACAAGCATTAAACACAACATCTGATATTACACAGACTCACTGCTGACTCCTCCTTCTACCTCTGCATCTTCCAGTTTGTACCAGTGCTTTAAGCTGCCCCTTCTCCCACTGCCCTCACTGCAGCTTCCCAACACTCCCACTGCCTTTTCCATGCCCAGCTCTCCATTGTTACTTAGAAATTCTTCAAGCTCATCCATGCCAGGGAATTCCTGATGAATCAAAGGAAGCTGATGATATTTTAGGATGGGTCAGATGCTTACACTGGGTCTGGAGCTTCTATTTCAAGAAAGCCTGACCACTTTAAATCAAATTTTGATGACTTTTAGGCATTGTAGAAGCTTGTTGTGCCTGGTTAGTCAGTGCAATCTGCCAAAGTGAGCTTTGCTGCCTGATTAATCCCTGTAAAGACTCGTTATTCCAAAGGACACTTTTCTGTGGCAAGCAGGGAAAGCATTTTTGATGAATAAGCAAACCTGCAGAGTCAGGATTCTTGCCATTATTTTACCCCTACTTGGACAAATGCTCCTATAAAAGAAAATCACTTCTTTGCACTCCTTCTCTGCTACATTAGATGTGTAAACTAAACAGAGCTCTCATCCCTGATCTCATCTATGAAAAAAAAAAAAGCCAAGGAGATGAGCTACTTCCCTTTCTATAAGTCTAATCAATAAAATTAAATATATTCTAACATTAAAAAAAAGTCTAGAGACTGCCTTTCACAAACTCCTCAGGTTAAACATTTGAAGAACATTTTACTGAGAAACTGAGTATGACCTGGATTCTAAAAAAGCACATTTTAATTTCAGCTTAAAGTATATGACTAAAGGAAGCAAATATTTTATTCAAGGAAAGCTGTAGAGATGCACTGTACATTCCCTAAAGTAATCAGACAAATGTCACCAAGCAAGACTAACTGCTTTAATAAACTGCATTTTAAAGTGAAGTCAAAAACTACTGAGAGAAAACCTTCAGCAGTTGCTTCCCACTTTGACTCCTGAGTCACTTCCCTGACTCCAGGGCACACTGGGGCCATTAGGACATCCCAGGATACCCAGGGAATCTGCATGGGGCAGGGCAGGGAAGACAAGAGCTCCAGAACATCCATCTGAAGGCCCCCCAGGGCACCCCAGCACCCCAAAAGCAGCTCTGGAATCCCCCAGGCAGCTGAGGGGAATAAAGTTTTCATGGAGATGATTGTTTAGGTCTCTCAGTCTGCCTGAACTCCCACCAAACTAACACCCTCTCTTTACAGATTTCATGAAAAAACAGTGTTTTTTAAGAAATCTGCACCTTTCAAAATACTCCTCTATTTGATGAAAGTGCTCTTAAATTCTGTTCATTTTATTGTCCTGTGTAAATTATAATTTAGCATCCAACACCACCTGTGTGGGGAGAGACAAGGGGTGTAAAACCATTTAAAAACACTGAACAGGCTGAGCTTACCAAGCCTAAGGGGAAGATGATGACTTTGGAATCAAATGCACGAGAGAAAAGAAACTTTAGAGCCCTCAAATGACAGCTGCTTGACTCATGTGACATCATTAGGTTTGTAAATTGTTCAGATAAGCTTCAAAATGGAAAATCATGCCAAGAGAACCCAAAGGAATTCATCAAGTAGTAAATGGTGAAGCAATGCCTTCAAAGAGCTTATTAAGCCACAGTTTTATTTATATTTATTTTCCATATTAATGTGCACACATCTAAATTTACTCTAAGGAAGCACAACATCTAAAATTTCCTTTGAAGGTAACAGAAAACAAGTTTTGAAACAGTTTTATCTCTGAACAGTAGTAACTGAAAGACTTTCTTTTAGGTTCCTATGCATTTTCCATTTTCAGGACATATTTTAGGAAGAGACCTAAAAATGTCTCTTATCTGAACTACATCATATCATACTGAAGATCTTTTTCAGGCAAAGGAAAAAAAAGAAAGATTCTTGAGGACAATTTACTCCTTTCCTGAAGACAGGGAAGCGCCATTCATTCCTATCCCCCAAGAAAGATGGCAAAGGAAAAAATGCTTTTTCTAGTTGTGTAACTACACTAGAATTTACTTTTGAAAGCCCCAGTGTTGTTTCACAAAGTACTTCTCAGCACAGGACTAAAGCTGTAAACCTGCTCTTTCCAAATGCAAACTGTTAAACATTAACAGGAAGAAATTTTTAAAAAGGATTTAACAGGAGGAATAATCACATCAAAATTAGTAAGTTTAGAAATACTGATACTGAACCTAAAATACAGCTGCTTTAACCAGAAAATCCTCAATTATCAGGCCTGAGTATTTATTGAAGGTAGTCATGTGTTTTCTGCAATTTAATAAAACGTGGCTACTAGAATGGAGGGGTTTTAAGGTAATGAAGGGAAAATCTGACTATTAGCACATAAATTTACACAGTTTTGGTACCCAAGCAGTTGGTATGCACAAGTAAACACAAATATGCAGCAATGTATTAAAAAAGCAGGTCAGGAACAAACACTCCAAAAAATAATAATAAGCAAACAAAAACCCCACTCCTTCTCCTCCTGGAAAACCCCCCCAAACCCAAATAACCCCCCAAAGTAAATCACATTTTAAAGAGCACGTGCAAACCCATACAAACCACCTGTAGACCTCACTCCCCTTTGCACACAGTGCTCCACATTAGAATGTGCACATAATCTGATCAAATGTGGTTGGTGCACACCCAAAGCAAAGAATCTGCTTTCTGGACACTAAGAACTTGTGACATCAGTTTTCTTTTACAGGAAAAAAGCTACAACCAAGGAATATCCCTGGAGTACCAGCTCCTAATCCAAAGGGTTGTGATCACTAATGTTTCCTTGCAGTGCAGTCCCACTCAATCCCAGCTCCAAGCAGGTGGATAACATGGATATGGAGAATTTAGCAATACCATCTTTCTCATGAACAGCGCTTCTCTGTTTGAGAAAAGCTCAACTTCAACTTCACATCTACTCACATGAAAAATTGGGAACCATTGGTATGTTTCCCTCGGTTTGCCATTGACAAAAGGAACGCTCTGTCATGTTTGAGAATAAAGTTTTCATCTGTTTGAAGAAAAAAGATGTTTGTCAGATTTTTCCCTGACAAGGGCTGTAAAGTCTAACTTTTCTTAGTAACTTATGGATGCTCTAAGGAGGAATTCTGCTGCTGCTGGAGAAATGTGAACAGGTTGGAAAAAGAACGAGTTTAAAGGAGTCTCTTAAAAGTTACAGTTGAGACAGAACATTGTTTCTTAAAGTTTCAGACACAGTGCAAACATTTGTAATGAAAAAAATTCAAGTCATTATTAGTGTCTTCAATAAACATTAGATTCTCATAGATCTGGATTTCAATCCAGTGTTATTTGGATAAGAACAAGGCTGGCACTGACATTCTAAAACAAGACAATATACATGACACTTATTTACACTCCAGGTGGAAAGATCAGGAGAAAAAGCCATTTATTTCCCTTGTCTGGCACAGTAAAAGGTGCCTCCTATCCACTCAAAACTGGAAGCCTCAAAACATACAAGTTAAAAAAAAATCTAAATATCTGAATCTAAGAGTAAAAACATTTGTCTTAATTAAACATGCATTTTATATTCCAGTGAATTCAAGAGGAGTTCTGGTTGCACAGCATAACATAAAACCAGATCTTCTGAAGGTCATTTTCAAAGGCAGAAATAGTGATTTGAGTGTCCAAAGCTGTTACTTTTTAGATTATGTATCAAAACACAACCCTGCATGTTCAGCACTCACCGTGTTGAGAAACAAACCCTGAGCAACTCCTTAGTAAAATAATACTCTTTCCTTAAGACTTTGACACTCCAACATCAAACTGTGTCTCTTTTTTTGAGAGAAACTTAATTCCATGCATTTAACCAGGCAGAGCTACTTGTAACACCTACAGAACCAGGGGCTGTACATAAATATGTAAAAATCCAGTCTCTTAATCCCTGAACACCACAGTAACCACCTGTTTTCTTCAAGAAATAAATGTATGTTATTAAACAAACACTCCATAAACTCACCATTTTCCTTCCAACAGATTTTTAAAAGAGGTAAATGGAAATTTATTCACAAATCCTTTGTAAGGAAAATAACTTGTGCAGCACATAAATAAAGTCAAACACTTTCAGAAAGGAACACTAAGCATACAAACCTTGAGCAGGGAAGGGGAGGAAAAAGGGACATTAAAAAAAAAAAAACAAGAAGAAATAACTGTTTAGAACTGGAAATGATGCCAGAATTCTCTCTCAGAATAAGTCATTAACCCTCAGAAAGGTTAGACACAGAACTCTTCATTTCTCCAAGCACCACAGATATCCATCTACAAAGGGATGTATCAGTGTCTATATATTTACTAGGGAGGGGACAAGGGGACAGAGTTTGAATTTGTGTTACTGAGCTTTTGTTTCTTACCTTTTCATTTTGCAAAAGACCACATTCTCTATAAACAAAAGAATATGTTGACAGTTTTAGGCAGGAAGATAGGAGTTTATTCATGAATAAAGTTGCCTAACCTCCATGCTGAAAGTCATGTTTAACCAATAATGTTAGCCTTAATTAATTGTCAGTTAAAGTTTAATATTAACCAAAAAAATTATCTGAAAGCCATGCAAATAAAAAGAATTCTCATGCAACATTAGTTTCATGCAAAAGGTGATCTATGAGTAGACCTGTTTTCATTAAGTACTTTGGGAATCAAGACTTATCTCAGAACTGAATAAAGAATCTGCAGAGACATATTTCCTCTTACCTTTAAAATAGCCACCATAAATAGATTCACCTCCTTTTCCATTACCTGTGCATTAAAAAGCATCAATTAAAACTTTTGTTTCATTTAAACCAAGGCTCTACATAAATTCCACCAGTTTATTACAAGGCACTTTTACTTGACTCTCCAAATAGGATGTTCCCTCTCCACAATCATTTCATCAGGCACAAGATTTAGGACAAGTGAATATGGATATTTTGGTAAGGACAGGTATTTCAAGAAAGGACATTATGTCATACACATACTGCAGGGAAAGAAAGGGGAAATCCTGGAAAAATCTCCTTTAAGAGACTTTTAAAAACACTTGTAGCTCACTTACTACCTTATTTTTAAACTTACTAAAACAGTAACATTCCTGTATCAACAGAACAACACAAAACCCTCCAGAGATGATTTTTAACACATTTTTTTAAACAAATATTACATCAGTTATAACATCTCAAAAATTAACACAGAAATGGGTGATCTATGCTACAATTCACAGCAAATACTTTTATGGCACCCTACTACTTTCATGGTCTTTTCTGAAGTTATACCTTACAACCACATAAATGATAACATTTCTGTTCCATTTAAAGCTTTTCTGGTTTAAAAATGGGTTTTACCTTCACTGAAGTCCCCCCCCTGAATCATGAAGTTTTTAACCACACGATGGAATGTGGTGCCTTTGTAGCAAAGCTTCTTTCCAGTTGTTTTGCCAATTCCTTTTTCACCTGCAAGAAGGTGAAACAAAAAGAATCTACAGATGGCACTGCACAAATTCCAAGGGTTTTGCCTTCCTAGAGCCAATGGATATGGAAGCCATCAAACAGCAAAACTATGAAAGATAACACAGTTATCAGACACCTGTTGCCTTTTCATTGTCCATTAACAGCAGAAGGGGCCCCTTCACAAGGGGACTCTCAGGTGAAAATCAGATTTCTCCTTAAAAAAAAAATTCCTCCCCCTCCAAGGAAGTGTGTTAATCCACTCAGGATAATTTAGGAGAAAACAGGAGTTCAGGATAATGATGGGTTAACTTATTTTCTGTGGTTTCAGCTACACTGCCATGTCAGCTGCAGCTTACAGAGCCCTTTTCAGACTTACACATCTGGATGTGCCAGATGATTCCCAGGAGAGAAATCTGAGCTCAGAACAGGCTTCAACTCAGTTTCAATGGAATCCATGCTTGGAAAAGTGGAATTGAGCTTCACCAAGCCAGGCAGTGCCAGGCCAGCCCTCAATGCCCCCTCTAGTTCAGGTGTCACTGGTGAGTTTTGAGTCAGGTGGTCCCAGAACATCAAGTTTCATTAATGTTTTTTCCAAAATTTTCCTGGGATGTGGATGAGGGTAGAGAGACTGACAGGGCAGAGGTTCTACACAGTGAGTCCCTGAGGGATTTATATTGGTCCAGTCAAGAGACACTTCAGCTTCCAAGAAAGAGGGGAGCTGGCAGAACACAGCAATTAATAGATATATCATGTGCAGCAGCTAAAATTCCACATAAACCACAGGTACAGGAGATATTGTGTACAGAGACAGGATAAATAACCCAATATTCACTGTCATCCTCCCACTGGTTATGGAGGAGGCACTGGACACTCAGTCAGAGCACATTTAACCAGTATATTCCCTACCTCAGAAATGCAGGAGTCCTCATTACCCAGAGCCAACGCTCCCACTTTGCAATCTACTGCTCCTCCACCCAAACCTGACAGCTCAATCATCCCAAATTTGCCATTCCAAACAGCCCATCAGTGCCAGGATGAGGGCAAAGAGCAGTTTGTGGCACAAACCCCACCCAGGGCATTGCTGCTTATTTTATTTGTAGAAGCCTTCACTCAGAATCCAAGTTATTGACTCTTCACATCCATAATCCATCGCTCCTCCTCCCCCATTTTTATTTTCCACAGGAGTTACACAAGCCAAGCTATTGTGTATTGTGGGATGGGCACAGCCCCTTCTGCCCCAAAACATGTCCCTCTCTGCTCCAGCACTGAACACCCCATCCAGGAACACCATGGAACACCTGCCTATGGTTTGGGTCATGCTCCACCATGTCCCTGAGGCTCTGGATAATCCCATTTACCTCCTCAGATGAGCACTTGGCTGTGTTTTATTCTTGTAGAAACAAATAACAATTGTAAGTAACCATAAAAATCTGAACTATGTTACATACCTGAGCACAAGCAAAGGAAGTTTTTGCAAGTCTTGGGACATATGTCTGAGAAGAGCTGGAACATAATTCGACCAACTAGAAAATAATAATTAAAATAAAATTAGGAGTTTTAGAAGTCTTTGGAATGATGTAGGAAAATATAAATAAATCAGCATGTCTTTAAATTGTAGTTTTCTGAGAAAGAGTTGTTTAATCAAGCAAAAAGAAAACATCTACTAAGCATATATTAAAACAAGCAGAAAGGAAGACTAGCATAATTGCAGAAAAAGTAACATATTCTAATATATAATTATTATATCTAATTTATTAAAAATCCTAATGATCCCATTTTGACTTGAACGTGGAAAGCCACACTGATTTACTAAAATAATTTATCATATCAGATCTTTTCCATTTTGAAAAAGATTTGCCATAAATAAAGGCCCTCAGAGAACTGGAGCAATTCCCTCCCCAATTACTGTATTTATGCAAATACATTAATGATCACATTTCCAGTTTTTCCTGTGATCATTACCTAAAAAGTCCAACTGGCTCAGCTCCAGACTATGCTCAGGATGCTTTGGCACTTCAGGCTCAAAATACTTTAAACAACCCAGATGAACCACACAGGAAAGATGAAAGGCAGGCAGGACTAGCATGAACTAAATATNAAAAATCACTCCTGAATACATGAAATTTTTTAAAAAGATATAATTAGCAAAAAGAAAGTTATTATCTCTTCAGGCTATGAAATCAGCCATAAAAGCCACAGAGCTGGGCAGCATCACAAGGAGACCAGCAATAATGTGTCAATGAGCACTACACTCTAGTGGTGCACACTGGTAAGACTTCAAAGATGATTTTAAAAACCAGCTACTCCAGGAATAACTTCTTTTCTTCCAAGAAAAAAAAAAANTTCTTTGCTGCTGGTGGTAGTTATGTTATGTACCTTCCAAAACTATTCAAATACTGCTGAAAAGTGGTTTAATAGAAAGCAAACTATTCAAAAACTGATTCACATTTTCTATCTTATTTTCCAAGATACTGAGATGCAGAGTACTAAAAAAATATAAAATAGACTAAAAAAAAAATCTATAAAATATACTAAAATATATATAAATATAAAATATATATAAAATATAATAAATNTGAAGTTGAAATGCATTTTATTTAATAGCAAAAAAAATTTGAGAGGCTCTCAAGAAACTGCATTCAATTTTAAGGCTTTGTCCAAATATATAGAATTCTAACAGGGTGAATTGTGGGCTCAAAAAGGAAGAAATGAAATACCACCACCTGTGTTTTGTACTCTTGGATAAAAACTCAAGATGCCTTCAGCTGTTGAAATGTCTGTATCTCATTAAGTGCAGCGAGAATGTTCTCTAAGCATTCATCACTACAGCAGGAAAATCTAAAGGAAATGAGGAGGGAAAGTGTCCAAAGAATGAAGAAACAGGGAACATTCACAGCCCTCACATCAAACAGCTGTTCTGTAACTCCCACTAGGAAAAGGCAGCTATTTGCAGGTGAAGGAGCCATTCCAAGCTGTGAGGATTGAACATTCATACAAAGAACAGAATGGGGAAGACAGTTTAGTAGAACAGTTATTCATTTCCATCCTAGGAATTCAGGAGAGAAGTCCCACTGCTATTCCTCTGCTGCAAAAGTGCTGAACTGAACAGCAACCAAGTGCTCTAGAAAGTCATGTACAGATTTCATAGAATCCCAGAATAGAATCCCAGATTGGTGTGGGTTGGAAAGGACCTTAAGGACCATCTCATTCCAGGTTGCTCCAAGCCCCATCCAACCTGGCCTTGGACACTTCCAGGGATGAAGCAGCCACAGCTTCTCTGGGCACCCTGTGCCAGGGCCTCCCCACCCTCACAGGGAAGAATTTCTGCCTAATACCCAAACTAAACCTGCCCTCCTTCAGCTTAAGGCCATTCTCTTGTCCCATTCCTACACGCCTGTGAGTCCCTCTTCAGCAATCCTGGAGCCCCTTTAGGTCCTAGAAAGGGTTCCAAGGTCTCCCCAGANAGGTTCCAAGGTCTCCAGGCTGCACACCCCCAGCTCTCCCAGCCTGTCTCCACAGGAGATTCCTCCTGCATTCACCACGTGAAATAACACACGATGCTTCTCAGGGAAGAAGCTGCCACTATCCCCCCTCAGAGCAGAGAAACAAAGCCCAGCTGCTGATTCCAAACAACCCAGAGGTGTCAGTGCCTGCAGGCTCCACAAGGGACTTCTGGCCTCAGGCATAAATTGTACAAGGATTTGGGTTGCAAGTCCTACTTCCAAACCCGGCATATTTAGCACCTTAAGCAGCAGACACCACTTTTTTTTTTTCTGGTGGAAGAACATCATCTTAAATCGTTGCAGGTGACAAGGCAGAGGATGGAAAAAGACATGCATAACTAAGGTACACGGGTGGAAGAGGAGCTTTCACCAGGGCTTTGTCAATGACAACACCTGCTCACAGAATAATGGAATCATTTGGGCTGGAAGGGACCTTAGAGATCATCCAGTTCCAGGGACAGGTTGCTCAGAGCCCCATCCAGCCTGGTCTTCTCATGCCTTTCAACTCTACAAACTGTAACACACGTATATCCAAAATCCAGACTACAGCCCCAGTTTAAAAGGGGAGGATTTTCTCCTCCAAACTCAAGTGCTGCTCATCCAGTCACATCCAGCCATGGAAAATGCCCCATCCTGTGTATCCATCTGCTGGGGTTACTGTCTGGATTTTACTCAAACTCCATGAATACCATTATCACTGAAAGGTTATATTTTGCACTGACAAACAGGCAATTAAATGTGCCAGAGAAAGATCAAACACATTTTCACACCTTGGTCAAAGATGCATGAAATAACAGCTGTTAATAAAAAGATGCATGAAAATATGTATAATTAGAACCTAAGAATCTTTCTCTTGCCTCTTCCCTCAAAAAAAAAAATCATTTTAAGCTTGGAGCTGAGGTATGTGCTGATTTAACATATTAAAAAAAAGCATTTGAGATGCTACTAATTTCCTCAGCTTTAGAAATCTCTTCTCTGAAACGATCCCTCACTGTAGAGAGAAAATTTCCAATGCTTTCTTCGGCTTCATTTCCCCGTTGCAAAGGTTAAGTTATCCGATTAGGGAAGCTCTCTGTGACTAACCACAATATTTGAACAGTAAATGAAAACAAACAAGCAAAAATCTGCTACAAAAGCCAGTCAAGCAGGAAGAGGCTCCTCACAAACCCACCCGGACTCCTCGGTTGCCTTTAGCCAAGGACGGAGCCTGTACAGATCCCTCACTTCCAGGCTCAAGCAAAAAATGCTGGGATTCCATTTGCCTATTATTTGTGAAACAATACTTTGATGAAGTATTATTTTTGTTGGAAGGCTTTTATGTTTTAAAGATTATTTTTTATAGATATTAAAGGATGAAAGAAGTATGTCCATTACTGGTAATTATATATGCAGCACTCACTGCATGTAAAGTCTAAGATGTTTTGAAGTTGGATTTCATCAAGTGCTATCTGAGGCTAATGAGCTGTACCAATTAAAGAAACCAGAAGGCAAAATGACCAGAAATAATCCGATTTTAGAACTTTATTTTCAAATTGAAAAACTTTTTTAATTTTGTTTTTGAACTCCTAAGTAGTTTTCCAGCTAAGAACTAGCATTTAATTCAAATTAAGTGGTAAAAATTCAAGGTAGGAATATCCATGCTATATTAAAATAAGGGCTCCTGTGAGCAAGGCTTATTGAAATAATCATTGATTTCGAATGTTTATTGTTTCAAATGTTAATCCTCCAATTAAGCTGCTAAACTTCTCCAAAACCACCTTGGGAGACAAACACACATTGTTTTAAGTTATTTTCCATGTAATGTGAACTGTTTTGCCTCATTATCTTTAGACCACACAGGTATCAATTTCTGATACACACTCCCAAAATAAACCTAGTTATCCAAAATTATATCCATTGGGTTTTATCTTCTCTTTATTTCATAGACCAAACCAAGTAAGAGAATACCAGCAGGAATATCCTGCTGCAGGAGAAAGCAGGGATTACAACCATTAAGACAGTGATGCACAGACAGACCAGGAGAGCTGCCAAGGGCCCAAAGGCTCAGACAGATTTGCATTCAAGTTTAAATAACAAGCTCACTAAAAAGACTGTATTGGAATTTTATTAGTTTATTTATCCCCAAGTTTGTGAACACTAAGACATACAAATCTAAAAAGATTGCTTTGAAGTAGAAACGTGGCTACGGTTTTCCAGAAAATAAAAGCTTGCTGTGGAAGAATAGATTTTATTTAAATTAGGAGTTAAAGGAATGGGTGCCCCTTTTGTTAACACTTCCTTGCCCCACCTTACACTCTGTGCAAGGAAAAGCTCCAGAAACTTCTTTCCCCACCTCCTACTAAGGCCAGTCTTCCACAAATCCTACCTGGAGCTCCCTCCATTCCACTCTTCCCTGGTCTCCAAAAGCCCAACCCTATCTCAGTACTGCACACCCCCCAAATTCCCTGGGTCCAGTTTCACAGGGCTGTGGAAGTGGGAGGCTGCACTTTCCCTTCTCCCGGCAGAAGAGGCCGATCACTTTGCCTTCCATTTACTAATCCAACTTGTTCCACACATCAAGGTGAGTCTTCAGGGAACTGCATCCTGCACTGCCAACAATTCCACAGGATGGCTGGATTACAGGTTTTATTACACAAGTTCCCTAGAAGGTCTATCTCACCTCCCTTGACAGGGATTTTCCCCCAGGATCCCCCTTGGCTCCTGCTGCATCCCACACAACTGGATTGCAAATCAGCTCCTGGACAGAGTCAAAGTGCTGGTTATTTTCTGCCAATTAACGATTTTTTTTCTGTTCAAAAGGGCTACAAATTAATGTTAAGCCACCTGAAGACAGTTTTTGTCTTTAGGAAAGGTAAGAAAAGCCCCTAAGGCATCCCTGAGTCTACTGCTGCAGACACAGCATTACAGTGACTTTTACAGCAAAGCTTATTTCACATGAATTCAGAGCAGCTGAAATCCCTCAATACACCAAACTTCGGGCAAAAGTGAGTAAAAATTGAGAAGGAAAGAACAATAATGACTGATAAGGGAAGGGACACACCCCAGAAAGGAAAGAAATTGAAGTGGGATGGAAAAGTGAACAAAGGATCAAACAGTAACAAAGACAGGAGAAAAAAAAAATGAAAACAAAAAGAGATTAAAAGCAAAACTGTTCTGTAAGAAGGTAACAAACCAAAAATTAGTAACTACAATACACTTCATGATGGATAAAGATAATCAGGGAGTGGAGTGAGGAGGGAAGCTGTGGGAAAAAGATCTGGGATGGCCACAGGAACTGCTACAGCATCTGTGACACCCTAGTGGGACATCTGTTCAATGACCACGGTACCTGCAACACTGGAGCTTCACACACGTTTTGCCTCACAGAATAAAGACAGAATTATTTAAATAGGCATCTGCTGCCATCCCCAAATTCCTGGAATACTGTAAGCAGTTTAATCCTATGTGCTTGCTGTGTGCAGCCAAATCCATTGGTGAGGGGCCCAAAAGAAGGGAGAGGTGCTGCCTGTGCCAGCATCAAAATAAATGCTTAGTCCTGATTTATCCTCTCTCTGCTCTTTAAAAATTACAAACCACAACGTGCATTCGTACAAAAAAATGCTTAACAGGCAACTTATTAAAAGCAGCCTAAATTTATACTTAAAAAACACATCAGCCAACAAAGTTTGCCCCACTGCACGAGGCACACACAAGCTGGCATCGAGTTTTATTCCAAGATTTTGTAGCTAAAATTAAAATATGGACATAAAAGCTGTAATAAAGCTTCTGAAAGCACAACCAGATCAAGAATATCCACTTCTGCATTTTCTAAGGGATCTAATTTAAGTAAAACTAATGTCACTTTTAGTTACAGGTATTCTGACAAACATTGGGAAGGCAAAGCCTGTGAGGGGAGAGGCAAGAGTTGGGTGGGGGCAATGCCCTATTTCTTGGCTGGCAACAAAATTCAGGGCTGTTCTGCTCCCCAGAGCTTTCTCCCTACATGTAATAAACATGAACAAGGAGATCACCTTGTTCACTGAAGTCATATAAGCAAAATGATCCTTTGGAACTCTGCTGGCAGTTTACAAGTTAAATTTAATACCTCACCAGAGTCAGCAGGAGAGCACATCTCTCAGAGTTAGTGCTTTGTGTCATCTGGAAGCACTGATTTACCACTTGATTCAGCTTCTGAAGGTCATCTTACAGCTAAGAGAGCAACGTTTAAGCTTTTTAAATATATCCTTAAATCCTGAGACACAGCTGCAGGGTGAATTAATAAACAGGCACCAGAATAAAGAAGGATGACACGATTATGCACAAGTCCCACCACCACCATTTTACAAATTGGCACATTTTCCTGCAAAAACACCAGTCATTAATCAGGTGCAATAAACCCAGCAGGGCCCCGAGTTTGATATACAGCTGGGACATTCCTGTTACTTTACAGGGAAAATAAATGCAGACAGCCACAAAGTGAGCCAAAGCCCTGGGTGTGCTCCAGGTAACCCAAGCTCTGCACCACCAAGAACACAAACGCTGCAATTCCTCCCTGACACCGCTATCAGTCATCAAACCCAAAGAGATTTGGGGGAAAACAAGGTAATCCACTTTCACTCTCCATGCACAGCTCGAGGCCGAGGAGGGGACAAGGCAACAAGAGCTGTTATGAAATGAGAGAGCAAAACAACATAAAGAGCAGAGAAAGCAGTGCAGGGAGACGTCCTTTGGAACACAAAAGCAAAAACCTCCTAAAAAGATTAAAAACAAAACAAAAAAAAAAGAATTAATCATCTTTGCTATAAATCAGTCGCATCAAACTACCACTCCTAACTGGAAACCTACACAATCTGAAATATTTTTAGTTGTCCCATTCCGTAGTAAATCCGAATTTAAAGCAACAGAACATGTTAAAACTCCACTTACATCAACGCTTTTCAATAAAACTATTCAGAAAACACCCTGCTAATCAAAACAACTCAGAATAGGAGTTACAACAGCAAGAGATTTATAGATATGCCCTCTCAAGTCTCTGAAGTTAGAACAGAATCTCCTTTGAAATAGGTTTCAGTTACATCTGAATGCAGCCGAAATTTGAAGTCTCAGAGATATAAACTCTTAATCCAAAGGCTTTCAGAGAAACATTAAAGCAGAAAATGAAAGTGAAAGCATAATGAAGCCACCACATACATTCATTTTTTCTGAGACAGACAAGTAGTGGCAAAATAAAGCACGGAGTGTGTGCGAGCCAACTAATATTCATCGACAAATACACGTTCCTAGAGGTGGGGAAGAAAACCTGTACAACCATTTCTACAGAGAGGAGAAAACACCACAGGGAATCAAACAGCTATTCCAGGATTAAAACTCAGTCTATCACTTCTGGGAATCACATTTCCCATAGGGAAAGTAAAGAGATGGATTTATTTTAATTACTAATTTTTTTAACAGGCCACCAGGTGAGATATTCTGTGCTTGTATGTCTGGTCAGTTCTTCCTTTACATTCAGAAGACTGATTTTGAGCAGGAGGAGGAAAGATTCAGCCCAGATGACCTCCTGAGATCCCTTCCCAAGTTTAATTACTGTATGATTAAAAATACTTATAGGAGTAAACATCCAGTTTCCTCACAGCCTGCCCTAATTTTCCACAGTTTACAGAACTGGCATAATAAAGGTATAACAGAAAAGGTGCAGTACATCACCAGACACCTTTCTACCTTCAGAACAGTATTTATTAGCCTCGCCAAATCTTTATATTCACGCGTGCCAAAAAAAAACCGACGGCAGGAGAGAATAAAGAGCATCCAGCACCCCGGAAAACACCCGAAGTTATTAAAAAGTAACTCAGAAATAACACATCAATGGCCAAACTCGCTGCCAGCGGCACGGGCCCATTATGAAGGGAAAAAGGTGGCTCTAAAGCCCCAAGCCCAGCCTTACCTGGCTCCCTGTTGATCTCTATCTCGAAGAAGCACTGGGGCCGGTCCTGCACCCCCATGGCCGCCCCTCGGCCTCGCCACCTGGACACAAAGCACACAAGGAGCCCCCGAGGTCCCTCCCTCCTTCCCTTCCTTCCTTCCCTCGTCCGTCCCTCCCTCCCTGCTCGCCCAGGGTTCAATTACAGCGGGGCGGCA
>WEIV01004374.1:383713-401977 GCA_013390005.1 Calyptomena viridis
CCCGCCCCCGCCGCGTTTTCCCGCCCTCTGCGTGAGGGGAAGGCGGTGCCGGGAGGGGGTGCGGGACTGGCCGCCCTCGTTACCGTGTTTAAAGTGATGAATTTTAATAAAAAATAATAATTAAGATAAATCCAACTCTTAACTGCTGCTTTCCCGAGATGGGGAAGGGGGAGGCGGCGCCATGAGGAGTAGGGGGCTCCGCTCCCTCCCAGACATGGCGTGACCGACTTCCCCAGTTGCCGTGCGGTGTTGAAAACGATGAATATTTAAAAAAAAAAAGACGATAAATCCGTCTCTTAACTCATGCTTCCCCCCATGGGAAGTGTAATTGCCCATAAGTAGCAGACTGTGAGTTTTAATCCTGGAAATAGCTGCTCGATTCCCTCTGGTGTTTTCCCCTCTATAAAAATGGGAGTGCAGATTTACTTATCCATCTGTTCGAACGCGGCTCGGGGAGGAAGAAGGGGCTTTGCAGAATAAGTAACATGAATAAATAGGGATATAAATAACCATTACAGAATAAAAAACATTTTACCGAATAAATAACCCCCAGAGCGGAGTTTCCCCCTCACAGTCATGCCCGTACGGGGCTGTGGAGCTGAGCGACCCTTCCCAGCTCCTTCAACCCTTTCATTTGAGAAGCCTGACACAATTCCCTATGTGGAATTTCCTTCCCTATGAAGGAAGAATATTTTTTGCGAGCGTAAAAAAACCCTTCCGAAGATTATGCATGGAAAAATGTTTGCTGCATCACGTTCATCCCACAGGGCTGCTCTGGTTCTCCCTCAGGATGAGAGTGTGGGATCACATCCTGCCCCTTGCTCAGCCTCAGACATGCAGTGCCTTAGGAACCTCCAAAAAATTAAGCCAAAAACATTTTAATTATTGCAGCAGGCCATAGGGTAGTTATTCCGAGTTTGGGATGTTGGACCATCCCAGAGTGTGGAAGTGGTAACTGGAAATTGAAGCATCAAACTGTTCAGGAAGGAATATTAAATCTGTAAGTCCTTCAGGCCAAGTTATTTCACACCGACAATGTCAAGCAGCTTAAAACAGCTTTCTGTGTAGCCCAGCATATTAATTTAATTTATAGAAATACTCCTGTAAAAGCGCCTTTATTCCAGAAAGAAGTCTGTTTCCAAGCAGGAAGGACACTTTCTAAGTCCTCAGCAAGTGAGAAGCAAAACATTTCTAAATGCTTTCCAAAAGTTGTACAAACCAGAACTCTTTGCATTAATTTTCCCTGACAGCAGTATCTGCAATTATGTCCTTGTCTGAGAAGAAATTCAGAGGGTTTAGATGAAAAAAACCACCCTGCTGAGAATAGAGTAACAATGCTAAATCAGAGGATATTTTAGAAGTTGGGAATGCAGCAAAGTGGAATTATTTTAGATGTAATTTGTCTATAGTGTAATGGCTGCTGTCTCAATAGTATTTGAGCATCTCCTGAAGTTTTAACAGCCAGATTCTGTCATTCTTTATTAGGTCTAATAACACATCATTGTGCAAGTGAGCCCTAAGGAATTCTGTCACTGGAATTGTCACACAGGTTTGCTGGTCCTTGGGGATACTTTCATGGAAAGCTATCAAAAAACGTGGAAAAAAAATGTAGCACAGTCTGGTCCTAAATTATTTAGCTGTGAAATGCTCTTATAAAGTAGAAGGGTTTCATTTTCCTCACTTTTACTGTGTAAAAACTGTGAAGCAAAGCTACTGAGAAGTTGAGTTACAGTAGGTCTGCATGAGTTCCTTGCCAGAATTAAAATTTGACAGCACATCTTCTTGATTTCCTTAATCTTCAGAGAAATTATTAATTCCCTTTTACCTGCACTTGCTTGGTTTTCTGTCCTCAGAACATGAACTCACTAGAGGCAGATGAGCAAATAAATAACTAAAAAGTCTCAAAAAAGCCATAGAAATGTACTACTTGCTCTTGAAAGTAGCAAAGATCGTGAGCAATAAAAAAAAAAGTTAATTTCAAGCCCTGATTATTTTAATAAAGACACAAATTGGAAAGAAGTTCTGATCCCTTGAGAGATAAGCTCTTAAGATCATGTCTGAGAATAGAGCTGATAAATAGGCAGCTTGGTGGAAGAAAGAGATACCCCAAAAAAGAGTTTCCAAAGTACATCTGAGGCCAGTCTTTTGAAACATGAAACACTGAGTTACAAATGAAGATTTTTCCTTGTGTTCCTCTCTGGGAGCTGCTGCAGTTGCTGCTCTGGTCACATCCTGTGCTCATTGAAACCAGTGACAAAGTCCCCATTGATGGCAGAGATGTTGGTTGTGTGAGGGGGATTACACTCAGCATAGTTGTGAATAATTACTTCTGTGTAATTGTAGTTTCTGATAAGCCATAAATTTCTGAAATGCCTCCTTTTATAGGCTAAAATTTCCCTGGTTATGTTCTGATCCCACAGACAACCTTTGCACGAGCCAGGATCCGCGGATCCAGCTTTGTCCTACCTCAAATCAATTTTAGAGGTTGAAAATTAGAGATTTCTTAGCGGTACAATTTATACCTAAAAATCCATGTTGACAAATCTTGGCTAGAATCTGCATTCTTTCCTGAGAAAGAGCCTGTTTGGCTACAGGAGGTTGAAAAGTAGGAGGGTGCAAAGCCACTGCAGAGCATCTGCAGAGTCTATGGGCATTTTGGGGTGAAACAGCTTGAACTGGGACACACACTTTATTTTCCAAAATGCCTTTGATTGCCTTAATAACTATTAGTCTACATGTGGCCATGAAAGGTTGAACTAAGCAGCTTTTGTTAAGGTGTTTATGGAGTCTTTTTCGTATCTTTTTGCAAATTCCATACATGGAACCTGAGTCAGAAATGGGAAACAAGCTTTTTTTTTTTTTTACTGAGCAACAAGTTGTTGGTAGGAGGCCTAGTGCTTGAAAAACCTTTGCTCTGCAGAGTATTTTCCTACCTAATTTGTTACGTAAGGAGGAGAAGGAATTTCCAGCAAAGCTTTCAATTATCTGGAGCATTTAGATTGGGGAGGTGGTGCTGAAAATACTTCTGTGAGACAAATTCTTGGCTGTTTATTCAAAATCTCACTGTAACTGCTCTGCAGTTCTGCTCTGGCACGAACAAGTGAGAAGTGTTGACACCAGGAGAAGAACTGACTCAGAGCTGTTCACGGGGGTCACTGAAGTTTTGAGCACTGAGAGATGCTCAAAAGTCTACAGAATGCTACAGTTCCGTGGAAAATTCTACAATTCTATGGAAAATTCTACAGTTAAATTTGAAAACTTGTATGACTGGGGAACAGATGAGCACCTGAAGCTTCAATCACACAAATCCATTTCTTTGGTATTTTTTATGAAAAGTAAATATTGCAGACCAGAATAACTGCAAAATGGTTTTAATCATGCAAAGCCTCATTGCAGAGCAAACAAGAAGCCAGAAGTGAAAAGCCAAGGGGCAGTTTATCTGTTAAAAAAACTGAAACAGTGAAAAGATGCTTCGTTAAAAATTCCCCAGGTCAGCATTTGAGTGCAGAGTTTAGAGTGTTAAAGGGAAGGAGATGGCTTGTCTCAAATAAAACCTTTATCCTAGGACTTGCTTTTGCCAAAAAGGAGCATTAATGTGGTTACACACATATCCTTGGACAGGTTACAGGGATATCTGTAACCCCAGACATCCAAATGCTCCCTGGGGTTCTCTTCCCTCAGGCCTCCCTTTCCCCTGGGATTTCCTGTGAACCCAGTTACTACCTGAACCACTAACACGCTTCCTAAAGGATTACTGGGCTTCCCCCCTGGCATGAGTAGGTGGCCCCATCTGCTATCCAGGCAGTAAACAGAATTTGTTAATGAGTGCCCCAGCGTGATGGAAATATCAGCAGCTCATTAGTCCATTATGTGTGAATTGCTTAATGGGGCAGGGGATAGTCCTGTGCTTGTGGCTTCTTCAGCCCTTGAACCCCACATGTCATGTAAACTGGTGTGTGGAGCTTTAAATGGACGCGACGTCCGCAGGTTGTTACTTCCAAATTGTCGAGACTAGAAATGAAATCAGCTTTGTGCTGAAGGGCAGGTGAGTTTGGGAGGTTTCCTCGTCCAGGTGCCTGTGCTTTCCCTGGATAAACATACAACTCCAGCCTCTCTGCCTGATAAATCTCAACAGAGCTAAAATCTCATTCAGAAAACAAGCAAAAGGAAATGCTGTCAAGAAACCAGAATATGAGTGAAATCTGGAGCTGGAACATAATTTACTGTGGTTTCTGTATAATTTTCTGAGCTGCTACAGGCTGATCCCTACCTCTAAACCTTCCTGTCTACCTACATGCTTATTTGCTCCCCTTAAATACTACCTGAGTTCTCCCCAAATAGTTTTAAAAAAATATCTCCATTTTGCTCTTCTTTCACTGCACGTAGAGAAAGAGGTTGAGGATTTTATATTTCCTTGATCAATAAAAGTCTGATGTGTGTGTGCGTGTCTTGCAAATGTCTCAAGTTGTATTTGACCTGATCCAAACCTCACAGCAATTAGTTACGTTTTCATGTACTGGAGGGGGTTATAACTCAGGGATATGGGGAAAAAAACCCATCTTCATATCTTCCTAGTAATCAAAACTATTCTTTATGCAAAGGAAGAAGCCTACTACCTCATATCAGACATGATTTACCCATTCGATACTACTGAGACTAGGTAAAAAAATCAGATATTAGCTTCTACAGCATATAAGTAACGAGTGAAAGTTGGTGGTGCAGGAAATTGCAGAGGTTGATGATACAATGTCTGGTTTTGCATGTGGAGTCTTGAGTGGAAGCCAGTAAGTGGGACATGCTACAGAACAGCAACACAGGGGAGTTTTTACCCTTTCCAATAAAATTAGCCTGTTTGTGTTACCGTGTTCTTGTCACCTCCCATCTGTTTCTCTGCATCTGCTGTGTCTTGTGTTAAATTCTGAGCTCTTGGAATGGATGACAACAGAGGGCTTTCCACAGGGCCTTCCACAACCTGTATCCATCTTCTGTCGGTAAAAGGGATAAGACAATTCTGCCTAAAAGCCTACTGTTGTTCAGAAGTGACACCAAGGTAGGGATGGCAAATAAAAAATTCTACTGAACAAGTAGGGAAAAAAAGGAAAATTCATACATATTGCTGGAGGCAGCTACGTGACCCTGTAAGAGGCTCAGTATGAACTGTAATATCCCCAGGATCACTCCCATTCAAACTGATATTTAATTAATAGGTTTTTGAGGGGAAAATGTATGATGATTCCTTTCCCTCGGATTTTTTTCCTTTCCTTTTTTCCCCAAAGTTTAGTTTACCTTTTTACCTTTGCATTATTAAAGATGTATAAACCCAGCTCAACGTTCTCACCAAGCACCATCTGAGAACACTCTGTTATGCAGCTTGAAATGCTTGAAACTGACTCAGCTCAGGTACTTCAGAGCTTGTTAGATTTAGCTCAGACAGTTCCTGCAGCCCAGTGCCAGCGCTGTGGCTCACAGGAGGGTTTGTTAATTGGCTGTGATGCAAATGTACCCAGAGATTCGGGGCCCTGCCCGTGTTGGGGACCATCAGAGCAGCTCTGCAGGCCAGCAGAGATTCAGGAATTTGCTGTGCTGAGCCAGGAATGACTTCATGCACCTTGTCACTGGTGTCCCAAACCTCCTGCTTCCAGGAGTGGGACATGTGGCACAGAGAGGCTGGAGCTGGTTCCAGGCAGCACCAGCTGAGCTCTGGCAGGGCTGCAGCAGCTCAGCACTGTGTCAAGGCAACTGCATGGCTCCTAAACCCAAATTGGCCCCAGAACAAGTGCAGCTCCATTTGTATGCACTGCTGTTCCTGAGCCATTAAATCATATGGGAGCCACGCTGACTCCACACAAAGCCACCTCGGGTACAGATAAATCCATACAGCTGCCAGTGCTGTAAAAATAAAGAATTCAAGTCACAGCACAGAGGTAACTGGGTGAAATGTGGCGGCCCCTGCGAGCTGGGAGGTCAAACTAATTGATACAGCGCTTTGTTCTGGTGTTAAAGCAGTGGATCTGCAGCTGAGGCTCCAGAGCAGAATGACAATAACAGCAAGAGCAGTGCCAGCAAGGAAAAGCTGAGCAGTTGGCAGAGCCATGGCTGCAGCGAGGCGGGGGATTCTCAGCAGGTCTGAGTAGGCAAAAGGGAACAGCTCCCTGCATTTCAGCCTGGGGATGAACGGAGAAGCCTGGGAGTGAAACAGGCACTGAGGAATTCTGGTCAGCGGGTCATGAGTCCCCACCTGAAGTGCTGTGTCCAGCTCTGGAGTCCTCAGCACAAGACAGTTGTGGATCTGTTGAAGTGGGTCCAGAGGACACCACAAAGGTGCTCCAGGGGCTGGAGCTCCTATGCTTTGGAGCCTGGCTGGAAGAGCTGGGGGTGTTCAGCATGGAAAAGAGAAGGCTCCAGGGAGACCTCAGAGACCCTTCCAGTGTCTAAAGAGAGTTGGAGAGGGACTTTGGACATGGGCTTGGAGGAACAGGACAAGGGGGAATGGCTGACAGAAGGCAGGCTTAGGTTGGATATTATGATGAAATTCTTCCCTGTGAGGGTGGGGAGACCCAGGCACAAGTTGCCCAGAGAAGCTGTGGCTGCCCCATCCCTGGAAGTGTCCAAGGCCAGGTTGGAGGGGGCTTGGAGCAACCTGGGATACTGGAAGGTGTCCCTGCCCAGGGCAGGGGATGGAACTGGATGATCTTTAATCCTTCCCAACCCAAACCATTCCATGACTTTATGCTTCTCTGAAATCCTGGGTCATGGATACAGGCAGGATGGATTCCTGCAGGGAGTTCCTGCAAAGAAGTGGGCAGTTTCCATAGGAGGAATGAAGGATTGCTAGAAGCCCTCGACTGGCACAGTTGCTTTAGAGAACAGCAGTAACAAAACATGCAGTGCCTCCTGGCAGCAGCACTAGTAATAACCATCAAGATTAATATTGATGTTGATATAAATAAAACTCTATGCAATTATGCTCAGCTATGGTCAGGAAGATATTATTTTTCTGGATTGAACAATTAAGTGCAGTGCGTGCACTTATGGACAGAGATTGTTGGAAGGGAAGGATTTATATTGTCTTCTGAAACATTCAACACTGGCCACTGTCAGAGACAGGAAACTGCATCGATCTGTTTGGGAATGACAATTTCTCTTTCCTGCAATAACAGCAAAATATTTGTGCTGGGAGTTCAGCACTTTGGCCTCACTTAATTTGATACTAAAAGGTCGTGGTGGGCAGAGATACATAAAACTGCTGGCATGAGCTAGTGAGAATCTTGTTTCAGCCTCTGCATAGGAAGAGTTTGTCACAGGATAAGGCAGGAGATAAAGTAAAATCTGAATGTAAACATTAAATAAAATGTAAATCAGGGAGCAGCCAGCTTCCAAGTGCAGGAAATAAGGACTGGCCACATATGAAACCACACAGAGATTTCCAAAATCATGGAATCATAGGCTAGTTTGAGTTCAAGTGGATCTTTTAAGGATCATCTCCACTATCTCAGGTTGCTCCCAGCCCCTTCCAACCTGGTCTTTAACACCTCCAGGGATGGGACAGCCACTTGTCTGGGCAGCAAGACCCTTCCACAGTCACCAGCACCCATGGCATTTATCTGACCCTGAGCAAACAATCTAAGCCAGCAAAAAACTGCTCCCCCCTAATAAAAAAAAAAAAACAAAAACTCCAGACAAAACCTAACTCACAAACCCAAGACCCCTCCAAACAGATTTATTTTTAGCTGATCAGACAAGCTGTGAGTGAACAAGGAGAGGGCAGATCCACCACCACTGCAAGAGAGTCAGGAATGTCACAAAACCTCACCTACAGATTCACCAGGAAGGTTAAGTAGGACGAACCTGAACCACACAGGTGGCATCTGGGTGGGCTATCCTGTACCCACAGCTTGGCAAAGGTGTCCTGAGCAAATCATGTGCACTTGTCAGTGGAAGAGAGAGAACTGTTGGTGTTCTGCTGGAGGATTATGGATCAGCTGGGAAATCACTTGTGCCATATTCTGCTGCACTCTATTAGATTTAGTCCTGGTGCTCAAATCTGTTAAGGGTTTATCTGGGGTAACTCCCTGGCCTTTAGCAGAGTAGTAATAAATAACTAAGCTTTTTACAATCACAATAATAATGAAGTTTTAATGGTGAATTAAGAACAGAATGAGAGAAAATCCAGCTGTGAAACAGTTGCTGCCAGTTAGTATCTAACTAGATAGTCAGATGTGGAAATCTTAATAGATCTGGGTAAATGAAGGAGTGATATAATCACACAACATCTATAAACACAAATAAGGATCAGTAAAATACTGTCTGCACAAATTCAGCCTTGGATTCTGAGGCAAGAAACAGCTATAAATCTATAGATGAGTTTATATATAAACCTGAGGGAGCTGGGGTTGTTTAGCCTGGAGAAAAGGAGGGTCAGGGGGAACCTTCTCACTCTCTACAACTCCCTGACAGGAGGGTGGAGCTGGGTGGGGTTCAGTCAGTTCTCCCAGGTAACAAGTGATGGAATGAAAGGAAATGGCCTCAAGTTGCACCAGGGGAGGGTTAGATTGGATATTAGGGAAAATTTCTTCAAAGAAAGGGTTGTGAAGCATTGGAAGAGGCTGCCCAGGGAAGTGGTGGAATCACCATCCCTGGAGGGATTTAAAGGACAAGTAGATGTGGCACTTGTGAACATGGTTTGTTTAGAAGTGGCCTTGGCAGTGCTGGGGGAGTGGTTGGACTCAATCATCTTAGTGCTCCTGTCCAACCTAAACCATTCCATGATTCCATTCTATGACTCTGTATTCCTGGGCTTTTAGATCTTGGCTGCACTAGGAAATGTTTCTTCCAAGTTCTGTAAAGTGCTGGCCAGTTCAGTGTTACTGTCCAACACCTGCAGAGGTGACCAAACTGAGATCCACAGAGTAGAAAAGGTTTTGAGAATAGTTTTTGATCCAAGCACTGGATGCACTTGATTCTAGTTAAAATATATGAGCCAAAGAAAATAATTGGAAAACTTCATTAGAAGGTATTAATCACATCTCCGTGGCCATGTTTTTTCCAGCATGCCCTGCTGGCACTGACAAGTGCTGAATGGAATTCTCCTGGCACTATCAATGGGAATAAACCGTGTCCCCTAATTCTCAGGTGAAAACAATTCATTTCTTGAAACAAAACTGTGTCTCTACCTTCATTTTCTTCCTTTTTTCCTCTCTGCCAGAGCACCACATCAATCATTTCCCTTCTCTAAAGTCAACCTCTGCCACTGACGTGTCTCAAACAATTGTAGCATGAACCTGCTGTCAGAAACCACTTTCTGATGCTTGGCTTGACTAAGCTGCCACTGACCCCTCACAGGAACTTGCTCACACCCTCTCTACACTTTTATTTGTTGTTCTACTTACAGGGAAATGAAGGGGAAAACCATAAAAGTAACGAGCACGTAAACAGCTCTGCCAGGGAGCAAACAGCTCAGAGGAAGAGCCGTGAAAAATCACACAGAGCAGAGAAAGTCTCCCGAGATAAATGTGACTATTTAGGGCAACCAGACAGTAATTGCAGTGTTTGCAAAAGTCGGTGTGAATGTACCACGTTATTCCCAGCAAATGTCATGTTCAGTGGACACAGCCCATTTTCTGTTCCCGAGGCTGGTGATTTCCTTTTGGTTTGTTCTCTCCCTAATTGATCGGACTTTCCAAGTAATTTTCTTGTTGCTTTGGCCTCTCACTTGCAGTTTTATAGGCTGTTACAAGCGCTGGTGTGGGAGAACAGAGACAAGTTAATTTGGATGAGGTGTAAGGGGAATGCTGTAGTGCCATGGTTGGATGAGCTTTGTCCTAGATGGCAGGTTTCTAGGAGGAACAATATTTATGAGCAGAGGCATCTTTTGCTGAGGGCAGTGAAATGTGGGCTTTTGGAGGAAAATTGAGAAAACAAAATTCAAACCACTTCTAAGCCTGAGCCTGCCTCCCTGACTTCTGGGATTTGTATAAATGCAAGTATATCGTCATTCCCTACATCCTTCCCTAATGAATGCCCACCAAATACCCTCCTGTTTGGCCAGTATTTGTTCTGCAGGATGCAAGGGATGTGTAGGCATCTCTCAGGAAGCAGCTCTGGGTCAGACTGCACAGAGGTCTTAAGGGACGTGGAAGAAAGATGGGAAAGTTTCTGTGAGGGTGGGGAGGCCCTGGCACAGGTTGCCCAGAGAAGCTGTGGCTGCCCCATCCCTGGAAGTGTCCAAGGCCAGGTTGGATGGAGTTTGGAGCATTCTGTGATAGTGGAAGTTGTCCCTGGCCATGGCAGGGGGTTGGAATGAGATGATCTTTACGGTCCTTCCCAACCCAAACCATTCTGGGACTCTATGGTTCTGTATTAGAGGGGCTGGTAGCTCTGGTGCCTCTGGCTGATGCCATCAGACCTCAATTCCCCTTCTAGTTATAAATGACCACTTTTGATAAGCTTTTAAAAATTTGCAGCTCCATTCCTGTGCATTCAGCATGATAGTGCTACAGCAGGGTGTATTTGTCTGGTGGATGATGTTGTTTCTCTGAAGGGCTAATCCCAAAAATCCTCAGGGGGAAAAAGGTTCCTTAAACATTATAAAACCGCGTATTTGCCTACTGCTAATTAGGCAAATATAACCTCCAGTTTGAACCTTCTTGGAGGCTGGGGAGAATAAAAATACCCTGAGAGCAGGTGGGGAAGGGTTAACAAAGGAAACTTGGGCTGAGAAATTGAAATATTCTTTATGGTTCAGGGAAAGCAAGAGGACTCATCAAGCACAGAGGCTCTTTATCAGGTGTCTGATAGTAGTGCCACAGGGGACAGCGAGATGCTGCAAACCAAGGTCATTCCTCCCTCTTTGAAGTGATGAATTCTTACATGCTGGCATTGGGGTTGGACCTCTGCCTCAGCCAGACCTATCAGTGACACAAGTCAGACAAAAAAAAAAAACCTGGAAAAGGCAGAAGTATCAGCACCCAAGTCCTCAGATACTGAGAGCTAATAGGGATGAGGAAATTATCCAACCTGACCTCATTTGGATTAGGATTTTTCCCCAATTATTTCTCCATAGATTCTGATAACTTGTCATTTAAAGGGGAACTAAAAGTCAGTAACCTATGGATGGCAGGCAAATTAAAATTCCTCATTTTTGGGAATCAGAGGAGAAATTTAAACAGTTTTTAGGATCAAATTCTACGAAGAATTATGCATGTACCTGCCCAAAGGACTAGCTGGATGCATACAAACCAGTGAAGGTGGTGAAGCATGGACTGCTGTGAACACATGTTCATGTCTGTCTGTACTGTCCAGTTGTTGGCATTGCTTTGGGATGATGTTGGGATCTGCTGACTGACCCAGGCATGGTCTGAGACTGTCATGGCCATGGGCTGAAAAAATGCCTGAACTTTTAAACTAGGTCCTGTCAGTGCTTTTCAGATGCCACAGCACTGTCTGAGGAGGAGGGAGCAGCAATGATGTCTCTTTGCAGGAAGGACTGTCATAACATTTGCCAGAGCTGAGTGACCTTTTAGTTCCCAAGAAATAGCAAAACTCTGCAGTGCCAAACAGAGGACAATTTCTAAAGCCTGAAGATGCTGGGATTCCCAGGGGAAGAGGGAACAGAGGGAGGGAGACTGTCGTGGAGCACAACGCTGCAGCTTTAGAGGCTTCTGGCCTGTGTCTGGGCTTAAATGTTAATACAGTGTGACAAGAAGATGTACAGAGTGAGAGGAGGATTTCATTGGGGTCTTGCATGCACCACTAAGCTCTACAACCTCCTCCCTTCCTCTTAAATTGTGGCTGCCTGTGCTGGAGGGAGCTTTGATAACAGTTCAGGCATAGCCTTGGGTCATTTACCATGCTGTGAGTGTGTGGGAGGACCTGCTGTGGAAAGGCACATTTGAGCTAGGTTTAAGCAGAGTTATATGAGATATTAGGAAGAAATTCTTCCCTGTGAGGGTGGGGAGGCCCTGACACAGGTTGCCCAGAGAAGCTGTGGCTGCCCCATCCCTGGAAGTGTCCAAGGCCAGGTTGGAGCCACCTGGGATAGTGGAAGGTGTCCCTGCCCATGGCAGGGGCTGGATGGGCTTTAAGGTCCCTTCCAACCCAAACCATTCTGTGATTCAGTGATTCTATGACAAGAAGGCTCCAATGAAGGTTCCCCAGAGCCTTTTCTTCTCCAGGCTGAACATCCCCAGCTCCCCCAGCCAGAGCAAAGGTGCTCCAGACCTTGGAGCATCTTCGTGGTTCTTGGAAGGGTCCATGAAGGAGACAAACATTGCCCTCATGGCTGTCCCATTGCTTTGATCCCAGCAAAGGATGGGCCTGTTGGGAGCAGTGCTGTGCCCTGAACTGGTGGCCTCTGAACCCCTCGAGGTGCATCTGGCCTGTGAGGGATGTTTTCTGCACACTGGGCGTTTCACACCACCTGTCTCACCAAAGCAGGACCTTTGTAAGGTGTAGATCCGTCCAGTGATGGGAAAGGAGGTGGCTGTCACAGCCCTGAGTGCACCAACAGGTTCTGCAGCCTCCTCCCTGCCCCTCCTGCTGGTGCTCAGGGTCAGCCCTGACGCAGGGCAGCTCAAATCTTGGATCTGCTGTGGAAACCTGAGAATTCCTGCTTGGTGATTTTGCCCATGAACCCTCCAACCCTGGGCTTCAGAGCTGCGTGTCAACACAAGCTCTTGCCCCTGGTCCTTGCCTGAGCAGGGGTGCAGGTATGTCCCTGCCAAGCTGTTTTCCTGGCAGAGGGGAGGAGGAGGGTGGAGATCAGAGTAATATAATAAAAGTCAAAGCATATTCCCGTTCTGTATTAAAGTGGGGGGATTCTCTGCCAGTATAAATGCGTAATTGATTATTAATTCCCTTTCCACAGGCATCATGTCCTTTACTCCCTTTTTCACATGGACTGCAGATGGAGCACAGAATGAAACCACATTTATCAGAAAGCACATCTGGCTTATTGCTTATGCCGCTCAGGCTTTTAAAAGTCAAAGTACTTGGGGCTCCCTGCTGATAAAAATATTCCGAGCTGCTGCTTGACTCCAGGATGAACGTAATGTGAAACCTCCTCAAAGCGTATTGACTTAAAACACTCTCACCTCCTCCTGCCCCGCTCCTTTGGTTGCACCACGGTGCCCTGGGGCTCTGCTCTGAACCCGGGCACGGAGCTGACAGGGCTGGAGAGACCGGGAGGTGCATCCCCTCCTCTTTCTGGATCCGTCTCTGAGCTCTCCTCACCAAAACCACCGTGTCAGCGCAGGACAGGGATGGACAGCGGGGCGTGGGAAGACTTCAAGCCAGTTGTGTCGCTTTTACCTGCGGTGAAAGCCGGGCAGGAAGCGAAAAACTGCTGTGAGCTGCCTGGAGGATCCAGCTGCTCTCTTTGTCCTTGGAATGGGAGCTGGGGAGTGAAAGGAGAGGGAGCCCGCAGGCTAAGGGCTTGCTCAGGGTACAGCAGGCAGCGGCAGTAGGAGCGATGGAAATAATCTCTATGTAAATCATGGTAACTCGGGAAAGACACATGAGAACTCAGGGTAAACTCATAATTAAAAAAAAACAACCACCAAACCCAAACATATGCAAGGTCAGTGTATATTTGCACATTTCAATATTAATACAGAGGAAGAAGAGATGGTTCTTTGTGCTGTGGGCAGCTGAGCTGTAGAACTCCTTGCCAGAGGGTGTGGCTGTAGAAAGTTTACCTGGTTTAAAAGGGAAATTAAGACAGGGCTTTGGAGAGATCTCTTGAGGATTATCCAGTAGAAAAAGCACATCAGGGTAATGAAATTCTCTGAGATGGAAGTAGTTGGAAGCTTTAGTTGGTGGGAGAAGTATCTCTTATTCTTTGACATCTGCTTATGGACACTTTTGGAAACAGGGTAGAGGACTACTAGTGCTTTTGGTCTGAATCAGTATCTCTGTCCTTTACCCTTACTATAGTATTCATTTATTAACAAGAAACCATTAACATGAATATGACAAAGCTGAATAATTATTTAATGACTCTTCTAATATTAAAACAAACCTGATATCCTGAGAGCATTTAAACAGGCCAACATTACATTTCTTAGATGCATGTAATGGGATGCATTCAGTTCAGGGAGAGCAGCCAGACAAATAAACCTCCCATGTGTTCATCAAATGCTCACAAAATCAAGGATTTAGGTGACAAATCATGACATGTCCTTCTACAATAATGTACAACAAATAGAAGGGTTTATGTCCTGTTACAATATTAAATAAGCTGTTCTAGAGGTTAACAAATCTACTTCCCAAATTCCTANGAACAAACAGAAGGATTTATGTCCTGTTACAAGCTGTTCTAGAGGTTAACAAATCTACTTCCCAAATTCCTACTTGGAAACAAAACTTTAAGACTGCAAGATCAGGGTCTTGAGTTGCCTGGCCTTGCCAGCCACTGTCNGGAAACAAAACTTTAAGACTTTGCTGCCTGTGTTCCTCTGTCACAGAATATGGCCACTACAGAAGAAACAGTGGCTACAGACCAGGGTCTTGAGCTGCCTGGCCTTGCCAGCCACTGTCAGAGGAGTGTCATGATCCACTATTCTGGGTGAGACATCAAATCTCTGCTCAGAAAATGACTGATCCCTCCTCCAACATCTTTTCATAGAGGCTGTGATAGATTCCTGTGATTCCTGGGCGGGTGTAAAATTGAGCATGCTGAGGAGGTTGTACTCTTACACTGCTTCCCCGTTCTCCTAATGCTTTACAAAGTGGTTTGGGTTGGAAGGGACCTTCGAGATCATCTTGTTCCACCTCCTGCCATGGGTAGGACACCTTCAATTATCTCACACTGCTCCATCCTGGCCTTGGACACTTCCAGGGATGGGGCAGCCACAACTTCTCTGCCCAACCTGTGCCAGGGCCTCCCCACCCTCCCAGGGAAGAATTTCTTCCCAATATCCCATCTAACCCTGCCCTCAGATATACAGCAGTGGTTTAACTCCACTATTCAGACACACACAAGGTGCATCCACACACCATAAATGTGGGTTTGTGAAAGACAGAAAGACTCTCAGAGCCTCCTCTTTCAGACTAGGGTGTACCGTTCCTTTTAAGCAGAGCTGTGTGCTATCATTTGAATAATTCACAATTATTCACCTTGGAGCCAACGTAGTTCCAGGATTTGTATCCAGCCCCCCTGCTCACTCAGAATATATTGGGGAAGACATTTGAGCTATTTTATCTATTTTAACACAACCATCAAATGCCAACTTGCATTCATCCAGAAAGCTGTCAAGGGTTTTTGTATGTTAGTTTGTTTTCTTCTAGTTTAATTTAAACCCTTTAGGGAAAGTTTCAGTATTTGGCATGCTCTGTTCTTTCCTAGTTATGGCTGGGATCATTTAATCTTGAGGAAATCCTGAAGGCAAGCAATCTAATAAAGCAGTCCTTTGTTTTATGGTTGGCATGATAATTTAAACAGAAGGTCAGTCAAAAAATCATGTTTTTCTGAGTGCCATGGGGAGCTGAGTGGGTGAGTACCCTGCCTGTTTTTCTGCCCCATGCCATGGCAATCAGAAGTGAATTTCCATTTAATACAAGAGATGAAAAGTGTAAAAACTCATTCAGTGAAGTAACAGAGAGTTATTTTCACAGCAAGGCACTGCTGGCTGGCACTTCCACAGCTTCCTTCCTGCAGGAGTTTGTACCATCCCCCTGGCTGGGCTGCCTGACCCTGCATGTGCCACATCTGATTTATGCTGATCCCACTCCAGCCATAGCACCTTGAGGGGAGAGGCCTTAAAATATATTCAAACTTTAAAATATATTCATTTTTCTTGCTTTATCATCCATGTGAATTGGCATTCAGAATCAGTGAAGTGGCCTGGCTACATGACAAGCTGGAAGCTGCTGCAATTTCAGTCTGTGCCCTGGGTTTGGTTGGTTTGGCCTTTTTTCTTGTTTGTTTGTATTGATTAACACAAAAAATTCTTCCAACACTCCAGTATTCAGAGGTGGATGGTTATTATTATTTCCTTTGCCCCACATACTCAGTCCATGCTTTTCTCTACTGTTTTTTCTTGGACCTAAAGATTTTCTACTTCAAAATGGAAGCAAAGTTTGCTTTCAAATTCCCTGGCAAAGCTTCTCAAATGGGATATACAGATCATCTCAGCTTATCTGGCTCAAGCCTGTCTGCACATAACCTTGTTTTCCTTGGAAGTTCAGTGTTGTTGCTCTGTGCTTCTTTGTTCACAACTCTCACAGTTGGAGCTGTGGCAAGAGAAAAATCAGCTTTTTGTGTCTCTCCTGCACCACTGGGCAGATCACTGCTGATGTAGATGGACATATTTTTTCCTTATAATTGCTTGGACTCAGCCTTCAACCTGGAAGTGTTCAAGGCCAGGTTGGATGGGGTTTGGAGCAACCTGGTCTAGTGGAAGGTGTCCCTGCCCACTGCATTGTGGACTTGCTTGGTCACCAGCCTCCTACAAACATTTGAAAACTGGAGAAAAAAACCTACCAAGCCACACACCAAATTCTTTTGGTGGTGCAAAGAGAGAACTGTTCCCTTTAAAGGCAGAATGAATGAAATCAAAATCCACCACACCATGGGAAATGGGCAAACAACATCCTGCACGGCTGCAAGAAGTGTTTGGAATTAAGCTCATCTACTGCTGCTCCCCGGCATCCCAAAAACATTGTTATCCCCTGAAGCAGGATATTTCATTTCACCAAGAATCCAAAGAGGCAACCCCCAGCAGGGATGGAATCAGATTGTGAAACAAGGCAGGCCTGCAGCAGTGAGATGTGATGTTTTCATACAAGTGGGAGCTCTTAGAGCAACAGCAGAACATCGATGGTTATTCACTGCACTCGGTGCTGAGGGGGGGCTGCTGTTGCTTAGAGGGAGCAACAACTCCATTACACTCAGATAAAATCTCCACATCAGGATTTCTGAGTTCAGAGCTCCCACATTCAGTAATGATTTATTGTTTGCTCGTTTTATTCTGCTTTTTTTTTTCAGATGAAGGTCCCCTGAGAGGGCAGTGTGTGTTGTGTTACTGTCCCAACACCTGCAATGAGAATCTTAGAATCGTATCCCAGAATGGTTTGGGTTGGAAGATCAGTGAAGATTGTTCAGTTCCACCTCCCTGCCATGGGCAGGGACACCTTCTACAATCCCAGGTTGCTCCAAGCCCTGTCTAACTTGGCCTTGGACACTTCCAGGGATGGGGCAGCCACAGCTTCTCTGGGCAACCTGTGCCAGGGCCTCCCCACCCTCACAGGGAAGAATTTCTTCCTAATATCCAATCTAAATCTCTCCTCTTCTAATATCAAACCATTCCCCCTTGTTCGACCACTATCTGCCAGGGGAAAAATTTGCTCTCTCACTTTTTTATAACCCCTTTTAAGTACTGAAAGGCCACAATGAGGTTTCCCCTGAGCCTTCTCTCCTCCAGGCTGAACAACCCCATGAACATGAACAACCAGGTATTGATGCCAGATGCAGAACCTCCTGACCTGTTTCTATCCCCAGTGCCCACAGAAGGAAGATGGTAAATCTGTTGTATCCCCGTTCATCTTCTGCAGCACCTCTTAATTAAAAATAAAAATCCATCTGTCACCTTGGATGCAAAGTGGTAGGGTTTGGCTTGAAGCACAGCAGAAGGACTGAGCTACAGAACTGGGTTTTATTTCAGCCAAGAAATAAAGAGCTGAGGAAGCTGACTATGGTGTCCAAGCTATGTGACCTGTACCTCTGTGAAAATCCCACCTTTTCTTCCTTTCCTCAGCTGCTGCAGGTGCTCTGGTGTGGCTCCCACTGCTCGGATGGACAAGTGCTCCCACCTCTAGGCCCCACACCCCATCCTCATTCCCACACCCCATCCCCAGACTCATCCCATCCCCATATGTCATACCCCGTCCCCAAACCTCATCCCTAGACCCCAAACCCATCCTCATCCCCACATCCAGCCTCAATCATCATCCCCATCCCCATCCTCATCCCCATCTCTATGCCTACACCCCACAGTCCCATCTTCCCATCCTCCTCCACATCCCTACACTCCATCCTCATCCCATATGCCATCCCCAAACTCCATGCCTACACCCCAAACCCATCCTCATCCACACACCCAATCTCCACACCCAGCCTCATCCTCATCTCCATCCCCAGCCCAATCCATACACCCCATCGCAATTCCCATCCCCATCCCTCTACCCCATCCCTATCCTCATCCCCATCTCTATCCCTACACCCCATCCCAACCCCAATACCCAGACCCATCCCTATCCTCATCCCCA
>WEIV01004375.1:4994-17105 GCA_013390005.1 Calyptomena viridis
AGGGAGGAAGGGAGGAAGGGAGGAAGGGATACAGGCCTTGGAGCAATCACCTTGATACATCACTGGCATAAGTTAACTCTGGCGAGATGAGTCCTGTGTCTGTTGTGCCCTGTTGTACAATTACAGGTTCTTCTAGAAATATGGCTACGGCAGGTGAGTTTGAGGAGCTGGAGGATCATGGTTCTGAGGGTGATAAACTCCCACTTAGACTTTTGTGGAATCTGCTTCTTCAGCTGGATTTCTGTAAGTCTATGGAACTTGATGCGACTCCTCCAAGGGTTCTCAAGGAGCTGATTGATGTCATTGCAAGACCTCTCTCTATGATTTTCAAACGATTTTGGGAATCTGGAGAAGTTCCTGTCGACTGAAAGATGGAAGATGTCCCAGTTTTCAAGATGGGCAATAAACAAGACTCTGGAAACTGCAGGCTTGTCAGTCTCACTTTAGTGACTGAAGAAGATTATTCCAGAGGTATTGACAAACACTTGGAGGAAAACTCTGTGATCAGTCACAGCCTCATGATGTATCACAACATAGCTTCATGAGGGGAAACTCCCGTTTTTCAAACTTAATTTCCTTTCACAATAAGACAATCCAACTAGTGGATCAAAGGAAGCCAGATGATGTAATCTTTTTGGATTTCAGTAAAGCATTTGATACTGTCTCTCACAGAATGCTTCTGGACAAAATGTTCAGCACCCATCGTATGATGTGTGATAAATACATTATGTAATGGGTGAGAAACTAGCTCATGGGTCAGACACAAAGGGTTATAGCAAAAGGACTGACATCAAGCTGGTCAGACAGGTCACTGGTAGGGTTCTGTAGGGCTCCATCTTAGGCCCAGTTCTCTTCAACATCTTCATAAATAACTTGGTTGCAGGACTTAAAGGTACAGTAAGTAACTTTTAATGACACTAAATTGGGAATAGATGTTGCCTCCCTTGAAGGCAGAGAGGCCCTGCAGAGAGACCTCAACAAATTAGAGGGATGGGCAATCACTATGAATTTTAACAAGGATGAGTGCTGGATTCTGCACCTGGGAAGATCAACCCTGGATGTACAGACAGACTGGGTGTCGTGGTTTTAAGTAGCCAGAGGTTTTTATTTGCTGGGGGTGGGGGGGCTATGAGAGAGGCTTCTTTAAGAAGCTGCTGGAGATTTTTTAGCTCCCAGCTAGTCAAGGTCAACTGGCAATGCCTCTGTGATAACATATTTAAGAAGAAGAAGAAAAAAAAGGCTAGGCAGAACATCATGGCCACTTAAGAGAGAAGAGAGTGAGAAGTTTGATTAACACCAAGGTCAGAAAGAGGAGAAAGAGAAGATGCCTTAAACACTGAAATAGGGCCCCAGCAACCTGTGAGGAACCTATAGGGNTCAAGGTTTTTTTTTTTCCCTTCTCTCAAAAATTTTGGATGTGTGTGTGGGCTCTTGGCATTTAGCCGGAGTCAAACCATAACACTGTGGAATGAGATGCTGACAGCAGTGCTGTGGAAAAGGACCTGGTGGCAAGTTGGATGCAGTGCCCTGGTAGCCAGGGGAGGAGGGCCAACCATGTCCTGGGGGGCAACAGGCTCAGCAACACCAGCGAGGCAAGGAAGGGGATTGTCCCACTCTCCTCTGCACATGGAGTCCTGTGTGCAGTTTTGGGGCCACGATATATGAAGGATCTAAAGCTATTACAGAGCATCCAAAAGAGGGCCATGATGATGATGAAGAGTTTGGAGGGGAAGCTGTATGAGGAATGGCTGAGGTCTCTTGGTTTGTTCAGCCTGGAGGAAAGGAAGCTGAGGGGAGACCTTATCCTGATCTGCAGCTTCCTCACGATAGGAAGTGGAGGGGCAGGCTCTTATCACTTGTCTGTGATGACCAGTGACAGAACCTAAAGGAATGGCATGAATCTATGTTAGTTGAAGCTTGAGTTGGATATTAGGAAAGGGCTCTTCATCCAGCAAGTGGCTGGGCACTGAAACAGGTTCTGAGAGAAGTGGTCACAGCACCAAGCCTGACAGTTCAAGAAGGGTTTGACAATGTTCTCTGGCACATGATATGATTCTTGGGCTGTCTTGTGCAGGACTAGGAGTTGGACTCAATAGTTCCTGCGTGTCCTTTCCAGCTCAGGATATTCTATGATTGAGTAAAATGACCATTAAATCCACAGCTGGCTAAATGACTATTACTCTCAGCAAATACTCCAGGTGGGCTTCTTGGAACAAGATCTCTTTGGGTAATGTTCAGTAAAAGATTAAGTAGAGGAAAGACAGCTTGAGCCCCAACCAGTGGATAACATTGTCATTGTCATCTGAAAGCTTTAACTATGATTCTGCTAACTGGTGCACAGCTCTGAAAAATCAGAAACTAAATATCAGAATAAATTAATGTGTGTTCAACCCAGTCCTCTACATTGGTGACAGACACTAATAAAACTTAAAAGCTTTTCCAGATGGCAGATGCACTCAAGGCAGATGTTTCCATGCCCTACACTATTTATACAGGGAACTTTAGTCCACTACAGGAAAAATCACAGAGGATCAACTTCCAGTTATTGGTGTACTGTTTTAGAAAGGTCCTTACTTAGTAAGTTTATAATAACTAAGAAAAATCACACATCACTCATCATATATATGTACATACAGATTTCACCATTTCTCCAGAACAACACAGTGTATCTGAGTGTTCATGTCTATAAAGAACTCAAGACAATGTAGTTTAGTTCACAAATATTATGTTTTAGTGTTTTCCAAATACACTATATTCCTGCTAATGATTGCTTTTGCTACAGATCCAGTTCTCAATTTATCAAATATCTGCCTTTTTTTTTTTCTCATGTATACAACATTCATAAAGAAATTCCAAACTGTAAAGAGTTGACCTTGGCTGGACACCAAGTGCCCACACAGTGTCTCTCTATCGCCCCTCCTCTTTTCCCAGCCAGGTCGGGGGAAGGGAATAAGTTGAAAACCACTCATGGGTTTTGAGATAAGGCAGTTTACTATAAGCAAAAAGCTTGCACATGCCAAAAGAAAACCAGAAAATCTAATCTCTACTTCCCATCTGTGACAATGTCAGGCCATGTCCTGAGAAGCAGGGCTTCAGTACACTTTGTTGTTTTTTCAGTGGATGGCCACTGGAAACACTGAAAGCCCCCCGCCCTCCTGCTCCTTTTCTTAGCTTTATATCTGACCTGACATCATATGATATGGAATATCCTTTTGGTCAGTCTGAGTCAGCTGGCCTGCTCGTGTCCTCTCCCAAAATTTTGCCCTTGCCTGATGCTGTATTCACAGCAGTCAAAACACTGGTGTGTTATCTACCAATACAGAGCACAGCACTGTGAGGACTGCTATGGGGCTCAGACAGACCCAGTACAAAAACATGCAATTTTATGAAAAACGAACTCTATCTGTGAAATGTGAAATTCTATCAAACAGTGTTCTCTTCTCAAGATACTTAAAATACAGCATTTTCTTTTCCTACCCACTCATTGGGAAATGCATAATGATATAATAGTTTGAGATTTAGGGAAAAAAAATTAAATAGAATAGAAAAGCATCAATAACCCTATTTTTTATTCTCTTTTTTATTTATCATAATGGTTGTTCTTTGATTACATGTGGTTACCTGTGTGTTTGTATCTTTGTTCACACTGTTTTAGTTTTGTTAGTATTTTAGCTGTAATTCTTCAGGCAACGATGCTACTGAATGGATGCCACAATAAACAAAACAACACCTTCTTTCTTGACTGCATTATTGAATTTCAGAGGAAGTCCATTAATAGAAAAATCTTGAAACTCTAAATGACAACTACTTAAAATATGTTAACAGTAGTTTATATTGGAATGGATCTACATTTGCATGTTCATAAACTGCAAACCACCATCAGTGGTCCACATTGGCCTCTAATCGGGAATCATGGAGACATGCTATCTATAATGCTGCTGCCTCCTTTGAAAACTCATGCATAATTAGCCTTGAGGAGAAAAGACAACGCAGAAAGAACCGTGCCTCGTCAATACCACCTAAGGAGACTTTTAGTTGTGCCTTTTGTTCCCGGATTTGTCTATCCCACATTAGCCTTTTCAGCCATCAGCACGCTTGTAGCACGTTTGGGTAGAGCCCTTTCCATATCTTTGTTTGTGAAGCTTAGCCATGATGATGAAACTGCAAAGAAAGGAAACAAGAATAACAGATTTTTCACTCAGTGGATAAATTTCACTTCTTAGTTAATAGAGATGTATTTGCTGTTTAAGCAATTCAAACTTCTTAACCTCCTCCTCTAGTTGTTTTAATTTTCTTTTTTTTTTTTTCCATAACTGTTAAAATATACCCAAAATAATTAAATGCAAATAAATCAGATTTATTGAAATAAGGTTTGTTTTTCTTTTATTTAAGTAATACCACAGGTTGAGAAAATAATATAAATCCCATGATAAACTGAAAAACAATATAAAATATAAACAAAGTAAACATGGCAGCATAAATGAAAATATAAGGTAGTTAATGAAATTGTTAAGATACTTGTTCAGGAGTAAAAAATATCTGGTCTAACATGGATAAACAAATACACATTAGCAATTAAGTTAGTAGACTGTGGGTTGTGGGGTTTTTTTTCCAGTCCTGGGTTCTGAGACTTCTAACCGCAAATCAGTAGTCTAGAAATGTAGCTGTTACTTTAAAAGCTCTGCAATATGTAGAGCACAATTGATTCTAAATGTTCTGGATTGTGATCTATTACAATGTCAGAAACATAAAAGCCCTGTTGGGTAGACAACTAGTTTTATAGAACTTCTCTGTCATGCTACTTTTTATAGTTTATTGATCTGAGAACCAAAGAGACTAGATAATAAGTCCTTCATAACAGCTTGATCTACACATTGCTTGCTGTGTAAAAGTGGAGTTATTTGACCTCAACAATCAAAAACTGATTTAATTTATATGCCCTCAACCACATCCCAAACGACAGAATTGAACATTTCAGAGAAAATATTCTAGAAGATACCCATAATTTGCCTTTATGAAGATTTACTTAAAACAGAACATTGAGGGATGAGGGAGGCAGATCATTTGAATGTAAAATTCCACCTTTCCTGGGTTTGTGCATATGTATATAAATATGTTTGCAATATGTGCTCTGGCAGTGTTGGTAGCTCCTGCATAAAATGCACTTCTGGTGGTTGAAATAGGCTGTTGAGATATGCTCACTGGCACTAATGAGTATTCTTTGAAAAAAGCAAGGCTGTTTCAAAATGAACATGTTTATCCGATGTCTATATTCTTCATAAGTTGTCTCCCAGATGATTTTTTTATGACAATTAGTGGCCTCAGAAAGCCATATAATCTCCTTTTAAGGGCCATAAAACACACTCAATGAAGACATATTATTTACTAGGTTATATCCAGTACGTCGTATAACTAATGAGGGTGGTGAAATCAATTAATTTGGCATCTTATATGCACAGTGCTGTGTGGTGGTGTGTTTTTTGTTTTCCTAATAAGTTGTCCATGTATTATGGTATGTTCTGTTATCCTCCTATTTTATACCTGGTTAGTTCTTTATGTACCTCTGTGACGTAAACCCCTAGACTCCTCCCTTAACTCGTCCCCTTTTTCTAGTCCCTTCCAAAGTCATTCCTCATATGTACCCTGAACCCTCCTACCCTTCCAGAACCTTCTAAGCTACTCGATAGTTTATTGGTTCCTATTCCCTAAGCCACTCCTTCCCTCGACCCCATTGGTTCCCTTAATGAGTTAATCCCTCCTATCCCTTGTTCCTACTGGTTCTCCCTAAACTCCACGCCTAAACCCTCCCTCGTTTATAAGTCGCTGCACATAAGGGCTCGTCACCTTTCTGGGTTGTTCCCCCCGGAGTTTACAAGGGCTCTGAGGAGTGTTTGCCTCAGAGCCTGGAATAAAGTTTCAGATAGTTGCAACCCAGGAAGGTCTCCCTTACTTCTTTGCCTATCGACGCCATGTGCAGCCAAGCCCTTCTGCCCAGGGCAGATGGGTGACAAGATCTCGTCTGTCCTGAAGTGCATTCCTGCCAGTTCCCTGCAGTGGCAGTGCTTGCATCAGGGGTGTGCTCCACGCCTGTCCAGCGTGGCGACCATTGTTGTTGAGGCTAGTCGGGGCAGTGAGGAAGCTGACAGCAGCCCGCGCCACTGCAGTGCTGTATCAGCTGAGTACAAAGTATGAACAAATCCTAATGTTAAACCTCAGGGTATTTGTCTGAATTCTCATTCTTTTTGCCAACAAGAAATCATTACAGTTACCCTCTGGAGATGTATAGTTCCCCTAGAGAGAAGGTGCCACAGAATTTCTTTGCAAATCTCACCCCACAATGCTAATTTCCAATTTGACCATTCTTTTTTCTTGATATCTGTGCTACCATTTGTTTTATTTCTAAAAGTAGACAGATAATCCTAATATAATTACTTATTAAATTATAAGTAGATGTGTATATATGTAGTATAAAAATGAAGAGGAAGCCAAGAACCAGTCTTTGTACTGAAGATGTTTTTTTTAGAAACAAAGTAGTTGTCTGTAAGAAGTTTTCTTTGGCTGAGCATCTGGAAAAGCTCCAGAATTCAACTGTCCACTGATATCCTCCAAGGTTCCTCAAGTGTGGCATTTTTGAAAAGGTGTTTAATGAACCTAAATGTCTAGCTATATTTTAGTAGAGTTAGGCAAGTAAACAGAAGAAAGGAAAGGAAAAAAATTTCAGATATTATCCTCTCATACATGATCGGTCCAGAACAGGCTGTAAATCTTCTTTAACTAGCAGTTTGAGGGATGAAAATTGTAGACATGGGAAGATGCTTTTGACTTTGCCTGTCTCCACACTATTCTGATTAAAAAAATTTGCAAGCAGATGAACCATTCAATTGCAATTTATGTAACAGTTGTCAGTAATTTTTAAGCAAATTAAATATATTCCATTCACATTTAACCAAGAACTTTTTTTAAATTGCAACTCTCTAAATTTAGAAAATTTAGAAATATTAATTAATTAAATTTAGAAATACTTTTATTGATTCTAGCAAAGAATCTCTTTCACTATTATAACTATTATAACTATTCTAATTTGTCTTTACTCATTTAGAAATGTCAGCAAAATGAAACAATCAACCAAGTCCATCTTATTATTGTCTTCTTTTGCTGAAAGATTCCCTGTGTATTACTAGTCAAAGTATGAAAGAACCCACTGAGAGATGAAATGTCTATTTCAGAATTCTGCTGGTAAATTTGTACTTGTAGCCTTCTACATATAGAACCATGAAGGACATAAAGAAATATTAATATAAAACTGCTTACTATCACAGCAAATCACTGATAAAAAAAGACGCTAGAGTAGATATTTTTATAATTGCAAAACTCATTTACATAAATATTACTTCCAGCCTAGAACTTTTGAAAGAAGTGAGTGAAAGAAAGGCATTTGACTGAGTTGGTCTTCCCAGTTATAAGCAGAAAACAATGCCTGATCTTGATAATAGTCAATTATTTTTGCTAAGCTTAATTTTCTTTCTGTTAGGCTTTAGCTTTGAGAGGTAAGTCTTGCCAACAATTAGCAATTTAATTTAAAAAATATATGATCTCTAAAACAATTCCCTATTTTTTGAGAATTGCCTAGAGTCCTAGCTGCTTTGGAGCACAGTTAACTATCACAAAAGTTCGCACTTACACTAATAAGTACTGTATTACTTCTATGCTTTTGACTAGTTTGAGTGGAAGCCAGTTTAGCTCCAGTCTAAGGATAATTTTGTTATTCTTCTGGTTCATTGTCCCTCTGTCATCCACACTTCAATTAATTCCCTCTGGAACAACAAATCTTGACCTGCACTGTTTGAAATCTGCACTTGCATATCAAGTGATTTTATTCCAAGGCCTGCTACAGAAACTGTTTTGAATAGCATGGAGCTGAAGCTGTTTCTATGCATGACAGGGTAATTTATTTAGGTGGTTGAGAGACAGCTATCTTGCTTTTGACCATCAAGCTAGTAAAAAATAAATGATCCAGCAGAAAGCAAAATCTTGTATTTTTTATGGGAAGTAAAAAATAAAGGTAAATTAAATAAAAAGATAAATTGTTTAATAGAACCTACCTGTGAATACTTCAGCATCTTCCCAGATGGCCTGTAAAGTACATTTTAATGCCATGTCCACAGAGAGGACATATTGACCTACCACTTCCATTGCAGTGAATAAACATGTCAACTATGCACAGACAATGCTGAACATGGAACAGCATGTCATAAGCTCATTGTTATTTCTGTTCAAAAAACTGAGTTACAAAAAAAATACTGAAATCTGGCTGCAAACTTACGTATCACAAAAAGATAATAATTCACTATGCCTGTTATGAGACCAAGACTCTGGAACATCTGAAAGCTGATGAACCCTCCTCAGGATGCTGCTACAATGATGTAAAAATGCTATTGAAAAGCTGTAGCATAGCCTCTTTACAAAATATGGCCACTGCTTTCTAAAATCTGAGGTCAAGCCAGAAGCATAAGGGACCTATTGGTTGCTGTACACACAACATAAATCTCTTTAATGTGAACTAGAGTTACAGGCACCCTGACGACTGCTCAGTCATTCAAGCACTCAGACACATTGAGAAGCCAATTACAGAAGCCAGTCTTGCAAGCCCTCCTTCACACAGACCTTCCCCATTCACACAAGTGCACACGTAAATATGGGCTTGTGACAGAACGAAAACATTCACTGCCCCCACAGAAATTACTTCTCTTCCCTTTCACCTCAGCAGTTATTTGAAAAGCAGAAAGCCATACTACAGGTACAGCGTTTCTTCTGTAATGATCCTTTGGACATACATATATCATACTTAGGAGCCAAGAGCAAGAGATATTTTTCATTCAGAATAATTAGTTGCTTAAGTGGTTTTTAAGAAATGACAAGCAATTGGCTGTCATACAGATCTGGCTTTCAGGTATTACACCTCTAACGATTGAGGGGTTTTGTTTTGTGGGGTTTTTTTATTTGGTTTTGCATTACACATAAAGATTTTACATACTCAGAACATTAACTACTATTTATATTTATTAAAACATTGGTTTTTATTAAAATACCATTTAGAAAGGATTAGTGACTGAATTAATATTCAGTTCCTGCTCACTAGTTTATTTTATCCATTTTTTTGTTCAAAGTTACCTGGGAATACAAAAACAAGCAAAGTTCTGTTAATGTAAATGAAGAAAAACAATAGGTTAGTTTTCATACCTGTTCTTATCTGCTTAGATAAGTAAGCTGATTGTAGTTTAGCACTTGAGAGGCAGTCTTTTATGTGGTAAAATCTCTACAATCAGTTTGAATATGGAACCTATAGAAACCACGCTTGAGGACCCTGGGGATTCGAACAAGGGGATACCGATGGTTGAAATAAGGCTTATCACAACAATCTTAGTTTGGGAACTCTGCTTTGTCCTCTGCTTTGTTCTCTCTTCTTCCTCCTCTCAGAGCAAGTCCCCTTTATTGATACCTCTCTGTGACTTACAGTACATCTCGTGAGAGTACCTAGCTGTCTCAAAATCCCTTTATTCTCTTGTCAATTAGAGAGTGAAACCCAATCTGCCTCTTCCAAGAAACCTTTTGGCCCCCATGTTCTCAACTCTTATTTACATTCTTTCACAGTGTTTCAAGGACTCTTTGGTCCTAAGATTAGAACATTCACAAAGCCTTCACACACACTAAGAATATGAGGCCTCTTCTGGGATCAAATCTCACTTATCCTTTTTCATCAATTTAAGCTTGAGACAGCTATGCCAATATGTGACAGCAACAGAACCTACTTGCCATCTCAGTTGATAGCAAACTTGATTATCAAACTTGAGATCCAGTCCTGAGATCCAAACCTCTTTTTCCACCAAAACAATATCTAACAATATTCGGCTTCTTTTATTGATAAAAAGAGAGATTAACTATAAAATATGTTTCTCATTATTGAAAGGCATAGAAATGTTAATGAAATTTCAGTTGTGCTTGGGCTTAAATTCATGTAAGTTTCAAATGGATTTAATTATCTTCATCTGGCTATTCAGTCTGATCCAGTAACAAACATCTTTTTATCTTGTGTTTCTCCTGCCTTTCCCAACTACCATAATAGTTTTGTCTTCTGTCTCTTCTGGCATATGTGACAGTAAAAAAAATTGTAAATACATCACTTTAAACAAAAAACATTATTGAGAGTCCCATAAAAAGAGAAGTTTGGCCTGCTATTTCAACTTCTGAAGGAAAGTTTTATTCTGAATCTTCAAATTTTTTCACTGCTTTTGAGAAACAGAACTCAACTTTTTACCTATACTCTTCTCACTATTTAAAAAAAAAAAAAAGGTAACTAAATTAATTCTAAAATCACATGAAATTGGGAGATTGAAGAATGCATGTGAAATGATGATTTACTAATGTAAGACACTGTATATTTCAGCAATTACAAAGTAAAAACATAAGGATTAAAAATACAAAATTATTCTTTAGAAAGAGAGAGAGATTTGAATTCCTAGTGGCAAAAACTTTCACGTGACAAAATAATTTTAGTTAAACAGATATATATTCCTTTCAGTTAATTGTTTCTTTTTCTCCTTGTAGAAGTTCAAAACTGTATCGCAGCATGTCAAATGACAAGCTGACTTTGAAAAACTCTCATTTTTCAAACCATCCTTACTTTCTTGGTTGGTTTGCATTCTGTTTTCAGGAAGATGGTCTGCTTTTTGTCTTCTTTAAAAAAGATGGCAGCTCAATAGTGTAAGTGCCAGACTATCATATACAAAATGGATATGTTATCCCCTAGGGAAAAACAACTAAATTAGGTCAAAAATTATTTGCAGAAAAAAAAAAATCACACTTAAATTTATGAACTCCTCACAGATTTAAATGTCAGGAACAATTCACAACATTAGTTGAAATATCCATGATTCTAAGACAGGACATAGTGAAAAAGTATTTATCTTTCTTGTGAAGGATTCTCCATAAGTCTTATACCAAGCATTTTTGTCATCAGAGGTTTTCAAAATTATAGAAATTTAAAATTTATTCTATTAGTTTAAAATTTCTGGTATTCTTACATCTTTAACCTCCAAGTTTACCAGGAGATGAGCACTGTGATCTGACACCATGCGTCACAGGAATGAGCTTGCGTTTCACAGAATCCCACAGAACCTCAGAATTAACTAGGTTAGAAAAGACCTTTGAGATCATCAACCTATGACCTAACACCACCTCAGCAACTAAACCGTGGCACTAAGTGCCACATCCACTCTTCTTTTAAACACCTCTGGGGATGGTGACTGCACCACCTCCCTCGGCAGCCCATTCACATGGACAATCACTCTTTTTGTGAAGAATTTTTTCCTAACATCAAGTTTATACTTCCTCTTGTGCAGCTTGGGACTGTGTCCTCTTGTTCTGCCACTGGTTGCCTGGAAGAAGAAACCGACCCCCTTTCAGGGAGTTGTAGAGAGTGATAAGGTCTCCCCTGAGCCTCCTCTTCTCCAGGCTAAACAACCCCAGCTCCCTCAGCAGCTCTTCATAGGGTTTGTGTTCCAGACCCCTCAGCAGCCTCCTTGCCCTTCTCAAGCATCTCAACATCTTTCTTAAATTGGGGGCCCCAGAACTGGACATAGTACTCAAATTGGTCAGGCATGATCTGCTCCACCTAAATCCATGCTGGCTGGGTCTGATCCCTTGGCCATCCTGTAGGTGCTATGTGACTGCACTCAAGATGATCTGTTCCATAACCCTGCCCACCACCATGGTCAGGCTGACAGGCCTGTAATTTCCTGATCCTCCTTCCAGCCCTTCTTGTGGATAGCTGTCACATTGGCCAACTTCCAGTCATCTAGGACCTCTCTAATGAGCCAGGACTGTTGATAAATGTTGGAGAGCACCTTAGCAAGCTCATCTACCAGCTCTTTCATCACCCTAGGATGGATCCCATATGATCCCATAGACTTGTGAAGATCCAAGTGGCTCAGCAGGTCTCTGNCTGTCCACCCTTCCCTTGTTTTTAAGGGCTGTTTCCCAAGGTACTCTCCAAGTTAGTCCCTTGAATAAGCTGAAGTACGCCCTCTGAAAATCCAGTGTGGAAGTTTTGTT
>WEIV01004376.1:6894-106310 GCA_013390005.1 Calyptomena viridis
GGGGAGCGGGGCGGGAGCGCACACAGCGCCCGGCCCCACCCGCCTCGGACCGGGCTGCGCCGAGCCCCCTCCGCCTCGCCTGGGACACTTCCAGGGATCCAGGGGCAGCCACATCTTCTCTGGGAAACCTGTGCCAGGGCCTCACCACCCTCACAGCCGGGAATTCCTTCCCACTATCCCATCTAACCTTGCCCTCTGGCAGTGGGAAGCCATTCCCCCTTGTCCTGTCCCTCTATGCCTTGTCCCAAGTCCCTCTCCAGCTCTCCTGGACCCCCATTAGGCACTGGAAGGGGCTCTAAGGTCTCTCCAGAACCTTTTCCTCTCCAAGCTGAGCTCTGGTTTGAGTTTTTCAAACCTCTAACACACCTCCTCTGACCCTGCCAGGTGCTCCTGTTGTCTTGTCTTTTTAAAAGCTTGGGGTTTTTTGGTTTTGTTTTAGCGAATTTAGTTTTGGGGGGGAGGGGGGTGTGTTTCTTTTGTTTTTTTTGTTTGTTTAGTTTTGGTTTTTTAATGTCAAAGATGTTTAAGTCTGCAGTAATTCTAATGTCAAAAAAAATATCACTTTAAAAGAGGATTGGTAGAAAAAAAGTAGCAATGTCAAAAGTTTACTGGATCTCTTCAGCTATCTGACTTACAAAATAGCTACTTGGATTAAAAACACTAATCCATCACTTGTTTCACCAGTTTGACAGAGTAAACAGTTATTTAATTTAGGTCGTATTTCATACATATTCCTACCAATTTGTAGTTTGTGTCATTTTGATGTTGTTGAGATCATCCAATTATTGCTAAGCAATCCTCAGCCCCTCTTTATTAGTAATAAGTTTCACTGGCACCTTCAGAAATAGTGAAACAAGATCACAAAGTAAAAGCCAACTCTAAAAAACCCTGTGAATTTTAATTTCCTATCTTCTGCACTTGAGAAATTTTTCCTCAGTTAAAAAAACTCTAGGTATGGACAAGCTGTGATTAAATAAAAGTGGCCCATGGTTCCAGCATGGACACAGAACTGAAGTGCCTCACACGTGGTTAATGCAGTGGAAATGATGGGACCAGCCACAAATCTCTGATATATTTTTATGTTGTTTTTGTGCTTATGCAGAGGGGAAATTGGAAGAATTTTAGCTTGGGGAGTAAAAAAAATGCATTCTTTTATTCCGCTTGACTGATTTGTTGTACTTGAAACAAACTATGAGAAGTGTGTCACTCAGGAGAGGGGAAGGGACAGAGGGACAGGAGTCAGTGCTCAGGGAAGCAAGTGGCCACACTGCCCTTGTCCAGACCCCTCCTTGCTCCTGATGCCAAGGAGACGCTTCAACAGATGCATCCGGCCCCTCCAGTCACTTGAAAGCTGGAATTGATTTACTTTTCCCCCCGGAACACACAGTAACAAAAGATCCCCAACCCCCTCCAAGCCCAGTATTTCAAATACTGGTAAGGCAAGAAACAGAGACAGAAAATGTATCTTTCCAAGGGATGTTTAATAGTTTTCCTGTTTAATAGCCATGTGCCATTTATACCCAACGAGGTCCCAGTGCCCTCTCAGTGGCTGTGGGTCACTAAGGCACTCAGGAGGGAGGGCAGGGGATAATGCACCGGGAATGTTCCCACCACACAGCATCAGCAGTTCCTTCTGCAGCAGCTGTACCACACGGTTGTGCTCCTTTGATTTACTGAGGGCAAGTCCTGCACCAGCTCATTGAGAATTTGGCAACTTTGTCATCACCAACTCAATTTCCTTACCCCCAGCTGGGAGAAGTCATGGTTTTCCCAGTGACTTTGAGAAGGAATGTTCAGATTTCAGTGACACAGGAAGACCAACACTACCTATTCATTCCCTCAAACTCCCCCTGCTCCAAAGGCCCTCCCTTGGGAAGCCCAGCTGCTGTACCTTCCAGTTACAGCTGCAGGACTCAAGGCTCAGAGGATTGTGCGTTAATCCAGTCCTACCTTACGGCATTTTGTAGTCAAGGAAGTACCTTGAATGTAAATCGAAATGCTTTAAAACAGCAGAAATAAATTAAACAAATGTAATTTGTTTATAAAAATATTTTCTTATAAATCTTTAAAGCTTATAAAAGCCAGAAAATACATTTAAAAGAATCTCCAGAACATTTCATCCTTTGAGGCGTGACTACAGATCAGAAAGTGAGAAGAAGCAAAGCCCACAGACATTCCACACTTATCTTCCCACAAGGAATTCTGTAGTACAATGCTTAACCTGCAAGTCAGAATGCCCTTGGCATCCTTCCCCGGGCCAGCTCCCGTCAGATCCTTTCTGTGTGAAAATAAAAGTTTGGAGCTCAGCTGGCAATGCTGCTGCCCCGACAGCCATGGCACAAGGAGCTTTTCCAGAGGTGCCGTATGGGATCGGCGGTGGTTATGCCGGTAGCCATGGCTCTGGAGCTCAGGGATATGCAGTATACGGAGTACAGAGATTTTAACCATTACTGTCTGAACTGACACTGTGCTCTTGGGAGGGCAGTGGTGTCACATACACACACACCACCTCAGCCACACGATCTCACTGACGTGGCATTAGAAATACAACATTTCTGGGTGTTGATTATGGGATATGTCTCTGTAATAAAACTAAAACAACCTTGCTGGTCCATCCAACATTTAAGTGTGTCAATTGCTCCTCTTGCACTTCCAAGAAGACTGTCCTTCGTCCTGCAGCTTTTTAAACTTTGGTCCAAGGAAGAACCACCAGCCGAAGCCCAGGATGACACAGATGACGGACTCCACGTAGTAACCGTCCAGGGTCGTCACGCAGGAGCCACCAGCTTTTGTGCACAGCTGAAAGAGAGCACAGCTGATGCATTAAGTACCTCTGGGAGACACAAACACAGACTTTCAGAAAGCATTAGAGAGCCACTGGTGTCTACTTGGTCTTGGTTATGACTAAACATAGTTGTTTATTCTTCCTAGTTTCAAACAGAGAGGCTTTCGAGCTTATGATCAGCATGAAAAGCAACAAATCTGTTCTAAAATAATTTGGGAAATGGAGCACATTGGCCCAAGGGGCAAACTCCAGAAAACAGAAATTGCCCCACTGTCTGTGCTCACCTGGAGGTACCATCACTGTTCCCAATTCCATGGAGGAAGATGATGATTTTTATTCATAGCCATCCATGTTGTGGACTTCCCATACCTGGAAGTGTTCAAGGCCAGGCTGGACAGGGCTTGGAGCAACCTTGGATAGTGGAAGGTGTCCCTGCTCATAGCAGGGGGTGGAACTGGTTGAGCTTTAAGGTCCCTTCCAAACCAGTCTGTGATTCTACATCTGGGAGAAACATGACCCAGGATGGTTTTTAACTGGAAGACAAGCTCCCAGAATTTAAAGAGTGAGTGTACAGCACAGGATTGTTTCTGCTATTGTTTGGCTTTCAACACTGCTCTAATCCCAGGATAAATCAAGCCTCTCAATTGAGGCTCTGCCAGCACTTTCATTATTCTGAGACATGTCAAAATTGGATTAAGAATAAGAAGGGAGTGGTGGTGGTGGAATGCTACCAACTGGGCAGATGTGAGAAAAGATCAGAGGAGTGAGGTGAAGGAGGAAGAACTCAAATTCAGTAGAGGCCTGGGCACAGGGAACCTAATTAGTGACAAGCTAATGAGTCAGAGGCTGACAAAGCACCCACTGCAGAAGCAGTTTCCCCTCTGCAACCAGTAAAAACTGCAACTCCAGCTCACAAAGTCATGCTGGACTCTCCAAACACTTTGTTTGGAGAACCTGGACATCCCAAAGAAGCTGGCATTCAGGAGTTAAATAAACCTAAGTCATGAGTTCAGAAGAAACACCCCAAAACATTTCCACTTGTCAGCCACATCAAATGTCTTGTTTGCTGTGAGGAGGTGAATTTGAAACCTTGCTTTCCCAGCAGTTTTGCATCCCCTTGTTTGATCTGTGTACAATGCACAGCAAGTTCTTTGTTCTCTTCCACAGGGCTCCCAAGATTGGGAAGGCAGCCAGTGCCACTGCTTGATTTCATGGGGAAAGTGAACACCAAAGTCAAAGAGCAGAGCAGCATCATGGAGAAGGTATCCAGGCAGACAGAGAGGAAGCCTCAAGAAAGTCAGGAAGAAGAAAATCCTGCCACAAATATGGAGGGACAGACAGCCCTGCCCAGGACAGAGCCTCTACTTCCACAACTCTCACAAACATACCTACAGCCTCCTTACAGTAGAGAATGTGGCACCAATGGGTCCTTCTACCACAGCTTTTCATCCCAGCTCAGAAATAAAGGGCCAACCACTCTGCAACTGCAAATCCTTGCTAAGGTGTTGCTTATTCAGAGTGGGCAGATAAGAGACTGGATTTTATCAGACAGGGAAGTTAGCTTGATCAGCAGGATTTTTTATGCATGAGCTGTGCACTATGAAGGTTTTCCAAGGCAAAAATACATTCAAAGAATCAATTTCATTGGGACACTATTGAGCAGAGCCCCCTCAACTCACCTCTGCAGCCTCCGCAGTTCTGCAGGCGTGGCCCTGGGCCCCAGCACACTCCTTCACAGTGAGTGGGTCCACCAGCCAGAGGGCCACGGTGGAGGGCCAGTTCCCCCCCAGGTTGGACACCGTGTTCAGGAGTGTCATGTAGGTGCCCCCGATGAGCGGGTCGCTGACCTTGGCGTTGAAGGCCATGATTGCCACGTACATGCTGTACAGGGTGATCTGAGAGGGGAGAAACCCACAGGGCACACAGGTCTCCTCAGGTACAACGACAACTGAAATCCTCAGCATGAAAACTACTCTAAGGGATTACCTGAAGTTAGCAACATTCCCAACATCTTAAAATTACCCAAGGGAGCGATTCCTCCTGCAGCCTATCCCTCTGCTAACACAGGCAGTGTGGCCTTGACACTTGTCTGAAGTCATGCTGCAACCCACACAGCCTCATATGCACTGGCATGACTCGGGTTATCAAACTGAAATACAAGGCCAGCTAAATAGCATCTAAAAACAACACTTTTGTATTTAAAATCAATTCCCACAGCATCATGCATTTCGGTTCTGACCCAAAGCCCAAGTAGTATCATTTGTTTTCCAGGCCTTTGGATCAGACCCATTATGATGTTCCTCCAACAATCAAGTATTTTTTTCTAGGAGCAGGATCACGTAACTTGATAGATCTGCAAAACCAGCACAATCATCACCATGCAAATCAAATTCAGAGTGCTGGGATTTCTCCAGCTTCACTGTGCTTTTGAGCTTATGGCTCTGGGGAAAAAGAAATCTGGGAAACAAAACCAGATCTGGACAAGTCAAAGTAGCTCCACAGAAGGTGTCCAATGGAGCACAGGGAATAAGGAGAAGTAACACTGGTGAGGGTATCAGAAGTCAATATATATATAGTCAATACAACCACACAGCACATGGGTTTGGCTTGGAGGGGTTCCAGTGTGACAGCATTGACAGTCCTGGAGGTGATGGATGTGAAACACCCTCCTGCCCTCCCCTTCCCACAGCATTACCTGATGTAAAGCATAACTCAGCACTACCACTGCGTAGTAGTACAAAGGAAATCCTCCCTCATGCTTTACTTTAGGAGCCCACCATACCAGGAAAGCAAACTCCAGGCCAAGCAGTAACCTGGAGGGATAAGAAAGATCATTTGTAATTCAAATAATTCTTCCCACGTTTCCTTGACATGAAGCAACTATTGACCATTTATTGAGTACATTAAAATAGCTTAGATCTAAATAGTTAAAACTATTTCTACCTAAATATTTGACAAGAAGTGACATTGTTAAATAAGACCAGGAGAGCACTTCTCTAATGGTGCTATATGTGCATCTTATAAACACCTCGTGCCCTACTTTCTCACACGTGATACTGCATGAATTATCGTCAAGGCACAAGACAGAATTCAGCTCACTGTGAGAATCCGGACACACTTATTGTAGTTGGAAGTTAGAGAGTTACACAAGAAACCCTACACTTGATCTAAATACACAAACTGAACACACAAATTACTGTTTGTATAAAATGAGATTTTACCTGAAAGGCATTGCTTTGTAGAAGGTGTTCAGGGGCTGGGGGCCTGCTGTGTATTTGCTGATAACCAGAGGCAAGATGATCTGTAAGGGAACCATTGGAACTGCCAGCAGAGCCAGGTGCTCTTTGGGGACTCCCTCCTCCACCAGTTTGAGTCCTGTTACAGCATCTGCTGCTGAAAATCCAACCTGCAATATAAATGAGACAAAACAGACTGAGGAAAGAAGTGAGAGCTTGGCTAGAAATTCAATTCACTATTAAGTAAATTAAGAAACGGGATAGAGGACAAGTCAGTTCTGCCTCTGATTTGATTTCCAAATTAGTCCTACATGTTCTACACTTGCCCACTCTCATTGCCATCAGTGCCAAAACCACCCCAAGAACATTGAGGAGCTCTGCCATTGATGGCTGTGCCTTAACTGCTGTTGGCACCAACAATGTCCAACAAGAAGCCATGGAAACCTAGTCTGGACACAGTTGTGGATTCTGAGAATAGTACTTGAGTTAAAGGAAACATTTTCTGCCCTTTTAACTGCAGGCTACACAACCTGTTTAAAAATGTTTTAAATGTTTAAAAAACAAATTACTGTTATACTAGATTGCAATCAAACTTCTCTTTAATGCTTGTGTAAACACAAAAGCTCAAACGAACGTTTTCTGCTGCACAACCGTGCTCAGCACAATGATACAAACAACTGCTTCAAACTTCATGTGAAAATTCACAATTCTGATGAAAATCAACAGCAAAACTAAGAAATAAGTAATATCCCAGAGACTCAGCAGCCTCCAGACTCTGATACCAGTATTTAACAATTCATATATGTATTTACTTACTTTTGATGTGAGGATCAAGAGACAAAAAGTAAGAACTGCTGGCATCCTGATTATTGAGAATAGCAGCCTGTATGTATCAGTGATGCCTTTTGTTTCTTCTTTTGCTGGTATTAGCTCCTTGTTTTCCTTTTTAAAAAGGGCAACCAGTGTAGTGGTAACTAGGAAGACAGCTCCCCAGAAAAACAGGAAATCTGAAAGGGCAAATAAAATAAAATTAAAAAAATCTTAGTAGCAGCCATCATTGACAATTCACTGAGCATCTAAAATGCTGTTATTTTGTAAAATATAAACCTAGTCAACAAAATCGAATAAAACCAAGTAGCAAAAGCAAACCACACTCATGAGGCTACATACAGTGACTGACACAGCTCTTCCCTCAGCAGTAACAAGGTGTTTGCTGGAGCTGAGGCAGAGGAGCAGCAGCAAACCAGGTCATTCCCTGGTGTTTGGTGGGTTATTACCCCAGGGAGCATGTTGAACAAACAGAAACAAAAATGACAGTGTTGAAGGATTACACATGCAACCACTAAAGGCTGATAAAGGAGAAAGAAATACATGTAATAGGCATAAGACAGGGAAGAGCCTTTGGAGGAAGAATTACTTCACAACTCTGCAGCTGATTTACCAGGTAGTCATGGAACCGTTCTGTGCCTCAGTTCTACACTCCCCATCTATCCCATCTGGAGGAAACAAAGACTTGTAAGCATAAAGATGGCCTAATGAAAGTTCTTACACAGTCATGAGGAGTCCTCAAATATGTTTGGTTGAAGTGGATCCTTCCCAATGTTCATGTGCTCTGTTTTAAGCAGATCTAGTATCTGCTAAATTGTGGATGTGAAGGCAGCAATAGTAAAAACACACCAAGCAATTTCTGAGTTAGTGAATGGTTAATCTAAGTTAATACTATCCTCTATCTGTATGAGAGGCAAGAAAGAACTTGGTAATGTGCAGAGGGTAGGTCAGAAGCAGCCTTTAATCTTCCTGGTCACGGGCAACTCCAGAAGCCTCTAGGAGACTTGAAAGGAAGAGGTGAGGGGTGGTGAAAGGGCAGAGTCAGTGCAGAGGTTTAGTCAATTATTACCTGCTTCTTATGCACAGGAAGAGAAAAAGAAAATGTGGAAGGACTTCTTTAGGAGTATCCCACCAAGCTCAGGCTACAAGAAAAAAGGCTTTTCAAACCATATCTGCTGCTTCCACACCAGCTGCTTTTCCCTTTTCTAAAATAAAGAGCTCATAACCAACACTGTCAAACTGCTCCCTCTGTTAAAAAACAGGAGCCCTAAACATAAATTTTCAAGTAAAGATGTATTTTCAGAGTGTCTTGCCAATCACAGCTGCTGGCTACAAAGAACAGAGGAGCAGTTCTCTAATAATAACCTAGGGCATTATCACTGCAGTGAGAGATGCACAGTGTGAGGATGGGGATAGAAATAGCTCTGAGCATCGTCACATGAGTGCTCTCGATCAGGTCAGCCCTGTCAGCTGCAGCACAGTACTGCAAGGACTGCATCAGCAACAAAGCAAAGCAAGAAGAAATAAAAAAGCCATGCATAATAGTTCAGATAAAAATAAGTGTGTTTTTTGGAGGTTGTAGGCAGCTTACACAAAAGTAAGGTACATTTACTTTCATGTATTGGAAACTTCACTAACAGGCTACAAGCAAAAGAACTTTGAAATTATAGTTTACACGAGGGATTTGAAGCACAAACTTTCTGGTCCCACCACTGCTGCCTCCCCATCCCTATTTTGTCTCTGCCTCTACATTGTTGATAACAAAATAAACCCCTGTGATGGGGCAAAGCAAGTTTTTAAACTATATTAGACATGGATCAGGCTGGAAAACAACCATCAAGAAGGTGCCCAGGGGGTACAGGTCACAACAGCTGTACCTGTATAGCTACACACCTCCTCCCAGGAGAAAGGTGCACCACAGTCCCTGGCCTGGGTAAGTCTGGGCTGCCTTCAAGGGGCACCTTTGTCCTGTGCTCACACCTCCTCCCTCATGCTGGAACAGGCACTCATGTGACTGCACAGCAAACTGGGCAGGAATCACCAAACCCAGCCAGGAAACAACCCTTTGCCTCTAAAAAACCAAAAGTCATCAGAAGAGCCGGTGCTAAATAAACTCCTGGACATGCCAGCACAAACAATCAGCCCACAGAAAGGTATTTCCCATTTTCTTCTCTAGATCTTTATCCTGAAACAACACTTGTTTTGATGACTGGTTTGTGCACGATTTCCTGAAGTCAATGAGAACCACAAATGCTGTTGCTTCTCAACAACTTGAAGCTGACTTGGGATCATAGAATCACAGAATATCCCGAGCTGGAAGGGACCCACAGGGACCATCGAGTCCAAATCTTGGCCCTGCACAGACACCCCAAAAATCCCACCCTGTCCCCAAGAGCTCTGGCAGCCTTGGGACCGTGACCAAATCCTGGGGAGCCTGTTCAGTGCCACACTCTGGAGGAAGAACTTTTTCCTGATATCCAACCTAAACCTCCCCTGACACAGCTTCAGCTGTTCCCTCAGGTCCTGTCCCTGGTCACAGAGAAAAGGGATCAGTACTTCCCCCTCCAGATCATTAAGTGCTGACTCGTTTCTTTCTCAGCCTATGACAAAAATGCTCAGAGACCTAACTAGCAGAAAACTATTCACCTTTTCAAACTGTAAAGTTTTCTGCTGCTTTACCTGCCTGAACGTGCTCATCACAATCCCTGTTATAACCAGAGAAAGGATCAGTGAGCCCCTTTGCTCCTTAGTGTGCTGGTTATGTCCTGCTGCTCTCAGCAGGGAAATGTGGACACACCAAACTGTGCCACAGTCACACAAACCAGGGAACAGAAGTTTCCTACATTCGGTTTTACCACCTAAAAAAATATATCCTTCAACTATAGTGTCGATTATTTCCTTTTCTTACTCCACTCACATCAGTACTCCAGGACAGGTTAAGCAGGTCACATTGATGCTGTTTGGGTTTGGGATTGTATTTTTTAAAGACGGCACTTTTGTAATAGTAACAAATCTATTTATACAGACAGTACTGAGGAAAAAAATCCTCAAACAACAAAAATTTTGGACAGAGAGGAAAGAACAGCCAAACCAAGCTCTCTGAACACCAGGTTGCATCAGCAGTGAAGACATCAGTGTGCACTGCAGAGAGAGGGAAGGGACAGGCCAGCACCGATGAGCTGCACAGCAGGGGAGCACAGGAAAAGCCAGGAACTAACCGGGATTGCAAGGGCTACTCTATGCTCACTGACACAGACACACTGGAAGTTGGCAGCAGGAAGGAAAGAGGAGGACTAGTTAGCAGTGGGGGTAGCTGCACAGACAAGGTAAGCACAGCAGCCTTAGCAACTGCTGTCCCGATTTATCCATGAGATAGGGACAGGACAGAAAGCAAAAACTACCCTTTACACAACAATTCCAGCCCATTTTGGCATACCTGTTCTCTGAGATGACACAGGCAAGGCAATCAGTGTGAGAGAGGGAAAAGAGACTAAAACCATGAGAATCTGCTCTTCACTGCTGGTCATGGCCACCCTAAGACTGCAGCCAGAAGCGATCCCAGGATTTCCTGTCCTCCCAGAAGCTGAGCTGGCTAAACTCGACCTTCCAACGAAACCAGGTGTATTTTAAGCATCTTTTAGGTAATAACCCTAACATCAACCAGCACACAGAACCCTCCTGGAAAAGAAAAACCCAAACGACCCAAACGCCAGCAAACAGAAGCATCTGTACACTAACGCTAGTTATGGCTCTATTTAATTCACTAAAACCAAAATTCCCCTTAATTTACTAAAATAAGGCCTTCCTTCAGAAAAGGAGAAATCTTGTCCACAGCCATCAAAGTAAGAAGGGGAAAAAACAAAGTGCTTAGGTCAGCCAAGATAATGACAAGGCAGGTTTCCCACACTCTTAAGCCCAGAGAAATCTGGAAGTTCAGTGCATGTAAGCAGTGGACTCTGCCTGACTCCAAGCAGGCCGTGCTTTCCCTGGGCAGAGGATAAACCAAACCTGTTTGGTTCCCAGAGCCAAACCACTGCTCACTCTGAACAGTGGGACCAGGCTCAGGGGAGAAGCATCCTGAAGATGATGTAACTATTATTATGAGGAAGGAATTCCTGGCTGTGAGGGTGGTGAAGCCCAGGCACAGGTTGCCCAGAGACACTGTGACTGCCCCTGGATCCCTGGAAGTGTTCAAGACCAGGTTGGACAGGGCTTGGAGCAACCTGGGATAGTGGAAGGTGTCCCTGCTCGTGGCAGGGGGTTGGGACTGGATGATTTTTAAGGTCCTTTCAACCCAAACCATTCCATGATTCTATGGTCTAGCAGAAAGTGTCCCTGCCCAGGGAATCTTAAGGTCCCTTCCAGTCCACCCCATTCCAAGGTTCTACCCCATCCTATCTCACAGAGGCCGGCAGTGCCCTGGCAGTACCTGAGAGGGTCACGATGCCCTGGGGCTGTGGCTGTAGCCGCAGGTACTTGTTGCAGAAGGAGGCGGACTCGAGGGCCAGGAAGAGGACATTTCCCAGGAAGTACCCGGCCGTCTGGCCCACGGAGTTGCAGGTGGAGGCGTAGCCCACGTTCTCCCTGGACAGCATGGTGAGCGCCCAGCCGTCCACCGCGATGTCCTGCGTGGCCGCCAGGAACTCGAAGAGGAAGAAGGTGACGGTGAGGGCCCCCACGTCGGGACCGCGGCCCTGCCCGTCGCCCAGCAGCGCGTCCACCTGCGTGGACATGTAGATCATGAAGAGCCCCAGCACGTACTGCGTGGGCACCAGCCACGACTTGCGGCGGCCGAAGCCGCGCAGGTACACGGCGTCCACCAAGGGCGCCCAGAGCAGCTTGAGGCTGAAGGGCCAGAACACGAAGCTGAAGAAGGCCTGGTCGGTGTAGCTGGCACTCTTGCTCTGCAGGATGAGCGGCACGCTGCCCGCCAGCCCCAGCGGGATGCCCTGCAGTACGTACAGCACCAGCAGCAGCAGGATGCTGCCCAGCTCCGCGCGGTACCCCCGCGCCCCGGCCCCGCCCGGCGGCGGCGGCAGCAGCNGAGAACGGTCCCGCCCAGCCCGCGCGCCAGGCGTGGCCGCGTCCCATTGGTGAGCCGCGAGTGACGTCAGGTACCGGCACCTCCCATCTCACACTGAGTGACGGGCCGGGGCAGCGGGGGCGGGATCGGCACCGGAGCTGGGGTCGGGATCGCGCCCCGTTCCCCCCGCCCGAGCCCGCTCGGCCGGGGATGGACACCGAGCTGTCCTTGACCAGCAGTGAGCCCTGCAGGCCAAGGAGGCCGATGGAACCTGGGATGCATAGGAAGAGCATTGGCAGCAGGTCCGGGGCTAATCCTGCCCTTCTGCTCAGCCCTGGTGAGCCACATCTGCAGTGCTGTATCCAGTTCTGGGTTCCTCAGTGCAGGAGAGACATGAAGCTCCCGGAACGGGTCCAGCAAAATCTACAAAGAGATGTAAGGGACTGGAGCATCTCCCTGCCCAGGAAAGGCTGAGGGAGCTGGGGCTGAGCGGGGACCCCATCCCTGTGTGTCAGTGTGTGCAGGGAGGGGCAGAGGATGGACCAGGCTCTGCTCGGGATGACCAGCAATGGCACAAGAGGATCCTCCCATCATACCAGGAAGCTCCAACCTTATCACGAAACTTTAACCACATTTTGGTGTTTCAGGAATTATAAAAACCGGAGGAATGGGCGAACACTTCAAGCATTAGTTACAGAAAGAAAGCGAGATGCAAAATGTGTTGCTGACAGTCTAATTGTTGTGTAACTGTAAATAGAATGACAGTGTAAAGAGAGCTGTGAAAGAATGACACCCCCCCCCGCCAAAAAAAAAAATCTAAAAGAGCAGACCAAAAAAAAGCCCATTTGGAACAAAAAAGGGTACATTGCTATCAGCCTTAGGACAGAACTGTTTGGAATCTCACAGGACAACCAGACACTGGTGTGTGATTTCATCTGTAACCTGAATTCCTGCACTCGCTCCTTCCCTCATTCCCTGTATTTAAGCTGGAGTCCAGGGAAAGGTGTCAGAAGCACTTTGGAACCACTCCAGGATGGTTCCATGAATGTAGTCACCTCCCTCGCCGAGTAAACACAGCGGATTCAGTGTCCAAGGCCAGGATGGACGGGGTTTGGAGCAACCTCGTCTCGTGGACGGTGTCCCTGTCCCTGGCACAGGGTGGGACTGGATGGGCTTTAACGTCCCTCTCAATCAGTGTGCGATTCCATGATACCGCGCGATGCTGCCCAACAAAAAAGCCACTCACTGCAAAGCTCTGATTGCTTTTACCCTGAAAATAGACCTAAACGAGCCCAAGCAGCGCCAGGTGTGCCGGGATCCGTGTCCCGTCCCGTCCCATGCCATCCCGTTCCTGACCCCGTCCCCGCTCCTCCCCTTCCGCCGGAGCGGTGCCGGGCGGCTCCTCCTCCCGCGGGCGGCATTAGCTCATCGCGGCGCGGCGGCCGCGGCTCCTCGCAGCCCTTTCTTCACGCTGCCGCCGCCCCCATGGCCCTGTGCAACGGGGACACCAAGGTCAGTGCGGCGGTCGCGGAGCTGGCAGGCNGGCTCCCGGGTGCGGCCGAGCCGGGCTCTCGGGGTGTCCCCGCCGGGCCAGGACGGACCCTCGTTCGTCAGCCTGGGAGCAGCCGGGTTTGGGTAATTCAGCGGAGTGGGGAGAATTGGCCTCCTCAGTCCTCGTCCCGTTGTCCCGCTGCTGCCCCAGCATCGTCCCCGGGTCCTGCTTGCAGCTGCAGTGCCATCGAGATGCGGGTCCGGGTGGTGCACGTCGGGGTGAGAGAACGACTGGCGTGCCTTACGAACTTGAACCTCTTTTTGATAATTCGACTTTTGAACCAAACCGTGCAAGCTATCTGAAGCTGCTTCTGTAGCAGGATAAAAGCCTTGTGCTTGTTTTTTTGTTTTATCTAGTTTGCGAGAAAACGTAACTGAGGGGTATTTTGAGTGCTCAATTTTTTTGTCATTTGTTCCCTCTGTTTCTGACACACTTTTTTTCTGCTTATGGACGCAACCTCCATTCCTGGATGGGGCTGCTCCTGGCGGCTCCTCTTCTCCCTTGTTCTGGGCACTTTATCTACTTTTCAAGAAGATTTGACTCTGAAGGGGTTTTTGACTCTGAAGGGGTTTTTGAGTGCTCGGTTGTGCCCTGTGCAAGTTTTCTGACATGCTTTTCCTTGGCCATGGGCAAACCACTTTTATTATCCGGGGATGCTTTTGGGGGCTCTTGTTCTCCCTCCTAGTGCTCATGGCTCACCCTCCACGACCTGTGCTCTCACAGGAAGCAGGTGATGGAGAGAACGAGAGTGGTTTCCGCAGGGGTCATCCCAGCAGCCCATGGACACGTGCATGAGATTTATGCCTGTTAAAATTTCCCTGAGATAACGGGCTGGGGGTTTTTGTCTCAGCCTTTGGGATGGCCTGAGTTCGAGGGAGTTTCTTTCCTGTTATATTTGGAAATATGAGTAAGTGTTCTTAGACCTGCTTAATTTAATAATAACAGGGAAACAATTAAACTCTTGTAAAACTTGTGCTGGCTTGAAAGTGTGAGATCAAGGCGCCTGGTTTAGGCTTGTCCTGGGTTATTAGTGTGGGTGAAAGCTCAGGGCTGAGGGCTTGGACAGGGGAGCTGCTGCTCCAGACCAGTCTCTGCTGCTTCTTGGTGCTTCAGAATGTGACTATTGTGTATGGTGATGAGATTTATAAGTTACATTAATGAGCATCCTGTGAGTGTGTGGGTGTGTGAAATGCTGAAAAAATCCCTGATTCTGGCTGTTAGGAACCTGTAAACTCTTGGTTTGAAGCACGAGGTAGGTACACGAGGAATAAGGTTTCTGATGTCCTTAGCTGGTAGTGTAAGCCTGGTGGCAGATCTTCTACCAAGCTCGTTACAGAACTCAGAATTATTTGGTTTTTATGCAAAAAGCCCAGCAGTGATGGAAGATTTGTCTTCCAGTGTTGCTGTGGAAGAGCTGAGATGATGGAAGGAGGACCTCAGTGCCATGTCTTGGGTCTGTGAAATAGTGGGCTGTGATTTTCAGGGTAGCTGAACATAGACTTTTCTTTAGTCCCACTCTCAGGACATCAGCACGGTGCCCGTGGCCCGGTGCCTGGGCTGCCTTGGACAGCTGTGAGAGCAGCTTCCACAGAAGGTCTCAAAAATAGTGAATTTTCCAGACTTTTGTGAGAATAGACCGGAAGACTAGGAACTATAGTTGAGGGGGAAAAGAGCTTTTATTAGACTAGCCAGTCCCCAGTAGGAAGAGGTGCTGGCTCCATGAGCCCTGTCCCTACAGGAGCTGGGCTGTCTGGTGTCCTTTTAATATCTCTCCTGGCAGACGGGTAGTGTACAAAGCTCAACTGCCATGTTGGCTGCATGTTAACAGCATCTGTTCCCTTTTGGATTTTATTAAATGAAGTTTCCCTTGTTAAATTTTGGTTCAAAATCCCTGGCCTTGGAACTGTGCCTTTGAATAAGTAAAGCCAGATCCTGTGCTGTCTTCCTGCCTTCCTCCCTCCTTTTTCCTGTGATTTATGGTAGTGTTGCTGTTGGGTTCTCTTCAGTCCTGAACCTCCTTGCAGTTCTACTTGTCTGAACCTGCTGCTCAGAAACAATTAAAGACTTTAAATAAGAAAATAAGGAATGGTGTGAGAAATGGTATTTGCCCCAAGATGGTCTCAGGAAGGAAGGAGAATGTTGATCTTTCTCCCAAGAGCTGCTAATTTAGAAACTGCTGAGTCAAAATGCCCAGAATCACTCTAAAAGTGATTCCCTCCCCTCCACTGGAAGGGAGGACAGTTCTGGTGACCTCTCCATCTGACTGAGGGTTTGAAGGGGCCTTTGCTGCTGAAGTCTGCTCTCCTCCAACATGTCCTTTTTGGTGTGTAACCCAAGACTAAAAGTTGTCAGGAGCTCCCTGTCAGGCACACTGGGTTACCAGCTGAAGGACAGAAATTAAGTAGATGATTTTAACCTGGATTCAGGCTTTTCAGGGATTTAGCACTACTTTTTTTTTTTCCTGCTTATGTCCTGTAATTAAGATAAAACATCTTCCAGCAATTGTAAACTTCAGAGGTTTCCAGTGTGTTCGCCTTCCTGGACTAATATGAAGACAGTTACCTGAGGCATCTTGTGGTAGCTGAGGAGTAAAGCTCACAGCAGCCTTTGCTTTGTGTTTGCTGGTAGATTGTGTCCCAGCAGGAAGATGCTCTCCAGAGTGACCTGTGGTTGATCTGGGAGTGATTACATGGCCCAGGTGGAAATGCCTGAGCAGCAGTGGTGGGAATTTTGGTGAGTACTGGGTTGAAGGTTCTGTTGCCTGGTACAGATGAGCAGAACAACTCAACATGCCATCACTAAAACTTGAAATGAAGCTCCAAGGTGTTTAAAGGCAGTGTTTGGTGAAGTAAAATCCTTCCCAGTTTTTCCTTCATCAAACTGCATTGGCAAGGAAACAGTGTAAGCTGTAAGGGAAAAGCACCCCAAAGTAAGTAATACCTTTAAGCAAAAGGATTTTTTCTGCATTAATTTCTTAGTGTCCTAGAGCATGATTGTGTTCATTCTTCCTTGAAGTTCCTTGACAAGGACACTTCCATGGAATAGCTGCCTCTTTTCACATTTTTTTTTAAAGAAACTTGTCCTTGTGTTTTTTAGCCCTTTTTCAGACTTAGCTGGAGTTGGCCAACAAATTCAGATATGGTGGGCTCAGAGAAAACCACTGCTTTGTTCTGATGTGCAATCTCCATGAAAACAAATTTTTTTTTAAAATCATTTAGCAGCAACATTTGTTCTCAATTTCTCCTTTTTATTCTCTCCAGGAGGTGATGTCGAGTGAAAGTTCAGCCTATGAGGCAGCGTGGTAGGGGAAAACATTTTCCTTCTGACTTTGAGCTGTTTTGCTTGAGAAAAAGAAACGTGCTCGTAGTTATCATGGGGTGTGCTGGATTTTATGTGGAACTGGAAAAATGAAAAAACTGGAGTGGCTGCAGATGGTGAACAGAGTATATGAGCTCTTATTTATGGAAAGCTCTGCCTTCATTAGCTTATTAGCATTTTTCTTCCCTAATTTGTGCTGTGGTTGGTTTGGGGAATGGGGATGTTGTGTTTGTGTGGCTTGTTGGGAGGGATGGGCTGTGCTGGTGTCCAGCCCCATTATCTGGTCAGTGCATCTACTGGTCCTCATAAACTTGAGGATTTTTTTAGTGTAGAACTTTCTTGGCTAGCCTTTATCATTTTAATCATAAATTAGCATAAGCTAATTAGCAAAGCTTTGCAGATGTTAGTTGTTGAAGAGATCTGGTTTAGTCTGTGGTCTGCAATATGTCACTGTAAAGCCAGGGGAGGTTTAGAGTGGATATTAGGAAAAATCTCTTCATGGAAAGGGTTGTAAAGTGTTGGTACAGGCTGCCCAGGGCAGTGGTGGAGTCACTGTGCCTGGAAGTGTGGGGCAGTGGCACTTGAGGACGTGGTGTGGGGTGAACGTGGTGGTGGTGCTGAGCTGACAGTTGGACTTGATGCCCTGAGAGGCCTTTTCCAACCCTTGCGGCTCTGTGGGAACGCTGACGTGGGTGCTGTTCACAGCCGGAGAACGCCGGGGCAGAGCTCAAGGATGGGCAGCACCACTACGAGGGGGCTGTGGTGATCCTGGACGCCGGGGCACAGTACGGGAAGGTCATCGACCGGCGTGTGCGCGAGCTCTTCGTCCAGTCCGAGATCTTCCCGCTGGAGACGCCCGCCTTCGCCATCCGGGAGCAGGGCTTTCGGTACGTCCTTCCCTCCTCTCCCTCCCACCTGTGCAACAGCTCTAATTGAGGTGGTGGTAACGGTCCTGCTGAGGTTGGCTGGGGACACTTGTGCAGTGGTAGAAATTTTGTGTATTTGCTTCTTGATGCCTTTCTAATACTTCAATTTATTGAATTTATTTATTTAAATTAAACTAACTTGGATACAGAAGACGTTGTGGTAAATGATGTCAGACTGTTTCTGGGAAGCAACTATTAAAAGAAACCAGCTGAAACTACTATTTGTTGTTTACAGCAAGAAAAGGTTTCACAATTATTTAGTACTTTGTATGTTTATTTTTCATGTTTTATTAGGCTTTCTAGGATATGCATCTCTTCTGTGTGGGGAGAATAAATACCCTCAAGTCTACAAATCACCAAAGACCTTCCTTGACAGTTTGGTACAATCCAGAAATACCTTGCACATGTGCTTTTTGGTTGTGCTTGAGAACAGATAAGACAGTGCTTTGCTGCAGAACTGCATTTTTTCAATCAATGATAATTAGTGAACCAGTAAACATTATATTTTAGCAAGTCAAGTAGAAACTTATTGATCTCTCTTGAAAACACAGGGAACAGAAAACCCAGGAACTGCTGTATCTATCAGGTAGCTGTTGTATCAAGGATTTCTTTCAAAAATGCTCTGAAAAATACTTTTTCTTGTCAGATCTTGTTTATAATTCTCCAACAATCAAGGCTTTAAAATATGGACTTACTTAATAACTGGTTTAGAAGAATCCCTGCATGTCGTGTATGTTGGATTTGAGGAGTGGGTCACAGCACTAGTGGTGTTTTGTGTCAGTCCAGTGCTGTGTTGATGTGCTGTTGAAGAAGAACTTCTCCCTCTTCTTTCTTTTAGCAGTTGAAGGTTCTTCAAGTTCCATGATTAGACCTGTTGGACTTGTCATTCCAAATAATTGCTTTCTAAAATGTGTCAGAACCTCTTTGTTCAGAAGGTCACTCCTCAGGGCTGGGATGGTGGTTTCAGGTTGTCATTGCCCAGGTTGGTCAGCAACTTTGTGTCCACAGTCTCAGTCAGTCAGCAAACACCAGCACCAGACATCAGGTGCCTTCATGCAGTGACCACTGTAAAAATGAGTTTGTGGATTTACTGCAAGATTTTGATGCATATTCCATGTGTCCTGGGAATAGTCATGTTCCCATGTTGCAGCTTGTGCACTGAATGGGCCAAGGAGCTGCACTTTGGGCTGTGCTGAGGTTTGAGACGGGCAACAAGAGTGAGCATTTTGTTAAATTGTGTTTACGTGTTGTGTTTAAAAATCCAGCTCCTCAATTTCCAGTTTCAGAACACTCTCTAGTGACAAGTGTCATCTAAATGTGACATAAATGTTAGCATTTTCCACCAGGTTGTGGTGCTGGGCCAGGAGGTGCTGCAGGCAGAGCCTCAGTGGTTTTAGTCTGGATTCTGGTGCTGAGCTCTGGCAGGAGTCCTGAGGTTGGGGTATCAATACACACATTTTACTCCTGGTATTTTTGTGGTTCCTGGTGTGCTTTTAATCCAGTGCAAAGGGGTTTTCAGAGCTAGTTCAGGTTGTTTTGGAAATGGTTTAAGTAAACCAGAAAAAGGCATATTCATACCAACTCAGGACTGTGCAAGAAATTACATGGTGCTGTAGTAAAGCTTTCCAAGTCTACAAACTTCTGCTGGACAGTTGAGAAGACGCAGGTTCCTCTCTCCCCCTCAGCTCATAAATACTTGGGCACATTGGATAACCTTTCTGTATTCTGTGGGATTTTACTTTGGGGGTACAGGAAAACCTCAAATTTTTTACTCTACTTTTTTAGTAGAACAGTGTATAACTATTTTGACTTCTCATAAAAGCGTTCCATTTGTAGCTGTGGCTCTATGCTTTTAATTCCTTCCTAGAATCCTGTGGAACAGCATAAAGTTGTTAGGTTGGATCTCAGGAAAAGGTTTTTCCCCCAGAGGATAGTTGGGCACTGAACAGGCTCCCCAGGATTTGGTTATGTCCCAAAGGCTGCCAGAGGTCTCAGGGACAGGATGGAGTGTTGGGGTGTCCTGTGCAGGGCCAGGAGTTGGACTCGATGATCCCTGTGGGTCCCTTCCAGCTCAGGATATTCTCTGGTTCTAGTTAATACTAAATAGTGTTCTGTACATATGGCCCTGAAGCAAATGCTTCTGCACATGGTGTTACTGGAGGCAGTGGTGCCACCAGGCATGGAGAGTGTTCAGGCTTTTCCTACCAGGGCTCAGGTTTAGGAAGTTCTTTGTGTCTCCAGCTTGGCCAAAGTGCCTGTGCATGTACAGCAGGTCCTGGTGATCAGGATGGTTCAGTGTTAATCTATCCTTGTGTCAGCTGTATCCTTGTTCCAAGGCTGGCCTGTATGTCCCAGCATACCCAGAAATAAACTCTGCCTCTTCCAAATCCCTCCCTCTCCTGCCTGGAATGATGAGCCTGGGCTGGGGAGGAGGAGATGGGCTGCAGGGAGATCCAGCCCTGTGTCAGGGGGAGCAGGGGCCTGTGTGGCTGCATTTTCCTACGTAATTATTTCTGTTGGTGCTGTAGGTGTTGTCAGCACTTTGCCTGTTTCTGCTTAAAAATGGAAAAAATTGTGTTTTGTCAGTACTTGCATGACAAACTAATGCTAGAAGAAAGCTTTATTAGATACATTTGATCACATGTATGCAACTTCTCTCTCATTTGGTTTGCATTTCTGGCTCTGAATAAGAAGTTTGATGTTCTCTGTGGAATAAACAGTGTGTGAGTCCAAGGTCTGGTACAGCCCTGGTTGATTCCAGGCTGAGGCCAAAATTGTTGCTCAGCTGGTGCTTCTGCAGTTGACAATCTTGTAAATCATTATGGTTTGCAAACACTTTCTCTTCCCCTTTGAAATTATTTCACACCATAAGAGAAAAGTAACTATTAACTTCAAACTGTACATGCTGGCATGTGTTGGACTTGTAATTCTCAACCTGTTGCTTATGCAGCCTCTGCTTAATCAGAATGGATTAAGGGACTTTTTATTCAGCAGACTTAGAAATTTGAGAGTGTGTTTATTGACCGCAGCTCCCCTTCAGATGTCACAGACTTCATGAAGTGTACATATGTATCTTAATGCTAATATTCTGCCTTTGTCTCAGCCATTTTGCTGATTCTTGGCTATGAGGAATTAGAAATATAGGCATGTTTTAAGATGGTTTGTGTTTGACTTTGTTTAAATTGATGAAATACCGCCCTGGTAAGCTGAGTTTGACAGCTGTAGCATTGCAGAGCTACATTTTAGGATACCTGTGTTAAAATGTTCATTATAATATATGGAGTTCTAAGAGTGATATGAGACAATATCAATGCTTGAAGCAAATAGATTTTAAATAAACAGCATATTTGAGTTAATGTTTTCTTTGTTTTTTCTGCAGAGCTATCATTATATCTGGAGGACCAAACTCTGTGTATGCAGAAGATGCCCCGTGGTTCGACCCAGCCATATTTACAATAGGAAAACCGGTGCTTGGGATCTGCTATGGCATGCAGGTGCTGTTGGGATAATCATAGAACCCTTAGGGTTGGAAAAGATCTCTGAGATTGAGTCCAACCATTAAATCAGTTTGTCCACAACCATTTCTAGGCCTTGTTTCTGCTGTGAACTGAAGGTGAAGTGCTTTTCAAACAGAGGCAGTGCCACATGGGCAGGGTACTCCTAAAGTCCTGATTGATAAACTGAATGTGCTGTGTGTTCAACTCTTGGCTCTGTCTTCTCATATAATGGCCTTAAGATGAAAGAGGGCAGGTTTGGATTAGAAGTTAGGAAGGAATTCTCTTCTGTGAGAGTGGTGAGGCCCCGGCACAGGTTGCCCAGAGAAGCTGTGGCTGCCCCTGGATCCCTGGAAGTGTCCAGGGCCAGGTTGGATGGGGCTTGGAGCAACCTGGGATAGTGGAAGGTGTCCCTGCCCACGGCAGGGGTGGGACTGAATGATATTTAAGGTTCTTCCAACCCAAACCTAAATGATTTTTCTCTCACTTCCACACTGCCTCTCTCTTTTGTGATAATAAATATACCATGTCAGTCACTACTTAGTTCTGTCCAGTTGATGTTGAAAAATGCGACCCTCTTGGGAACAAGTGAATTAGTGTTTCATGCATGGACTTTTTTTAGTATAGTTCTTAAGTGTGTTTAATGCTCCCCCACCCCCGAAAAAGAAACAGCCCCACTTATTTACCTTTCAACTCACTGGTGTTCCTGTAGTGATCTGGTAAATCCGAGCTGAGCAAAGAAACAAACTTTCAAGGAGACAAGGGCTGGATTAGATACATGAATTCTGGTGGTGCATCTTGGGTTTTTCCAGGCTTAGTGGTTTAGTGGCCCTTCAGAGATGCTGAAGGATGGCTGGGAAAAACTCCTTTGGAAAGGCTGGTAATTAGGGAAGCAAGGTTGGCACTCCCTGGGCTACAGGGAGATGTGACTTAAAATGGCAAATTGAAAACCACGTTCACCAGCCTCAAGCAGGGGAGTTCCTTAGGGCTGATTTCAGGGCAGTTAATCAATCCTATAGGATTGAAATCAGTTAAGAGCAGTAATTACAATATCAAAGTGGGTCTAAAACCAAGGTTTAATGCCCTGAAAATTAAAGTAGTTGGAAGGTGAAACTGAAAATATTAAGTTGCCAGTTATATTTGCAATAAAAAGAATCTTTATTTTGAGACTTCTGAAATTTAAAATGCAGATTTCCAACTGCAAATGACATGGTAAGCTTTGAGAAAGGAAAAACTGGTTGAGAATTGTGCTACTTTGATATAGCAAGGACTGTTAAGAGTCACAAAATAAAACCTATGCAATAAATACAGGTTTTTGATGTGGCCTCAAATATTCAACTGATATGCAGAGCAGCCATTTGTGAGGGAAAGGTGTAAACTTTGGAATATACATTATTTTGCATGTCTCTACCTGTTGTCTGTTGTGGATTTCTGCTCATTTGTGACAGTTGTCCCCAGATCTGCTGGCAGAGGATACTGAGCCCAATACAGAACAAAGATTAATTCTGAAGAGAATTCCTAAAATTTTTGAAGACATAATGAGTGTAATAATGAAAAATATCTTGGTGTGTATTAGGGGAATGTCAGTCATAGGCAGTGTGTGGAGTTAAGAGAGCGATACCAGATTGTGTGGTGCTTTTTTCATGGACTATTTTTGTTTTCCAGATGATGAATAAGGTGTTTGGAGGCACAGTGCACAAGAAGAGTGTTAGAGAAGATGGAGTGTTCAGCATTACTCTGGATAACACATGTTCACTGTTCAGGTGCAGAGACATTTTGAGCTATTAAAGCAATATTGGAAATACCAATCTGGGAAGGGCTGTGTGGATGAGAGGAAGGTTATTTTAAAGAAAAGAGTGAAATTGCATCAATGTTTAGCTGATAATTTTTACATTCAACTTTTAGAAGTGTGGTCACGGCTGAACGGGTTACTCATTGAAACAAACACTTAGGCAAAAGTTCTCAAAAAATACAGATGTATTTTCTTGGAATATTGTGTAACCCCCTTATTTCAGAGTAGACAGTCTTCATTGAGACACTGTAAAATGTACCATGACCTGAGAATCTCTGTGTTAGCTCTTGTCTCCTGCTGTGTAGTGCTCTTGTATTGGTTGGCACCTGTTCAGTTTTGGAAAGGTCACAGAAAATCCAAACCATCCATTTTCTACCTTCCTTTAAAATTGCTTTGTGATGTTTTTATAAAACCGAAATTAGATTTCTTGGTGGTTTGTCAATGGCTTTCAAATTCCTTGTAATAACTCTGACAGTTTACTTATACCTGGTGTCCCAATTTTATTAACTTTCTTCTGCCAGACTCCTGCAGAACAGTCTGAAGTGCCAAAATTATCCTGAAAACACATAGTTTTGAACAAGAAAAGAAAAAGCAGGACTCTTGGGATCCTGATTGACACCAGATGTTTCCACATGTACGTGTGAGGGAATACCTCAATACTGGGGTGTTTATAAGGAGAAAAACCCCAAACCCTTCAGAATGAAGATAAATTCCCTCTTGCATGAGGGGTGTATTGTACAACAACTTATGCAGCTTCCAAGAGAAGCATCTTGGAGCTGGCTGCTTCTGGGAAGGAAATCCTGCACATGTTTCAAATGTCCTGCTCAATCGAGATGTGATTTATTGGGATCCCTCAGGGCATCTCTTGGAAAGGCAGGGAGTTAGGGTTTTGTTCTTTCTTGAGGTGATTCTAGTTTTTAATCTCTGTTTAGGGGCCTTCAGAAGGAAGAGCTTGTGCTCCTCACTCATGGAGACAGTGTGGATAAAGTAGCTGATGGATTCAAAGTGGTGGCACAGTCTGGGAACATTATAGCAGGTATTGATTTTATCATGAAATTGCCTTTTGGTAATATTGGTTGATGAGAAGAATTATGGCAGACAGGAGTTAGAACCCAGTAGGAACAGAGTAATATCTCTTGTTATTTAATTGCCAAATAACTGAAATGTTTTTTAACAATTTCTTGTGTATGTTTGCATGTTGTGCTGTTGTGATAATAAAGAGATAGACTTTAAAAGGAATGGTCCGTATTTAAATATGGTTTAAATAAAAGTGAACATTATTTATACAGTTTATGTTATTTTTAGAGGATACATGGGTTGTTTTTCTTTAAAATAAAATATCCTGTGCCCTTAAGGCAGGAGAGGGAGGCATGTGTACTGTGGTGTGCAGTGTATGTGGGGTTTGGGTTTTACACTCTAATAGTACAAGTCAAATACTGTTTAATTAATTATTAAAGCTTGATTAATTTGTTATTGTATTTAATATTGCATGAATGTTCAACTGAGCAAGACTAATGTAGGTGCTGAAAGCAGGGTTTTAACATTATACACACATTGTCACAGAAAAACGCAGGACCTTGGAATTGGGGTTTTGAAAGCCATTGGAATTATTGAATCCCAGACAGCACCCTGGAGTCTCTGTCCTAGGAGATGGAAGCCCAGGAGGGATACTAAGTGTGCTGAACCATTTAATAAGATCTCTAGAGTATTCACCTGGTTTGTTTTAAATCTTTGATAAAAAAAAAGGCTGAAGATACAGCTCCTAAATCAGATAGGGACACTTGGATACTGTGTAGCTTGGCTGCAGGGCTGGATGAGGAATGATGCGAGGAAAAATCTAATGTAACCAATTCTCTGTTTTCACAACGGTTTTCCTGGGATGTCTGAGTGTTTCTCTTGATTTCTGAGGGATTGTGTGTTCTGGATATGTAATAGGATATGTAATATGTATTGTTCCTAATCTTAACCAGAATCTTTAGTTTTGACTGGGAATTTGTGCCGAAATGTGGCAGAATAAATCACTCAAACAGTGTGTGCTTGGCTTGGGTATACATTCACTTCCAATTTATTTATTTATTTTTATTTTGTTGTGCTCATTTCTCTGCACCAATGAAGGCATAGCAAATGAATCTAAAAAACTCTATGGAGCACAGTTCCACCCTGAAGTGAGCCTCACAGTGAATGGGAAAATGATCCTGAAGAATTTTCTATATGATATTGCGGGATGCAGTGGCACCTTTACAGTGGAAAACAGGGAACTTCAGTGCATCCAGGACATCAAAGAGAAAGTGGGCTCTTCAAAGGTCCTGGTGAGTGGATCGAATCAAAGCTGAAGGATTATTTGCAGAAACACTGACAGTTACTCAGGTTCATTTGGACAATGCAGAATTGTCATGGTTTGGGTCATACATTAAACAGGTTTCAGAAAAATTGCACAGTTGAGTCAACACATTGTTTGACTTCTTGTGTCCCTCCAAGTCACTGACCGTAGGTCAGTAGCCTGTTCTCATCCTCCTGGCAGTGTCTGAATGGTGTGTTAACACTTTCCCCACAGACAGCTGACCGAACTTGGGGGTTTTGCCATTTTTGCTCATCCCCAGGTGTTGCTCAGTGGCGGTGTGGACTCCACAGTGTGCACAGCCCTGCTGAACCGGGCTCTGAACCGCGACCAGGTCATCGCTGTGCACATCGACAACGGCTTCATGCGCAAGAGGGAGAGCCAGTCTGTGGAGGAGGCACTCAAAAAGCTTGGGATCCAAGTGAAGGGTACCTGAATTCTCTTACACCTTACACCAGCCAGGATGTGGCTGTTCTCCCAAAGTCTATGTTCACTGTTCTGTTTTATTGATTTGCTGTTCTCAGGTTCACAGAATTCATGCCTAAACTATTAAGTCTTATTTATATGATGGGAGCATGCAATGGACTGCCCCATCTCCTCAGTTGTTGATACATGCTATCTGCAGCTGGGGCACAGCAGAGCAGTGGATTTGTGCCTCAATCACACTTCTTTGCTGATGGCTGAGTGATCCTGTTCGGCTGTGCCAAAACTCCTTGGATTTCCATTTTCTGCAGTATCTTGATTAACACTTGGGGCTTTATTTCTTGTACTTGTTTTTATTTCTTGTCTTTCTTTTTAAACTATGAGCTCACTGGAATGGTTGAATGCTATTACAGCCAGAATTACTTTTTCAAGGCATTTCGTCTTGCTTTTTTAAATAGGTGCATTTTAGTTGTTTTTGGAGTGGCTTGTTCAGAACAAGGTGTTGGTTGGACTCAGTGGTCTTGGGGGGTCTTTTTAACCTAAATGATTCTATGATACAATTCATTATGAGTGAGCAGAAAGTGCCTTGACGTGGCCGACGAAAAGGTTCACAGTTTTTTTTCATATCTCAAGTATGAGGAGGGCAGAGAAGGCAAATTCTGTATTTTTGAGTTGTGCAAACAACAAGAGCTGGTTCCTACTGCCTGGATGACCAATGTAATGAGTAATAGCTGCCTGTTCCTGGGGCAGTACGTGTTGTCAAGGGATTCTCCTGTGTTTTGGTCAGGAATTGTGGGACTGGGTGAGCAATGCTTTCCACTAACCTGGCCCTCAAACATTGCAGCAAAGTCTAGGCTTTATTCTATGCACACACTTTTTTTAAATTTATTTTTACTTTTTTTTTAGTGGAAAATCCATGTCTTATTCTTGCAGTCTGTGGAGCAATAAACCTGGGCTCTGGCAGGCAGCCAGAGGAACAAATTGAGGGAATCCCTGTGCTGCAAATGCTCCTTCTGTAGGTCAGGGAGTTCCGTGCTGGTAAAAGATGCCAGGGAGCCTCCCAGCTGATCTCTGGGTTGAAAGCCTCTCTAAATTAAGAGGCATAATGCAGCATGAGTAAATAGTGCATCATTTAATTTTGGTTGCATAAAGGCCTATAACTGTCCTGTAAACTATTTAAAGCAAGTAAATTATAATCTAAGAGGGGAAGCAAGAATCGAACTTTCATATGGTTGTCACAATACAAAAAAATAATAGGTTAATAAGAGAAATAAAATGCTTTTGTTAAAGCTAATTCTCAAGGTATTGAACAGCCCTATTTAATGCAGTTAGTAGTCAAAGAACTGGGATGATTTTTATTTTCCTTTTTTTAAAGCAATAGAGAAAAACTTTTTTTTTGCAACCTTGCGTAAACCTCTTAACTGACTTTGTCAAACAATCCCTGTGATTTCCTGCAGTGGTGAATGCAGCTCATTCTTTCTATAATGGTACAACAACTCTGCCCATCTCAGATGAGGACAGAACCCCACGGAAAAGAATAAGCAAGACCTTAAATATGACCACAAGTCCTGAAGAAAAAAGAAAAATCATCGGTGACACCTTTGTTAAGGTAATGTTTAGTTGTTGTTTGGTTGAATTTTTTAAATAGTAAGATTTCTGGATGCATCTTCCTTGTCAGACATTAATCAGTGGCACCAGAGCTCATATGAGTTGTAGATGACCTAAGAAGCCATCGGTAAGTTACAGGGAGAATATTTAACAGTCACTGATGTTCCTGTAGTCTGAAGGTACTTTTCCATTTTTTCTTCAACAAAATATGGGGTTATAGGACTATTTCAGCAGTAGCAGAGTGTCATAATTAGCATTCCTGTTGGTTGTGCTTATACAGCTCAGTATCATTTGTCAGGCAATCCGTTATCTTCCTTTAGACCTTTGCCAGCCAAAAATAGACTAGAACTCTTCATTTTCTCTCCATCCTATAGATTGCCAATGAAGTTATCGGAGAAATGAACCTGAAACCTGAAGAGGTTTTTCTGGCTCAGGGAACCCTCAGGCCTGATCTCATTGAAAGTGCTTCCCTTGTTGCAAGTGGCAAAGCTGAAGTGATCAAAACTCACCACAACGACACGGAGCTGATCCGGAAGCTACGGGAAGAGGTAAATGGACGTGAGAGTTCTGGTTTTCTCAGGGAGCCGAGTGTCAGAACTTCACAACTTAGGTATTCTGAGTGGTGTAACTGTCCTCCATTGATGGCACTCTGTTCTGACGAGTCCCTTGAAATTCTACTGTAGTATGTTGCAATTTATTACACTTTTTTCTAGTTACTGCATTCTCAAAATAGTCAGAATTGTTTGGGTGTTGTCCAGCACTGGATAACCAGAAGATGTCGGTGGATTCATGCAGTGTGAACAGTGATGTTCTCAACTGCAACCCAAAAGCTGTTTCCTTACTCTTTTGCTTTCTAACCCTCCAAACAACCCCATGTTCTGGTAAGGAAGCAGAGCAATGCCAATGCCTTTAGCTGGAGAGTAGTTTAAGGCTTCTCAGGCAACTTTATTCTGGTTCAACTGGAATTTGTGGTGTAATGGGTCACTTATCCCTTCTGTTACATCTCTTTCTGGATATGGATTAATGGATAATCTTTAGGTACTGATAGTGCAGACCTGGCACACCATGGATTCAGGCAAGAGCAACAACGTTTTAAAAAAAGTGCTTAGAAAAAGAGTATTGGCTTCTGCTGAAGGAGAGGGACAAAAGTCACCTTGTCTTGAACCTCTTGTAACATTCAGCCCTGTAAGCAAATTTATTCTCTCTTGAGAGAGACCAAGAAAAACATATTTAAGTGGGTTGAAATCTGGGGATGGTTCCTGCAGGTGCCTCCAGGGGTGAGTTCTTTTCGTTCTTACACAGCTTCTGCATCACATTTCTAGTAACCTGATGAGATACCTGCCAGCAGCATGCTGGTGGCACACCCTCTGTCTGCCTGTTAGCAATTCAAGAACCCAAACCTTTCTGAAATGGCTCAACATGGACATCTGTGGGTGACAGCCAGGAGCTTGGAGATGATGGGAACACAGGAGGTTGAACTGTCTGAAGACAGAGAGCCCAAGTCCTGTCCCTTTGATGCTGCTTCCAGTTGGTCTGTTCCGTCTGAAGTCCAGAAAAGCTCTTTAAACACCTTTTCTGTGCACAGCTTTTAATTATTAGCATACGAAGCAAGTGTGAGAGACTGCCCTGATTTGCTTTTTCTGGCATTAGAATTACAAGTTCTCCAACTGTATTATAAAATACTCTAATAAAGAACCAACATGTGAGACAGCACATAACAGCCCTGGTGGAAGGTGCTCAGTTTCACTCACAGGAGAGAAGAGAACTAATGACCCACACTTAGTATTCATCACTGCACAAAGTATTTTCAAGGCTTCAGGATGGGTTTGAACCTTCAGCAAAGACAAGGAAAGTCTGAATTTGTGAAAAAGTCCCAGTTTGACTTACAGCTGTGTCTGCACTGCTGGAGCCACAGATATTTGTGGCACAAACTGAAACTCCCTTGTCTCGCCCTCTTGTCCTGCAGCTGTTTTACAAAGCCCACATTCACATGGGATTTCTTTCCAGTGTTTATGGAATCCTTGGCACTGATGCTGTGAGGAGCAGGCCAATTTAACTGCCATAACCTAAACATTAGGCTTTTTGTTTGAATGTGTGAGCTGGAGTGTAAATTGCCTTTTTTTAAATTTTTTTTAAGGGTAAAGTGATAGAACCACTGAAAGACTTTCACAAGGATGAAGTGCGAGTGCTGGGAAGAGAACTTGGCCTTCCTGAAGAGCTGGTTTCCAGGCATCCCTTTCCAGGTATGAGAGTTGGTCTGTGCTGTTGGTGAAGGGCTGTGGATCACACCAGTGTTTAGCAGATATTTAACTGCAGTATGGTGTAGTATAAAACTGATCTCTACACACAGAAAATAACAATTTCAGTTTTTACTTGAGTAGAATCTTCTTCAGGAAAAGAAGATTCGAGAACAGCTTAATAAATATATTTTATAAAAGGAAAAGTGTTATAATTGAATTTGCCTTTAGCTGCGTTTGTTTCTTTTTAGTTGTAGCAGCCAAACAGGAATTCTGAGTAAGTGCAGTGAGAGCTGCCTGAGCTGCCACGTGTCTCTTTCCTGGAATAATGGCCTGGCTCTGCCTTTCCAAGGGGCATTTGCTGTTTTGAAAGTGAGTGCCTGGAGAATAACATGAGTTCTCCACCATAAAACTTCAAAGTAGACAATACAGCAAAATCCACATCCTTTTAAAAGGGGGATGTTTTGCTGTCCATGTGTTTCAGAGCCATGTGTTAATGCAGCAGCATCCCAGGGAAGGCAGGGCACTGGTTGCAGCCATTTCCAGCACATCGCACTTTTATATTAAGTGGCAAAAAGGTCAAGTAGCCCTCAGGGGTCTTTAAAAACAGTGGAGACTCAGCTGTGTTATACCCAGAGTTCTTCCCAAGTGCCCAGCAAAGGGAGAGAAAAAGTTCCTGTTCCTTTTGGATTTCCATCCACCACTTCATCACCACAAAGTGTTCATTGCACCACCAGTATATTTAGGGTGTAGATAATTAATGCTTAAATATAAATGCATGCTTAAGTGTACTGAACAGAAATATCCTGGAATAAACTGGTTATGGGTTGATTGTCTTGTAGGGTGTTAAGACAACTGAAATGTAGATACAATGGCAAAATATACAGTGCTCAGTGCCTGACTGAGATTTTTAGGTGAAAATCTGCTTCTAGTTATTTAGTGTAATAGTTTTTCAATGTTGCATTGCAGGTCCTGGTCTAGCAATCAGAGTGATCTGTGCTGAAGAACCTTATGTGTGCAAAGACTTCCCAGAAACAAACAACATTTTGAAAATAGTTGCAGATTTTTCTGCGAGTGTGAAGAAGGTAAGAAAACTCTAAATTTTAATATGCACTGAAGTAGTGTGATTGTTCTGGAGTGACCTGCAGTGAAGTGTAAGCTGCTAAAAGGTTAAAATGACTTCTTTGTGCTCCCTAAGGAATGAAAGGTCACAGTACAGCTGCCTTGAAGAAGGTGTTCAGTGCAGTAGGATTTGCAGCACCATGACTAGTGAATTGTTGACCAGTTTCTGGAAAATGGAAGTTTATTCACCTTTCAAATAGTAAATAAGTTTTGGTGTAGTTAAACTTTGTCCAGATGAGGTTTCTGGAGATGCTAAATCACACAGGATTAGGAAAAGATCTTCTCTTCTTGAAACAACTGTAGCTTTCTAGGTTGATACACCCAGACAGTCAGTGAGTGTGTAAATGAAAGTTCAGGAATGAGGAACTGGAGCTTGCCAGGTGTCCTGGACCAAAACCTGGAATTTTTAATTGCTGATGTTTAAATTCTCTGTCTCTGAACTGTTATAACTTTTGTGATGGCTGTAAGCTCACTTGGAGGTGAAAAGTCGTTAACAGGGGCCTGCTCTAAGGTGTAAGTTCAAAACAGCTTCCCAAAGATTTTTCATAAATCCCGAAGGGCAAATATTTACATCCGCTTTTTCTTTAAAACATATGAAATTGTAGTGCCACAAAAAATGAAAAGTGTAGCTTTGCGAAAGAGAGAATGAGCACAGAAGAGCTTCATCTGTGGCCTTGGAGAGCCTCAGCCTAAAATACAGACTGATCAAAGAAAGGTGCTTTTGCTAATATTTAGTTGTCAAATGAAAAGTATTTTTTAAATAGTTCCGAGGAGTAAATGTAGACTAAATTTAAGCAAACATCTACTGAAATAATGATTTTATCTGCACTGTGCAGGTTCTGTTTGAGTGTCTGGAAGCTTTATTTAATTGAAATGTATTTTTCTGCATCCCTGCACAGCCACATACTTTGCTGCAAAGGGTCAAAGCATGTACAAGTGAAGAAGACCAGGAGAAGCTGATGCAGATTACAAGCCTACATTCACTGAATGCCTTCTTGCTACCAATCAAAACTGTGGGAGTGCAGGTAAATGGAGGCATTCCAGGGGTGTTCTGGGAGCTCCTTCCTAGAGGGGTGGCAGGCTGGGGTGAAACATATTTGGTGCTTTAAGGGTGGGAATAAAGATCTTGACTCAAGAAGGTAAACCCCAGATAGCTGTGAGAGCCATGTCATTGTCCTCTGTCAGTGCTGCTGCAGTGCAGAGGTGTCAGGATACCTGGAGAGACACTGAGGTAAGTGCCAGGGCTCGGATTTGGGGATATTATCCAGGTTCAGTGGTGCTGGTTACTCACAGGCAATTTATTCACAACATTCACAATCCCATTGACCTCTGCTGTCATCTGTTGTGTCCATTAATCCTCAGGAATCTCAGCCTAAATTGGTTAAAAATCTCTCTCTCCTACATTTGAACACGCTTGTTGCCCTTTCCTGTATTTTTTTGAATTGCACTAATCCTTATCCTTGGGGGAAAGGACCTGGGCCTATGCAGCACCAGTGTTACCTTCCCTTTCCCTCCTTTTCCAATGCCGTGGGCGTTTCTGCCCTTTGGGGACAGAAATACAAACCAGGTGCTGAGCTGGAATCGTGTGCAGTAACTTGGAAGACTTCCTTACTGAGCAGTCATAGCTGTAAAGAACCTCTCTCTGCACTATCAGTAGTGAATTACATGTATTTTATCATCAGCTGCTTAATGTCGTGTGTGGCTTCTGTAACTGCAATCAGCTTTTGCTCCTGTTTTAGGCTGCAGTGTCATCAGATTTCTATACTTTGCAACAAAAATACCAGCACACAATCAGTCCCTCTGCTCTGGTCACTGGATGTATCACTGGATGTTTTCAGACTGGATGTATCTTCCCAGTCTGAAACTTTCCTGTTATATATTTATATCTTTATATATGCATTTCCTTGATCTGAATTTTTCCTTTGATACACTGTTAGCTCTGTCATCTTGCTCTGTGTTTCCTCATCCCCTCAGTACCTCCTAGCACACTGATTTCACCAGCTCAGTGTCTGCTAAATGTTGGCCCAAAATGTGGTCCTGTCACCTGCAGGATGAACAGGACAGTCTTGTGAGCTACTCTGGCAGCAGAGTTCCCATCAGTGATTATGATTTTTGGTTTCAGGGCGACTGCCGTTCGTACAGTTACGTTTGTGGGATCTCCAGTAAAGATGCTCCACACTGGGAGTCCCTGATGTTTCTCGCCAGGCTCATACCACGCATGTGCCACAACATAAACAGGTAAGTATTGAATTGTCTTTATTTTTAATGAGGTAATTAATATGTGGAAGTTTAGCATGCACAAGCATTCTCCTGGCTAATCTAGGGCATAATTTTTTATGTGTTGGACAGGTGTATCATACAGAGGTTACAAATACACAATAAATCAAAATATAGACTTATTTCTAGCTTGAAAAGAAACTGATTTTTTTAATAAGCACTTGATGAGACAACATCCAATATAAATTATGCAAATCTCTTTAGCCAGACTCCAGCCTGCTGATGAGCTGTGTTGTCTTGCAGTTTGGTTTTGCTGTGTGTAAGAAAAGATTTAGGTGGGAATGTCAGTTCTAATGGCACAAGGAGAGCTCCAAACCTGAGCAGTTTGACTTTAATTGAGCTCTTTGTGAGGATACATTTTCTACCTACTTGATTCTATAACTTTTCCAGGCACTGAAGTTGCTTAGACTTTAAATGAGCTCTAGAGAATCATAACCTTCTTACCTGGCTGGGGAATTTCTGATGGAACTGCTTATAATTGTTTATAGCAAACCTAAATTTTCTCCCGTGACACCTACTGACAGAGCTGTTATTCTGAAAGGTGAGACCTTGAATTGCAAGATAATTGTTTAAATTAAATGTAAAGAGGACAAAAGAAGGCATTAATCAGGATTTACTGTGCAATTTCAGAGTGTCTGCTGGCTGTACAGCGTTACTGACTTCTTTAAGCTCTTCTGGATTTTATGCTGCCTTCCTGAACCTTCCACACCTCAGGGAGTTCTGCTCTCTCAGGGGATGTTTGCAAACTCCTGCATTGCTGTTTTTAGGGACAGGGAGGTTGGCAGTGAGAAGGGCACTGGAATAGTTGGTTTCCTGCCCAGCTGTGCTTGCAGGCTTTGTATTGCAAACAAAAAGACAATATAAACTTGCATATTTTTCTGCTTTGGATTTTAGACAAGTATTCTTGGTTTGTTTCCACAAGCTCAAATAACTTGTGTGAATGTGTCGTAGTAAATCTGTGTACGAGGCCACTCAGAGTCACTCTCTGCTTTGTGCTCTGCAGCATCTAGAACTCAAGGACTGAGATTAAAAAGATAAAGCTGATGTGGCTGGTTTGAACTCAGAAGATATTTTATTACAGATGTAATTATGTTTATAGACTGCAGTGTTAGTGCCCTGTGCTGAACACACAGCTCTTCACTGACAACAGTGTTTAGTATTTAGTGGGGGATTTGGTGGTTTCCTGTTAGGAATTGTAAGTGAAGTAAAATACTATGCTGCTGGGTAGTTCTGTTTTCTCACTGCAGTATTAAAGGTGTGGTCTGGAGGCAATTTATTTTACTCTATGAATGTAAAATGTGGTTCCCCCCCTGGTTTGTTGCAGAGTTGTGTATGTGTTCGGCCCACCCGTCAAAGAGCCCCCCACAGATGTCACCCCCACTTTCCTGACCACAGGGGTCCTCAGCACTTTACGTCAAGCTGACTTTGAGGCTCACAACATTCTCAGGGAGTCTGGTATGTGTTCTGCCTTATCTCGTGGGTCAGATCCCTGCAAAATTAATGGGAATAGTTACAGCGGTACTGTCACAATCTATAACTTCCTCAAATATCTGCAAAAAAAGTGATCAACTAATGGGATGGCAGACTCTTGTGAAGGTTGTAGAAGCTGGTGGCTAAAGGACAGGAATTAATTTTAGGGGATCTGGGGGAGCTGAGGCGTGCCTCTGAGGCTCAGAGCTGTGGTGCTTCACTGCACTGCAAACCTGGGCAAAAAGTACTGTCAGCCAGCTGGAAGTCAACCAGATTCCTTGTTTGCTGATCTCAGTCCTCAGGATTAACCTGAAGTAAAGAAATGACAAAGTTTTTAAATACTGTTTTTTTTATGGAGAGAACCTAAATAGCAAGTTTCCAATGGTGCTGTGGCTCCCTGCCTGTGGCGGTTTCATTTTTCTTAACTTGAAGTAAAAGCTGTATTTGTGAAGCCAAACCCTGCACACCCAGGAAGTGCTCAGTTCCCTGGACATGGTACAGAGGCAGAGTCTGGGAATAAATAGTTCTGGAGTTCAATCTTCTTTATTTTTTTCCATAATTACTTATGGAGATGTGATCTGCGTGGGAAGCACTGCATCAGACTTGCCTATATTTTGTATCAATCAAGTTAACAACAGATATCTCTTTTTAAGAATCCGTGTTCAGTTTGCAAAGCTGTCTAAACAGAATTTGTACAAAATTAACCTCAAAAGGCTGAGGATAACACTGTTGGTTGTGTTGGTAAAACTGTAGCTCTGTCTCGCTAACTTTTGGTGACACTTGGCTTTGTGTGAATAAATCACTCCTAAAAATAAAACTCGAGTTAAGATTTAGTGAAAAAACCTCCTTGTGCCAGCAGCTCAGACCAGGGCTGGCAAAGGGGGGGAGCCCAAGCAGTGTGAGCTGCCACACTTATGAAAATCAGACTTTTTTAGATCATTTAAATGGAGAAATTAGGGGTCTGTGTATTGCCTTTCAGAAGGAGATATTAAAAAAAAAAAGAAATGAAATATGATTGTCTGGAGTTACCTGTCAGCCACCAGCCATAGGGATACTGGAGAGCTTTCTCTTGAATATTCAAAGAGTATTTCAGAGAGACATTTTTCGATGGCTCTTTATTGGGCTTGACTTAGGGATTTATGGTTAAGTTATGTTTATGGAAAGTGGATCTTCAATTGATTCACAGTGAATTACAGGGATAACACAGATTATCTGGGATTTTTCTGCAGGCCCGCAAAGGCAGAAGGGCATCTCAAGCAGCAATTTATAGAATCATAGAAAGGTTTGGGTAGAGAGGGACCTTAAAGCCCATCCAGTCCCGCTCCCTGCCATGGGCAGGGACACCTTGCACTATCCCAGGTTGCTCCAACCTGGCCTTGAACACTCCCAAGGATGGGGCAGCCACAACTCTGGGCACCCTATGCAAGGGCTTCCCAGTGCCTCCAGTGCCAATTTGAGCAGCTGTGGTGATGCCCCCCTGTGATCTCCAGGCTGTGATGGCAGTAGGGCGATGATCCCACAAGAGGCAATTGCAGTTCCTAGTACACAGGTTGAAGCACATGTGGGAATTCTGTACAACTTGTGTCTGTAAACCAAACCCATGCCCTTTGTACAACTGTTCTTGGAAGGTTACGCCGGAAAAATCAGCCAGATGCCAATAATCCTGACCCCGCTGCATTTTGACCGGGACCCCCTCCAGAAACAACCCTCCTGCCAGAGGTCTGTGGTCATCAGACCCTTCATCACCAGTGACTTCATGACTGGCATCGCAGCCACTCCGGGCAGCGAGGTCCCAGAAGAGGTAACAGGGTTCGGGTTCCTCCACAGCAGGAGCTCGTGTTGTAAAGGCCTCACTTGCACCTTCCTCCCTCTCTCTTGGTTGCCTTGATATTCTTCCATTTTTTCTCTTTCATAATATTCACAAGGAAGAATATTGTGGTGTTTTGGGGAAAAAACAACAAACTGGGGAGCTGGCAGATGGGTGTGACAAAGTTAAAGGTTTTCCAGCAGAGTTGAGCCCAAATGCCACCAATTAAAGAAGAGAATACTCCGGCTATTCCTGGGATTTTGGAATTATTTTTTGCATTAGTAATTGGATATTTCATGGCTTAACGAATTGCCCTTGATGGACACTTCTGGTTTTACTGGGACCTGCAGTTTAACATCTCAAAGCATCTTTTTAACCATTTAGGTCATTAGGATTTAGGAGTCAAGTTCAGGCATATTTTTTCTGGGAATCTTTATCCATGTCCAGTTTCAAGCACTTTGTCTCTCTGGCAATGCAGTGTAGGTGAAGAGCAGGACTGACTTTTTATTTTAAACATACTTTAAGGGCATTTTAGCATTGTTTAGTAGTGAGGATTCGTTTTACCTCAAAGTTTGTGTCTGAAAACAACCAAACACCACAAAAGAGAAATCCCATGTTCTTCAAAATGAAGAATGGTCACTTCAAGGCTGGGTAATAACATGGTAACAAAATAGTACAGATTATAGAGAAGAATCATATTTATGGGAAAATAATCATGTTTTTCCATGGAGAGCAAAGTATTGTTAATTCATGCTTGCACTATGAAACTGTCTTGTAAGTGATATTGGGAGCTGTGGGATTTTTAAGGAAGATGAACTTCTCAGGATCAGCACATTCTCATCTAGAATATTTTGCTGACATGGAAACTTTCCTTGGGGTGCCTCTTTCTGTTGGTTTGGATTTTTTGGGAGGGTTGTTTTGATGAAGGCTTTTTGCTTTTAGAGCTCCTTTTTTTTTAATATATTTACTTTTACTTATTTTTATTTTATTATCATTTTGGGTTTCACCCAGGCTGTTGCTTTGTGTTTGGTGGTTCAGCTGGAGGTGATGGTGTGAGAGGAGCCTGGAAGAGATTGATGGTAACACACAGGATTGTGTGTTCCTACTGAACTTTCATGAACAGCTCTGAAGCTGAGGAGCTGCTGCCTTGAGGGATGTGTTTCGTGATCTACGCCCTGGTTTGCCTGTGCCAAAAGTTGGCAAGTCCCAAGTGTACCTGCAGATGCCATAAGCCAGAGGCTTTGGTTCAGTTGACTTTAATTGGTGGCAATATGCTCATGGGAGGAGGCTCTTCCTCCCTTGTGTCTGACAGAATTAGTGTGAGCAGTTTTCCCTCAAGCTTCTCTTGGATGTTTTTTATCAAGACTACGTTACACATTTTTTTCTAATATTCTTTTTTCCCTCCACAACAGGTTGTGTTAAAAATGGTGGCAGAGATCAAGAAGATTCCTGGCATTTCTCGGGTGATGTATGACTTGACATCAAAGCCACCAGGAACTACGGAGTGGGAATAATTAACTTTTTTTCTATCCAAGTACTGTGTGCAGTCTAAACCATATCAGAAACCATTCCCAGTGTTGACATGCAGTACTGTGAAAGAGTGACTGGAGCTGCTGCATCGCATCAGATTCCTCTCCTGGAGCATAATCCTGCAGTTCAGAGCTGTGCTGGGGATGATCCTGACGTGGGGCTGAGGATTGTACGGGTAAATAACCATGGCAGCACTGCCGGGCACAGACAGGTCCCTCTTGCTTCTGCCTTTGTCTTACCAATTCTCCCTCTTTTCATGTGTTTCACTGTCATTTCGGTGTCTCTTTGTTTTTGTACACTGTGTAAAAAGAGACAGTTTATTTACTTCTTCCAAAAGCATTGTTACAGCCTAAACATGTAAAAGGAATTCTTTGTGACCAACTGCTTTCGGACGGATTTATTATAAATAAATATTTTGCCAAATGGAGTAGTGGGCACTGTTGAGTTGTGGAGTTACTGTGTATGTTGTGTACTGTTAACTTGTTCTGTATTGTTAGACTCTTGGCCCATGGCAATAATGTTGAGCAGTGCTAAAATCTGCTGGCATCACCTGTGTCCGTGTGTCTGTCCTGGCTCGGCAGGTGAGTGTGTGGTGGCAGGTGTGAACACACTCACTGTGTGCACATGGCACACTCCGGGCAGGGAAGTGTCCCTGTGTGCTCTGGGGACTGATGAAAGTGTAAAACTGGGGGTGCAGCTGGGAAGGCTGTTTCTGCAGAGCTGCTGGATGTGTGAATTTTGTTTGTCCCCCAGTCCTGTGCAGCATTCACTCCATTCCTGCTGCCCTTGTGCTTTCCTTGGACTTGATGACAGTTTATTTTCTATACATTTGCTTTTACAGGAATTTTTTACATATGTATTGTGCTTAGCTTGATCTGTAAGGTCATTATAGTTGTTAGTGTGGAGATCTGGGATTGGGGTGACCTCCTGATCCCTGTAGATCCCTCCCATCCCTTGTGTTCTGCTGTTTGTAGTGAAGCAATAATTGGAGAGATGGATACTTTGGACATGGAGCTTTTCTGATGTTTTGAGGCAAAGCCATTTCCATCCACCTGAGAACCCTGAGCATGTCCTGTGCCAGGAACAGTTGGATTCTGACCTGAACAGGTTGCTGGGTGCCTGCTCCAGGAGAACTGGAATGTGTATCTAGGCTTATCCCCCTCATCCCTGTTTTTTTGGTTGAAGCAGTTGTGTTTTGTTCAGCTGCAAGTTTGTCATAGTGTTATGGGGTAAAATACTTGGTTTAAACTGTTCAGTAACATGGAGTATTTCATGGCTGCAGCAACTTCAGTCTCCCCTTGCCTGTATTTGTAAACTGGAATAATGTTGGAAGTGTTTGTTCTATATTTTTGGTCGCACACATTTTCCTGTTCTTACATTCACTGCCTACACATTATGGAAATTGGGTTTAATTTTTGCTGATAGGAAATGGCCAACTGGTGTAAATGTATTCTTTTTTCCTGTGTCAGGACTGGTTTTTCACAAGAGGGAGGAGATGGTATGTTCCATCCCTCTGCTCCAAGGCGTTTGGGGACACAGGGGTTGCTGGAGAGCAGCACACTGGTGGCTGGTATGATTTGGAGTGGGAAGCTGCCTCCCTGTCCAACCCTGCCCTGGAGGGCATTGCAGCTTGGGCAAACTGAGTTTAATCGATGTCTCAGTTGCCTCCTTTATAAAAGGGAATGCTGACGTGCAGCACTCATAACCTCCCTGAGCTCTTTGGAGGAGCTTTTTGTGATGTCAGTGATAAGCACTCGAAATGTTCCTTTGCTACAGGATGGTGACCTGTAGGAGCTCTTGGTTAAACCCTATGCGTGTATGTTTGCTGGGGCAGAACCTGCCCTAGTGGGGTCCTGGTCAAACAAGCTGATCTCAGAAGGAAACTCCTTAATGAAATTGTGGCTTCAGAGTGCATTTAACTTTGGTCAGGAAAGGCTGAGGACAGTTGTTGTCGTTTCTGGGTGATGTCTCAGATCTAAGGGATGGAATGACAAGAAATGAATCTTTCTGGTGTGCAGAAATTCCTCAGCCTTTCTTGCTCCCACAGTTCTCGCCGTGCGCAGGCTCATCCCCGCTGCTGCCACGTGTTGTGTTGCCTTGACAGCAAACAGGCAGAGCTGGAGGAATCACTAAAAATAATGCAAATAATGCAGAGCACTTCTGAAACCAAACCCTTCTCAGTTTTCACCAAGACAGTTGGTTGGTCTCTGTGTACGTGGTCTGTAGTCCCATAGTTCTGATGTAACTCATGGTAAAACATGTGCGGTGCCGGTGATGCCATTGGGTTGGGGCTTCCAGGAGTGGCTGTACCTCTGGACATCACACCTGCAGCACACCTGGACAGGAATCCTTTATTCACTGCCTGTTGCACACTTGGCAAAGTCCTCTTTGGAGTTAGATCTTAACCATAGGCATGTTGTCTACCTGTATCCTGAAGTGTGCCATGGACTTGTACCATCCTTTAATCCCCTGTGCTGCACTCCTGGAGCTGGACAGCAATTCTGTGTTCTTTTTTTAAGCCAGAAAGTTGGCTATTCAGAATTTTAGGCATAAACTATTGCACTATAAATCAAAATGTCTTATTGAAATGGAATCTGTGACCCTTAGCTCTCTCCCCCCTGTCTGACAGCTGTGCCATGCGTTGTAGACGTGTGGGTTGTTCTTAGGAAGGTTGGTGTGATCATCCCAGCAGTTCTTGAATGTTTCTATGGAATCCATGTGTACTGGACAGCCACAAGTGGAGAGAAACATCATCCTCTGTTTGCATTTCGTAAAAAAAATTCTATTTAGCACCTAGTTTACAAACTAATACCTGTAGCTGCCCTGTACAATTGTTCACCTCAGTCTTCAGTAAAACATGTCAGCAGTTAGAGGAATTTGTATTGGGGGCATTCCCCATCAGTCTCAATTTTTAACATTTTTCTGCTTGTGAAATGATAAGAGTACTGTGAGCCTTAATTTTTATCCACAAATAAAAATATTATGTTTGAACCTTGGTGTGACTTTTTTTTTTAAGGCTTAAGTGTAGAAATTACATTTTAAATGGGAGTTTATTTGGGGTTGAAAAAGCTGGTTTTGTGGATGTAATTGATTTAAAGGTGTGCTCAAGAGCTCAGTTAGAGCTGGAATATTTTTCTTGTAGAACTTTCCCCAGAGGGGTTTGGAGTACAAAGGTCGATATAAAGCTGCTTGTAGGATTTCTTCCCTTTTTTGATGTTTTTTTAGGGTGAAAAAAAATTTCTTAATATTCTGGGGTTAAGTGTAAACTTTGTGGACAGCCAGGTTTGAATTACGTGTTAAATAAGAGAAATGTTAATTTAAAGAGGAGAGTTTCTGCTCCTTCCAGGGACAGTAGTAGGTGATGGAGCTGATGGACTCTGCTGGGGTGGGTTGGGGACCATCCCTCCATCCATGTCCCATGTCCTGCTGCTCGGATCACAAAAAGGTGTTTGCCTATGTTCCTGTGCCCACACTTCCCTAAATGGAGCAGCAGGAATAATTCAAGGCTTCCATACATAATTCATGGCTCTGACACATGACCACGGGCTCATGGGGATGTGACCTGGCCACAGACACTGGAGTCCCCGTGCTGTTGTTTCTCCGTTGAAAGCCTGTGATGCCTTAGGGAAAGTTCAGCACCATGGGCTTCTGGTCCCACAGCTCTGCCCTTGGTGGCCCTTGGTCCTATCGAGTTTGTCAGGACTGGTGTTTTTGAGCAGCTTTTATCCCTCAGAACTCTTCTAGGGGCATCCAGTGCTGCTCTGGCACAATTTTATTACAAGGGGTGACCTGGGACAAGTCACTGACAAGTGCCCAGCTTCTCTTTTTGTGCCTGGAGCTTGCCCAGCTGTCTGGGTTTCTTGGTGTGGATGTGGGATGCTGCTCAAAATATTTGGAATGCAGTGGGAATTGGTTGGATTTTAGGGTTTTTAGCAGGAAAAGGAGGTTTCCTGGCTGACCACAGTCCTGGGAGTCTGTGGAGCAATGCCCTACATGCTCCTGTGCAGCTCTGGGCACTCTCAGTGGCACAGGGGACTGGAGCTGAGGCAGAAGCTGTACCTGTGCAGGGGGAGCTCAGTTTTGGAGGGGATGGGTGGGAATGTCCTGCTGTACAAAGCGGGGGAGCGGGGCCTCAACACCACACTCCTGGGATTGGAGGTGGCTGAGTCAGGGCTGGGATCCAGGATGATCTTTGTGCTTTGCAGAGCTGGGGTTTATTTTTAGTCCCTTCTGTGGTGCTGATTGCCATGGCAATGCCAGGCACCGCGGTGCTCTGCCGGATGCACTGGTTGTGCAGCTCCAGGGCTGGGAGGAGCTGGTGTGGGGACAGGGCTGCTGGCCATGGTTTTGGGGGGGCAGCTCAGTGTTCCATGTCTGGTCTGTACTGTGGATTCAGCTCACATCCAGAACTGAGGCTCACTGCCTGCCCCAACTGGGCTCCATGACTGGAAACCAAACACAACCCTCCAGGCACAGGAGCCTGTCCAGGAGCTGCATCCTGAGAGCATTGACCTGCTGAACATGGAGTCAACCACTCAGCACCTGGTCGACTAAAGCAGCTCATCCATTTTGTCTGAAATTCATGCAGAAAACTAAAGAACATTGTGGGTAGTTCTGTGCCTTGTGCTGTTCGAGAGCAGAGATCACTGGGCTCATGTGCTGATGCTGTGTCCCAGGCAGAGGCCAGACAGCCACATGCCTCCAGAGAGGTCTGAGTGACTGGATTCCCCTTGACCTTGGAAAACTTTCCCCTTTCTAATCACGGATTGCTTGGTCACTAGTTGGTGCAACCCAGAGCAAACCCAGAAGAGCAGCTTGTCAGTAACCTCACTGAACTCAGCAAAGAGGGAAAAAAGTGTTAATTAACATACCCAGGAATTTTTCTCTCTACTTGTGTGTGCTGGGACTGGCCTTTGGCCCCATAATCACATGTAGAAATTATTCAAGAAGATAAAAGGCTGGAAAGAACCACTTCCATTCAGTTTTAATTTCAGCAGATTGACTCACTCAAGCTGCCTGTGACCCGGTGCCCTCCAAGCTCCTGATTCCCTCACACTCTTCAGGGAGGCAGCTGGGGCTCTTGCTCTTGGGATTTGGGTTAACACATGGGCTCAGTGATCTTAAAGGTATTTTTCAAGCTGGATGATTCCATGATTCCATGTTGTGGGAAGCAGGTTTGCTGAGGATGCCCAGGCACAAGGCCAGTGGCTGCTGGCTGAGCAGAAGTTCATAAGTCACTATGTGTAAGTGCTGTTAGAGCAGGGTGAACCACTTAGGCCCAATTAAGTACCTTAATGAATCTTTCCCTGATGGGGTTTCAATTACCTGGATCAGAGAGTGTTGAGCAGCAGAGCCGTGAGCCTCACAGCTAATTGGATGAGGATTTGGGAATGATTGTGCTCCTATGGGACCAAACACGTGGTTTTGCTTAGGTAACACAGATACTTTCTAAATCGATCTGTATCTGTGCAAGGCTTGTGTTTTTCTGCTTAAATCCCTCTAAATCGGGGTTAATAACCTTCCAGGTCATTAACTGCTGCTCTTTAGTCTGGTTTGAGATGATCCTTGTCTGTGTGTACAGAGGTCTGGTATGTCCAGGTGCAGAGCTGAGAAAATGTGAACAACAGATACTAAGAGACTGCTGTGGAATCTGAAGAGCTGGGGTGGATTCTGAGATCAGTTTAAAAGGGGATGAATTGTAAATATGTTTTAGTAGAATTACTGGAGAATCACTGGATCCAGACTTTAGTCTGGAATGGGGCAATGACAGGCTGGAAATCCTGGGAATGTTTCCCTGGAGAAGAAAAGGATACAGGAAGACCTTAGAGTCCCTTCTAGTGCCTAAAGGGGCTCCAGGAGAGCTGGAGAGGGACTTTGGACCAGAGATGGAGGGACAGGACAAGGGGGAATGGCTTCAGACTGCCAGAGGGCAGCACAGAGGTGTCACTAGAACGGCATATCCTGATGGAAAACTGCTTATGGGATTTTAAAACCAGGTTAAAATTGGGGCCTGTGTGCAGTGCATTAGCTTCCCGAGGTGACCTCCTGCTTTCCTGAGCAGATAACATCTGCTGCAGGGTTTTTAGAAGCACTTCTCTTATTTACTTCTGAAAAACAGGAATTTTGACTGAAATGGTGCCTGAGCCAGAGGAAAATGTATTAATTCCAAGCTCTGATCCTGGGGCCTCAAGTTTGGGTGTTACTGAAATGTTCTGCTTTAAAACCAGTGACACAAACAATGTCACTGGAGTTTCAGTGCTGTTCTGTCTCTCTGTCCCTCAGTGTTGCTGACCTGCCCTTGGCTCCAGACAGCTCAGGGCTTTACTCTGGGCAGAGGGAGATTAACCCACGAGGGAGACTTGGGGGAGGCCACACCAGGCTGGGGACCCCTGGGACCTGCCGTGCTGGGGTGGCCACGGGGAGACCCCTCGGCAGGAGATGGTTTCCATATCATGGGTCCAACTCTAGGGAACACAGCTGGAATAAAATTCAGATTTTAGGAAGCATTTTAAGAAGAGCCAGAGAAATTTTCAAAGCCTGGCTTAATTTATAAATAAATATAAGTTCTATAATATTGTATAACTAACATAATAATCATAACATAATAATAAGCATAACATAATAATGCTTGTAATAAGATGCAGGTAGAGAGCTCCTAAACATGTTTCTGTACATTTATACAGTGTATAGATAAATTAGAAATACATAATTACAGTGTTCCATATTACTTTAACTGATGACTGACTGGAGAAACGAATAGAAAAGGGATAGAAAAGGCAGGAGGTGTCCCCAGCCCTGAGCAGGAATCAGTTTGCAGTGTCACTCACCAAACCATTGTACCCTGGTCCTGCTCCCCGTGGCCCCACAAACACCTGCCCCACGGTGGGAGCAGATAAGGTATCCCCCCAGGCCCTTCTCCCCTCTTTCCCGGCTCTGGAGGGATGTGGAGCTCATGGAAAACTGGTCAGTGACTGACCACCAGCGCCCAGCTCAGGGCTGACTGAGGCTTACGCTATTCCCAATGGAATGTTGGTCAGTCGGCACCGCAGCAGGAAGGGGTTAGGGCTGGATAAGGTTGTCGTGGTTTGTGCCTCCCAGGAGATGCCCCACGGCCCCCTGGACGCCCACGGTGCCCAGGCACGGCGGGCTCTGAGGGAACCAAGGATCCCAGCACTGCCAGGATCAGTATTTCTCGGTAGCTGGGCAGCTTTGCTTTCAGGAAACCAATCGTTCTGCAATTTTTATGAGGTGAGCCGGGGTCTCCTTACCTGCCGGGAGATAGAATCACCCAGGAGACAATATCCGATGGCGTTACCTGCCTAAGTGACACATTAGGGAACATCCAACCGCACAATAGCCCGTGATCCGCCCAACAATGGCCCATTGAGACAGGGACAAATCGCCAACAGCTGCTTTAATTTAATTTACCTTTAAGGTGACTGATACCTTTTAAGGTCTTTGGGAACAACAGGGTGTTTCTGTGGTTAAGGAAATATAAATACTAGATGCAGAGGAAGCGCGATGTGCCTTTTATACAGCTCTTTAGGAACATAATTTCACTTTTGATGACCAACTTCCACATGGAAAGAGCTTAAGAATCTTCAGCTGGTGTACTTGTAAAATAAGATTGTATTGCTTCACTGCTCAGAACTGGTTTAAAAGCTTCTGGAGTTCCTGGAAGCCTTTTCCTTGTTGGGAAGAGCTGTAAAAGTTCAAGGACAAATGAGGAAACACATTGAAACAGGCACAGAACTAGAATGTTTTAAAGCTCGAAGTCTGAGTCACTTTTCTAGAGTTTGCAAAGCTTCCAATGAGTGTTTTAGTGTCACCTCTGCTAAATAGGTTGGATGATACCAGCTTCTGTTGGAGGTAAATTTTATGGGGTTTATTCCAAAAGGGAATGGAGCTGCTTTCTGGAAAAGCACCTAGAAAGAGCTTTTTTTTGTGCTGCTACACATGTGGAAGCAGCGTGAGCCAGCAGTGCGTGGCTGCACTCCTGGCTCCCAGCAGAGCTTCCCCAGGACCATGTCTGGCCCAGGGGGTCCCCAAGGCTGGGGGGACTCGGTGGAGGTTGCCCAGGTGGCAGAGGCTGGAGGGACCTCAGTTCAGGAGGGGTGGTGAGAGCCAGGGAGGTCCCAGCTGGCCGGGAGGGGACCCAACAGCAACCCGGGAGTGCCTGGAGGGGAGGGAGGAAGGTGGTGGATCCAAACGCTCCCGGGAAGGAGTTGGGGGTAAGGCAGGGACACCGGGCACAGCTTGGAATCTGGGAGCTTTGGGGTGAACGTTGGGAAGAGATTTTTTGGCAACGGGAAGAGACTGGGGGAGACTCCAGCTCAGGGGATCTGCAAGGTTCTGGTGGGAAAACCATCTTAAGCTGGTGACAGATCTGCTAGGAGTGGGAGACCAGGCCAGAGACCTCCAGAGCATTCTTTTCCCTGATTCCATGAATCCTTTCATCCAGCCCCCATCCCTAGGAGACCTGCGCAGGGCACAGGGAATGATTGTTCTGCTTTGGGGTGATTACAAAGCTTTTGAGTGCAATGGCTTGAAAATCCTGCCTGTCTTAGAAGGGTTTTTCCTCTTTGTCTGCTCTCTCGGCACACGGATATGCCTGTGCTCCCAAAGTGGCTGCTGTGATTAGAGCTGTAATCTCTGTATCAGCTTTTACATTTCAAACCGGGGAGGGGAATTAATGCAACTCCAGTGTCCACCCTTTCATGCATTTTTCCAAACACCGTTTGCTCAGGAACAATCATAACTTCATTCTCATCCTGAAGGTAACAAAATCCCGAAATTTCTACAAATCCCTTGGAGAATGGAAGTTCCTGCTGGACAGAGCGACCCGAGGAGCTGGAGGAGGAGGAAGAGGAGGGCTGGGGCAGCCGGCTCAGGGCTGTGGATGAAGACAGGGATGCTCCAAGGCCGGGACTGTGCTGCAATTTGCTCGAGTGATCCCACGTGGCCGCGGGTTTGCCATCAAGGTGACACGTGTGACTTCACCTCCGATGTTTACGGCGTTGGGGAGCCCGACGGATCTTCCAGTGCCCTCCACCCAAAGTCCTGGTCTGTCCAAGCCCAGTTGAGGGGGTTTTGAGGACGGTCCTCCTCCCTTGCTGCAGAACGGAGCCGCTGGCACGCGGGGAGCTGCTACAGATGTTTCCATGAGAAGGTTGCAGCTCTTCTTTCTGGTTAAGCCCCGCAGACACGTCTCTAATTACAGCTTTGTGGCCGGCGCGAGGTTATAGAGGAGGAAAGTGCGCGCTGAAATCAGTTTCGATGATTTGAGGGCAGCGACTCAGTGCCTTCGCACCGAGGCAGGACACAAAATGCTGGCGGCACGCACGGGGACCGTGGGGGGGAAGAGCGCCGAGGAATCCCTGAAGCTGAGGAAGCAGTCGGTGCTTTCCCTGGGGAGCAGGGACAGAGCCCTGAAGAGCTCCTCGGAGAGCGGGAAGGAGGGCCGGCCACGACCCTCGCAGCCCCAGCAGCGAGCCCGGCGCCTGGCACTGCTGAGAGAGCTGGAGATGAACTGGTACCTGCGAGTCTGTGAGCTCTCCCACGAATACACCATCGCCTACACCACCGGGATGCCACACAGGTACGTGCCCTGCAGCTCTTCCAGGGGACCAGGTGGCACTTCGGGAATGGTGGTGGGAGAGATGATGATAACAATAATAATAACAATAATGATGACAACAGTAACCAGGATAATAATAGTAGAGAGGTCTTTAGCTTTACAAGCCTGATTTTTCTGATTATTCATGTGTTTTTTCCCTGCACCACAATGGATGTGTGTTACAGGGCATAAAATCCTGCAAACTTGTCTCTTGGCTTCCGTAACTTGTTCGGCTCAAGCTGCCTGTGGTTGTTCAGCCTCTTTTCTCATGAGCTGTTTTGTCCAAATGATTCTAGTTCTGCTTGAATAGAATTGAAAAGTTGCTGCTGTTGACCAGGGACCGTGCGGGTGACGGTGTGGGTCCCCGTTTCCCTATTCCCTGCCCGGCAGTGGCTCAGCCCAGGAACGAGCATCCCGGGAGGGGGAACCTGCAGCTGCTGGATCTCTCATCCCATCAGTCTTAAATGTCGCAGCCTCCAGAATCTGATCTTGCTCCTTTAAAAAAATATAAGGGGATCTTGGTATTAGTGGAAATTAGACGTGCGAGTCTCTAATCTCCTGTGCAGGGTCAGACCTTTAATGAAATCGGAGCCCCAACACGAACTGCCCAGGGTGCTGACGTCCCAGCCCCTGAGGAGCAGCATCCCAGGGAGCGGCAGCCACGCTCTCTCAGGGAAGTTTTGGGAGCCAGAGGAGGGAGAACGAGCGTTTCCTTCACCTCGAGGGACAGGACTGCTGCTGAGGGGGGGATTCAGTGTTTTGCCCAGCTCGACACAAATACATCGGTAACAGCCGGGATTTCGGCTGAGAACCAGATGAGATCTTCCCTAATCCCAGGAAATATGGGGATTCCTGAAGTGCTCAACATAAACTGAGCTCTTGCAGATGTGCTTGGATTAGAAATTATTTAGAATGTCATTAGAATAGAAATTAGGAATGGGATAAGTGAAAGTAAAACGAAGTAAAACTGAGAGATGGAACAAGTGGTTGTTGAGTACAGAAATGTCCACAAGCACCTGAAAGGACCACGAGGGGTCTGTGGGATAGGAGGGAGCAGGTGTTGGGCTATGGTGTCCATCAGTCCCACCAGCCCATGGTTAAGCACCTGGGGGCTTGAACAGCACCATGAAAGCAAAGTGCTGGGGAATAACTTCTGGCAGAACGAAGTTTCTAAGGATGCTGATCCATACAAGCCTGGATACTCACTAGCAAAACTCTTATGTCCAAAAGATTCAGAGGAGCTTGCAGAAATATTTCTTTGCATTTTTCGCTTTGCATTATAAAAGAGCAGAAAGCCGGGGCTGGCAGGAGGTAAAACCAAAGGCAGCTCCTGCAGAGGTCACAGGTACAGCCTTTGGAGTTACACTGCAGGGAGGAAAACAAGGTCCCTGAGAGGCAGGAATGGCCACAGCCTTGGGACATGCTGCCCTCCCTGTAGTGTCCTTGGGTTGTAAAGAGCAGGGCTTGAGACCCTTCCTGCATCCCAACATTGGGTCAGCACCGTGAGAACAGGACCCCCATCTTCAGGCAGGGTAGTGCTGGGGGGCCCTGGAGTGGCAGGGCAGGACCCTCCCAGGGACATCCAGGTCCATCAGTGCCCTGATCTGACAGTTGCGGGGGGAGAATAACAGGGTAATCCCAGTGTCCCCGCCAAACTCCCCTCTGTGACATTGAATTATAAGCTTTTAAAATATATTCTGGGTTTGTGATCAGTCTTTCTTTATCTGCTTTGGAAGATTTAAGGATTAGCTGAGTTCATGATACACCCATCACTTGATTATTTAACTTATTTTTCCGATGTATTTGGGGCCGAAATAACAGTCCAAAAATGGGTTGAGTTTTTAAAATAGAAGGGCTCAGAGATCTGCCTCAGCAGTGTGAATCAGACCTTGGCAGGATGGTTTGCCATGGCCAGAAAAAGGTCACTGTGGTCCTCCTGGGTGTTGCCTTGGCCAGCAGGGATGAACACCCTGAAAATCATCCCTAGAAGTGCTCAAGGCCAGGCTGGATGGGGTTTGGGGCAACCTGGTATAGTGGATGGCATCCCACTCATGGCAGGGGAGTTTGGAATAAGATGGTCTTTAATGTCCCTTCCAAGCCAAACCATTGTATGATTCTATGAACCAGAAGCTTTTTGCTATTTATCAGTGGTGAAATGACTGATAAAATTATAATTTAGTTCATATTAATTGTCAAAGCCCTAGGAGGCTGCAGAAATTCCCAGACCAGGTAACCCCAGCAATGCAATATGAGAAAACAAAATGACTGGCAGAAGAGATGCCTGCAGTGTTTATCTGGCCAGCCCAGGGCCTGAAATACACCCTGTGAGAGTATTTGGTTTATGTTTATTGGCCTTGGATTGCATCCCGAGCAAATATTTCTCATTATCTAAATATAAGACCTGGGAAATGGGGTCAATGCTCTATTCCCACTGGCAGCCCTTATCCCTTGGAGTACTGGGCTGTGAGAGATCTCAGCAGACGGACTAGATTGCTGATCTTGGCCATAATCCACTCTGGGCATCCACTAAAATCAGCCAGTTGCAATAATATAAACAATGTCTGGGAGGAAAACACGGCTCCATAGTGCTGTGATCCTGCTGGGCAGCACAGTTCTGTTCTGTGCTGGGATGTGGTTCTGTGGTGGGACTGGGATGGCACTGGGCTCTGCTCTCAGCAGAGCGCAGGGTGGGAGCTCCTGAGGATCCCACACTGCAGCCCCGGCTGGGCACCGAGGTTTCAGGTGAGGACCATGCACCTGTACAAGCCGGCTTGCACCGACATCCCCCCGCACAAGCTGGGCCTGCCAAAGCCCAGCGAGGCTCTGCTCAAGGGCAGGAAGGCGAGCGGGGCCCCGCGGTCCCACCCGCCTGCCGCGGGCTGGCCGGGGACATGCAGCCCGGTCTCCGAGAGGAAACAGCTGGAAAAGTTCCTGCACCTCCACGGGCTGTCGCTGCAGGACACCACCCGAGCCGAGACCGGCATGAAGTACAGGTACTTGTGCGTGTGTCCCTGGTGGCTGCTTGGTGCCAAACGGAGAAAACTTTGGGAGAGTGGGTGAGGGACCTGAGTGCACCTGCAGGTGGGCTGACACAACTGAGCCTGTTGTCTGGTTTAGTCACTTTTCTTTTCTAAGCTTTCTGAGTGCTACAAGAATTGGGATGACTGAGCAAAGCTAAATGCAGGTGACCTATTCTCTTAAAACTGAATCTGATCTTACTTTTCTAACATAAATCACAGAATCCCAGAATGATTTGGAATAGAAGGCACCTTAAAGTCCGTCTTGTTCCAATCCCCTGCTGTGGGTCAGGACACCTTCCCCTAGACCAGGTTGCTCCAAGCCCCATCCAACCTTGCCTGGAACACTTTCAGGACAGGGAAAATCACATTGAATTTTCCAGCTCAGGGTCTGAACCCTGAGACCCTCTGCCCTCCTTATGGAGCAAATGGACTGAAAGCCCAAGAACCAGAGTCTGGCTGGGTTCAGAATGGGAAATACATAGCTTCTGTGTTAGAAAGGGTGTCCAAGGATCTCATCTGTGCAGGGAGCTGGAACAGTCTTGCTGGGGCAAGAGAGTGTAGGCTGGGGATGGTGGGTAAAGAAGACGAGTGTGCTCAGTCCATCAGTTGTTGTTGTGTTTTGTTTCTAAAGAGGTTAATTTTAAAAGGCTGATGTCTCATATGGAAAGTCCACATGTTCTCTGTGCTTCTAATAAAAGCAAACTTTCTTCAAAAGGTTTGCTTTCCCAAGAGATTGATCTTTGCCTGTGGTTTGTCTGAGCTTAAAATTGAAACAAGACGATGTGTCTACTATTTTTACGGATCCAGCACATTTGTGTCTCAGCCTTAGCGGCTGGGTGGGGGAATTTGATGCTGTTTGGAGACAACATCCAGGGAGGACTGAGGCTGTGAAGGAGCAGCTTTGGAGCTGGAATCAGGAGAAATTGCAAAGGACTTTGTACCACTGCTGGGGCCAGATGGAGGTCTTGAAGGCAAGTTGGGATTACACAGCCTGGAAAGCTGAGAGAAAGAACTGAGCCCACAGTGTCTGAGTGATGAAATGGGACAATGTCCAAAGGCAGTGGATCAGCATCCCAGGGATGCTGAGCTCTGAGTGGAATTCTGACAGGAGTAATCCCTGCGTTAGCAGGAGCAGTGCTGGCCCCGAGCAACATACTTTGATTAACTGGGTTTTTTGAGCCTGGAAACATGCCTCCCTTTAATAGGAAATTCTTTTGCGCTTTCTAATGATCCTAATCCAACATGGTAGTTGTGTTTGAAATGGTTGGTGTCAGTGCATACATAAAAATCACCATTTATCTGGTTTCTCTCTAATTCTGCACTTTCCATGGTGTTGGTCCACTCCAGACATAGTCTAACACTTGCTGTGTCCTCGCTGAGGAGCACAAGTGGTGTTGTAGGCACAGAGTGTTCCTTTAAAGTGGTTGTGATCCAGTGTCTGAAGTGTCCCCCACAGTAGATTATCCGGGCAAAGCTCTGGTGTACGGACACACCCTGACATGGAACTGGGCTGCTACTGAGTCCAAAAGGCATCACTGAAAACCTGACAGTGATGTTCCTCCCTGCATTCTGCTGCACCAAAAACATACCCAACCTGGAGTGGAAACCCTCCAAAGAGGTTGGGTAGGAAATTTCTGTAGTGTAGGATACCCAAATACAATGGAGAGAGAGTTCTTAAGCCATAGAAACATTAATTACTGAGAGATTCTGGGCCTGCTCTGCTGCAGGGGTGGCTGGGCTTGGCCTTGAGGCTTTGCCCAGTGCTGAGGGCTCTGGCTGCAGGCTGGGCTCTGTTCTCACACCTCCACCCATCTCTGTTTCCTGGCTTAACAAATGGAGTATTCTGCATTCACCAGAGCCATTAGTCATGGTGAAATAAAGCATGTGCTTAATTTCTGCTGATTCTAGCATATGCTTCATTTGAAGTATGTACATTTTTCACAGCTGACAGAAAGAGCCATAACATACTGTGCTTTCCAAGGATCCAAGGGATATATCCTGGGGAGAGGGGGCTGTGAGGAGGGCTCTGCTCTAGGTAGGGAGGATGCTCCTGGAGCCACCATGTGCTGTTTCCATAGGTTATTGCTCTTCTAGAAGTACAGAGGCTCTTCGTGTCTGACTGTGAGCAAGAACATTTTCTTTTCTCTTTCTTGTTTAGCCTTCCAGATGTTTCTTCAGCTCTCCATAGCTCCAGCCTAAAGACAGCACAATAAACCCCTTATTTTATTAAGATCAATTTAATTATGTGAGGAAAGTAGTGAACTGTGAACAAGAAACACTTGCTAAATACTTATAAGCTGGTTCATTTATAGGATGATCAGTTCCTTTTCCTTTCATTGTTTTAGCCAATACAGCTTAGTTTAGCCTGTTACAGAGGAACCCAAAGTGCAGCAGAGGATGAGCTTGGCTTGTTGCTGGTGACAATAGTATTTTTCTCAGATGAAACATCATGTACAAAGCAAATTTGGTGCCTTATTGTCGTGTTCATTGCATGGCTTCCTTCCATGCACACTTTGCTGAGGCTTGATATCTGTCCTCACACTGGGAACTGTGGCTGTAAAACCTCTCAATATTCTGCTCCTTCATGGTTAAACAGTGTCTGTGAGCTTGGGCAGCTGCACCCGGAGAGCCTGGAGGGGAAATGTTATATGTATATAAATGTCTGCAGAAGCACCCAGGCAGCTTTTGCAAAACAGGCTGTTGGCAAATGTTAGAGGTGGAAAGTATTTATGGAGGTCACAGAGTCCTGAGGCACTGCTGGATTAACCCACAGTACACCTCATAGCTGGGCTGGAGTTTGCTGTTTGTATTTTATCTATTTTGTATTTCATTGAGGTTCTGTCCCAGGAGGGTGAATTCTTCCCACAGCACACAAGCCCCTGGCAAACTCACTGCACTTGGCATGACCACCTCGGGTGTCTTGCAGGAAACCCCCTGGAATTCCTGCATCCCAAGAGAGTGTTGGGATGTTCTATTGTCTTTCTGTTGCTTTGGTTGGTTAAGCTAATTAAAACTTGGGAGTTTAGGGTTGTGATACCAAAGGTTTTATACAACAATGGCCAGCAGGGAGCCCTTTGCGGAGTGTTCCCTTTCCCTTTCTCTCTTCTCCCCTTTTCTCCTCCCCCCGCTTTTTTTCCCTTTTCCCCCTTTTTTCTCCTTTTCCCCTTTTTCTCTGTCCTGATTGGAATGGGAAATGCGAGTAGCTGACATCCAAAGCCTGCAGCCACTCCTGGCCACTCCTTTTCAAATGGATACAGGAAACTGGGCTATGGAAAGCAGAGGGGTCCGAGGAATGGGATTGTCCCTGGATGATTAAACAGGCTTTTAGCTTAGGGAAAAGATGATTGACAGGGATTACAGATGTGTTTAAATCAGGAACAGCCTGTAGAAAGTCTCTCACTGTATCCCGTAACACAGGAACTGGGATGGGGGAAGCAAATGAAATTTGTGGGCAACAGGTTTGAACACAGGAAACCCTTTGCCAGTGTCTTGTAATGAAATTGGGGAACTCCCTGTTGCAGAATACTGTGGATGTTGGAAGTAAGAGCATGCTGGAGATGTTATCAGGTGTCAGCCAAGGCAATCCAAGGTATTAAACACCAAGGGGAAATTTAAGCTTGAGCAGGCAGAGCCCACTCTTCAGCCCTTCTCCCTTTTTCTGGGGTTGGGTTTATGCCCCTACAGAGCTACCCAGAGGAGAGGAATTTGGAAAGTATTCCTTTGCCATTTTGTTTTTCCAGGCTGCCCTAGAGAGGATCATTTTGTGCATTGAAGCTTTAAATATCTAATCTTTAGATGGCAAAATATATGAAGGCTGTTGTTGATGGGGTCCTGTAATCCTGCACTGTAATCCCACCCTCATCTGGTCCATCCAGAGCCCCATTGCATTATATTTATGGGATATAGCTTACAGCCTTAATGTTTTCCCTATTTCCTGTGCAGGTTGATCCGTAGAGCCACATCCAGCTGTGTTCTTTTTTTAATAGTCAGTGTCATGTGTCATAAGTGGTCTTTTAGTCTTTTTTAGTCTGTTCAAACTACACAGCTGCTACCTGGTGCAGTGGTGATGCCACACATTCCCATGGCTGTCCTTTTTCCAAACTATTTCAGTTCCTTGGGTTTTGTGTTGTTTTTGTAGGGTTCTCACCCAAACCACACACTGATGGAGAGGATTGGAATGAAATGGGAGTAGTGTGGGCTGGGATGGGAACAGGGTATCCCTACATGTGTATGGTGTAGGTGACATGGGGTTTGCTCCTTTGCAGGGAGAAATCCCATTTAATTCCTCAAGGAATGGTAGCTGTGGCTGTGTAGTGTCAGCCCCACCTCCTACATTCACAGTGCTGGTTCCTGGTCCTGCTGCTTGCAGAGGAATGTCCCAATGCCTAAAGGGGCTCCAGGAGCAGGAAAGGGACTTGGGACAAGGGCCTGGAGGGACAGGACACAGGGAATGGCTTCCCACTGACAGAGGGCAGGGTTAGAGGGATATTGGGAAGGAATTCTTGGCTGTGAGGGTGGGAAGGCCTTGGCACAGGTTGCCCAGAGGAGCTGTGGCTGCCCCATCCCTGGAAGTGACCAAGGACAGGCTGGACAGGGCTTGGAGCAACCTGGGATAGCGGAAAGTGTCCCTGCCCATGGCAGGGGGTGGAACTGGATGGGCTTTAAAGTCCCTTCCACCCCAAACCATTCCATAATGACTCCATGAAGTCCTCACAAAGCCGTGAACCAGCTAAGACTCAGCCTGCTGATACTTCCAGGATTATTCACAACTTTTTGTTGGAGTCTTTCATGCTGGCCCACTTTTCTGCTGAAATTTCTCATGCTGTAGGTTCTTGGCTTGTGAGGAAGACAAAGCAAGTTTTGCCCTCCCAGTTCCCCACCACGTCAGTAATTCCCAGCCAATCCTTGGCTGCTCTGGCCACTGCCCAGCAGGAATTTGCACATTTAGTGCTTTTCTTCCCCACATCTTCTGCTCCTGTCAAACTGCGACTGCAAAGCCTGTGTTGCCAGATGCTGGTCCGTCCCCAGCTCCGTGGGCAGGTGCTCCTGCTGAGCCTCCTCCCTGCAGCCACATCAGCAGTGCAGAGCATATCCAGTGTCTCTCCAGTGGGCTGACTGGAAAGTTTGGGATATTTCTGGAGATATTTACACACAAATTTGAAGTCTGCAGACTGTGCCCTGCGGTGAAACTCAGTCCTGTGGTCTTGGTTAAAAGAGGTTTTATCTGGGAGTCTTTGGGCTGACTTTGGGATCTGCTGTGATGGGGATTTCACCGTACTCTGCACCAACACAAACTACTGAGGGTGGGTCAAAGTGGAGGTGAGTTTAGGAAATACCACCAAAAACCTCTCTTGTGGCTTCCAGGGTTATTCCAAGGCTCCATCCTTTAGGAAATGATAATAAATCCAAGCTCTGGAGAGGTTAGCTTCGATGTCAAGTGAGAGCAAGTCTCTGTACCACCAACTCCAGCAATGCTGGCTGTGCTTGGCATCACAAGTGGGCACAGTCCTAGTGGAATAAAAATGGATTTGAATCTTCAATACAAATCTGATGTTGATACAACAGCAACTCTTTTGTTTTGCTTAATTCCAGCATCTTTCTCCCTCCCTGGAGTTACTCCTCCAGCCCTGTGTCTATCCCTCCCACTGCAGCTCTCCCAGGGTGAGCAGAGAATGCGCCTTTCCAGCCCCAGAAGCACAGGACTATGGCCCAGTCAGTGCTTGGAGAATTCCCTGACTGTCTCTCCTGGTTATTAATCCTCATTCGTACACTCATGATTATTAACAGTGAGTTTTCATTGCATTCAGAATTTGCACGGCTTGCAAACTTGGACTAATGTAAAGAGGAAAATTCCCTGGAAATGCAATTTTTTGTCCAGGCCAGCAGATTCCAAAACCAAAACATTTAGGATAAAAATGCCCTTTTGAGACTTGGGAATAAGAGGAAAAATTTGGCAGAATCAGAGTAAGTGTCTGAGAGGAGAAGCTTCAACATGATTCCAGTGAAAATGAGTTTTACCAGAGAGCTGTCGGGCAGAGAGACCCCTCTCCTGGGCTTGCAGTTCTCTTCCTCAGAGTGACTCCAGCCTCAGGAAACAGTGTCAGCTCCGTGAAGTGGGAGGACATCTGGGTCGTGGTGGATGCCAGCCCTGAAGGGAGCAGTGCTAGCTCCTGGGGTGCCACTGCGGGGCACTTCTCATGTACATTGTAGTTGTGTGTGCTATGAAATACTAGCGGTAACTGGAGTATTTCTTCATGTTTATTCCACCACTGCCTCTCCTCTCCTCTGGGCAGTCTGTCCAGTGTGTGCTCTGGGATTTCCAATGTCCCCCTGCACGCTCAGCAAGGAATGGAGCTCAGAGGGGCTGGTCTTTGGGCCTGTCTTTGAACCAGAAGTTGCTTTTTTCACAGTCTAAGCAAGTCAAAGTGATCAGCTGAAAGGTGTTTGCATTGCTCTGTGTTTTCCCCCGTGCTGAGGTGAGCACCTCTCTGTTTCTGCATCTCCCCTTGGTGAGCAGATGGATATGGGCAGCTCCTCTGTGTGCTGCTGGGGAGGGGGGAGCCTGGATGAAAGGCAGCTTTTCCATGAATAAACCTCCTGTGCAAACCTGCCACTGCCTGATAAGCTTTTTCTTCCTTATTTTCAGTGTATTTTCAGAGTTGCTTGACTTCATCCCTGTGCCAGAAAGACTCCAGAAGCCAACACAGCGTTTCCATAATTCTGGTGGCACGGTTGCTATTTTTTCCTGGGGTGTTTATGAAGTACACGGGGGTCCTTGGAGAGTCCAAGGGGCAGGATGAGGCTGCTGGGGGGAGCTGCTCCCCATGGTCCAGCCCCTGGCGGGGTGAGAGTTCCCTCCCCAGACCTTGGTTGCCTCCTCCCCTCGCTGGGAGGATGAAAACCACGTTTTTCACTGCAGAAAAAGACACAATCTGTAGATTGCAGGAGTAATTATTCATTTCCCCTGAGGGCCTAATGAGCGGTTATGCATTTGGCAGTAAGTAATGATCCTCTTGCAAATCTTTTTGTTAATTAAATGGGCGCCATTCCAGTATGAAAGTGGTTGTTTGATTCCGTTTGGGATGTGCTTGGAGATCAGAGACTACTTGCCCAGCCAGCAGATCCTGAGAAGTACAGAGAATCCTTGGCTTGGAGGTGCTTGGCAGTGCCTGGAGGTCACCTGAAGACTTGACAGTGCCTTGCACTTAATTCTAAAATGACATTACCCCATCCCTGGAAGTGTTCAAGCAACCCTGCCCATGGCAGGGGGTGGAATGAGATAAGCTTTAAGCTCCCTTTCAACCCAAAACATTCCATAAGATTGTGCTGCTCTGATGCACATCATGTTCTTGCCTTGAGTACCAAAAAAACCCCAAAGTCAAAAGCCTTGGCAGAGGGTTCTGGAAGTGAAAAGAGCAAAGGAAAATTAGGGAGCTAAATAGTCACGGCAGTCTCCGGCTTTTGCCTTTGCACCTGTTCATGTAAAAAGAAGATTCCAGAAGTCCTGAAATGCTGATTTTTAACCAGCAGTCTAGGCTGGTAACTAAGTGGCAGAGGAAGTGCTGACACAGCAGGCTTTGCTGTATCCCTTCCCTGAAGAGGAGTCTGGCGGTGTGAAAAGGCAACAATAAAATTAATTGGGCTGAGGATCGTTTCTTAGGAATCTGCTGGATTTCAGCAAATAACATTGTCCCGGTTGATGTGTAATTCTCCTCTGTGATTAATTCCAGCAGCTGCCTCATTCTTTAGGGATGCTGGTCAGTGTGGAGAGTTTTGTCTCTGGTACAGGGAGGGAAGTCTTGTGACAGTTTTGCTGGATGCAGCTGATGGGATTCTACCCTGTGTCACTCACTTTGATAGTTAGAAATGCTGTCGCCGCTGAAAGAGAGACTCTCAGGAGAAAATTAACACTCTTGTTTGAAAAATGCTATTTGGGAAAGTAATATTTTAATAGTGCTTATTATTCAGCAGTGACTTATATAAGATAATGACTGTTGGAGACACTTGGCTTTCATTGAGCTGCTCACAGGCAGGGCAAGTCCCTGCATTGGTTGGAGGAGGGTGAGTTCAGGTGAAAACTTAGGATTCGTGAGAGAGGGGAATGAAGGGATATCCATTGGAAGGGATATCCATTGGAAAAGGGTTTTCCAAACAACCTAGTCTGCTGTAGCTCGTCTGTATTCTGACCCTCTGCCAGCTCATCTCAAAGAATCAGAAGTTATTGCATGATAATTACTCCCCCATCTGCTCCAGTGTGTCCCAGAAAAGGGCAGCACAGAGTTGTGCATTATCCAGTATCCAAAACAGACACCTCAGCAACATACTTCTTCATAGAAGTTAATTTAGAGCTTTAAGCTGTTACAAATAATGCTTGGGAGGTTTGACATGTGTGGATAACAGAACAATGTACATAATTGCCTAAAATCTACTATTCGACAAGCATAGCCAAGCTGGAAGAACACGGCTTTATTAAGAATACATTTATTGATCAGGTGATGCAAAGAACCTGGGGGAAATCTGCATTTTCTGTATACACAGTGCAGAACATGAGCATGGCAAAATGGAAAATAATTTCTTTTCCATGACCCCGCACAACAACCCTGAATGCCTGAGGGTCCTGCTGCTGCTGCCGCCAGGGATGTGTCTCTCCTCTGGGTCTGGGATGGATGCTCAGCTACTGGGATACCCATGTCAGGGGCTCCAATGGGGGAAAAAACTCAGTAAAACCTCTTGTCCTGTGAAACGGACCTTGCTGCAGCTCTAAGCGTTTGAATCATATTTAATCACAGAAGCACAGAGTGGTTTGGGCTGGAAAGGACCCTACAGACCATCAAGTGCTCAGTGTACCACAATACATTAATATAATGGTGATTTCTGGAGCCCTTCGTGTGAGCCACCAGTTTTCAGTCAGCTGAGAAATGGAATAGATTGCATGGAAAAATTAAATTACCTGGTTTGGAGTGGAGACACAGCAGCTAATGGACAACAGGCACCATCAGGGAGGTGTTTCACCCGAAGGGACAAGCACCCAGTTAATTGAATTGGGCACCCGGTGAGCTCCATCCTCCTTGTCAGACACAGAGAGCTCTGGGGCTCAGTTCCAGTATTGACCCTTTCACGTTGGATTAAGCCATGGTTTATTTAATATTGCACAGAGCTGGCTAGTGCAGTGCTCTCTGGAAGCAGGCAGCTCAGTGCTAGGGCTGTACCAGGGATGCTGTCAGCTCTCAGTGGGTGCTCCCACACCCAGCATGGGGGCCAACAGGTGGGTGCTGGGAGTGCCTGGGAGGACTGGAGATTAGATGGGATTTTTTTCGTGGATTCATACAATCATGGAATCCTACACTGCTTTGGGTTGGGAAGGACTTTAAAGCTCACCGAGACACCCCTGCCGTGTGTGGGGACAACTTCCACTATCCCAGGTTGCTCCAAGCCCCGTCCAGCCTGGCCTTGGACACTTCCAGAAACGGGGCAGCCACAGCTTCTGGGGTGCTGTATTTGTTACGCACGGCCTGTGGTGGCAGAACAGCCTGGCCCCGTGCTCTCACACTCCCAGTTTGAGTCTCTTCTGGGAGGATGGAGCCCTCGGGGCTGCCGTGGATCCCAGGGCTGGTAACAGACCTCTAGCGCCCTCAGGGGCAGCCCGGGCAGGGCACCGCCCCCAGCCTGGCTCAAAAGCTGCCAGAACGACGCTTTTTAACTAAAAACTGTTTAATAGGAATTTTGATCAGTTTTCCTCAAGTGCAATTACAAATGCAAATGGAGTTTTTGATGTGAAACCAGCGGAAATGTGATGGCTGTTGGCTCGATAAACACAGGGCTTTTTTTCTGCAGCTCATTTCCTCACCCAGTTTCCAGCAGCGTTACCAAAAAGAACCATTCCTGGTGCGTTTAGATATATCCCAAAGAGCTACAAATCGCTGCGGGGTTTGTCGCTGCTGCTTCCGACAGGACCCCTCCTCAGGCAAGCTGGGAGCAGCTTGTCCTGGCCCTTAATTGGGATTAATCCCAGGGAAGCCCTGTTGGGAGCTGCCTCCTCACACCAGCTCGCTCCGGGGCGGCAAAGCTCCTTATCACTACATTGTCTGTATCAGTCCAATTTAGGGAGATGTAACAGAACTACCGCAATCCTCAGTAATTATCCCAGCAGGAAACCTGTTCCCAAACAGCTCTGGGGAGGGAGGGAGCCGGCCGAGCCATGAGCACGGGCTGTGTTTGTCATCACAGCTCTTATGCCCCAATAAAACTTTTATTGGGGCATAACGTGGAATTCCTCGGAGTGTGTCCCGCTGCGCTGCGACAGAATTACGGCTGGAAGTCTGAAAATCAGGGATTTGTGACAGTACATTAAGATAATCTTCAGGAAGGGCAGTCCTGGATACTGCTGCCTTCACTGCTGGGTTTTGGGAAGGTGGCTGTGGATGGGCTGCAGTGGCTGCAACCAGGTCTGGGCTGTTGGATAAAATAAAGAAGGGCATTTTCTGGTGTGGAAAAGCTCCAAGGGCACTATTTTTGGAGCAGAATTCTGCCCTCCTGGTGCTGCCAGCCGTGCTTTCAGTCCTTCCATGCAGTTTCCTGAGGCCCATCCAAGGACACTGCCTGCAAAGTCTAACTGAGCATCTGTCAAAATGTCCAACGTGGTTAAAACTCTCTCATGAAACGGTATTTTTGATGTGTCTCTAGCCTGGAAGCGCTGATTTTTCTGTCCTGCTGCATCTCCCCAGTCCTGCTCTGGCCACGGGAGCAGAGGACAGGACCTTCTGGCATTGGGAGCAGAGGAAGCTGCTGGGACAGAGGCAGATGCAGGATGATACAGCTGCTGGTGCTTAAGGGCTGTGCTGGATTTTACATCCAAACCCCAAGTTAGGTGCTGGGTTTTCTGGGGTGCAGAGTGCTGGTGGGGTCTTCTCTGCAGACACCTGGCTGAGGTCCTGTAACACCACAGAGAATCAAAGCATGGTTTGGGTTGCAAGGGGCCTTTAAAGGCAGTGAACCCTGCAATGAGGAAGGGCACCTTCCACTATCCCAGGTTGCTCCAAGCCCCATCCAACCTGGCCTTAAGCAATTCCAGGGATGGGCAGACACCACCTTGTCTGCCATCAGCACCGCATGGTACTATGTTTGCTGTTGTATTAAGTTGTTGTCTTCTCTCAATATGGAAATATTTCAAAGAGCTTAAATGGTCTGGGATGGCACCATTACTGGTGACCTGGATTGCTGGTTGGAATGCAGGGGTGGGGGTTTGTGTAACTGGCTGTGTGTGGTCAGTATCCAGCTCTCCTCTGTATCACAACCTGCAGCCAAATGCCATGGTGTGTCTGCCATGGGGCATAAACCTCTGACCAAAATGATGTGAAAAATTACCTTAATTATGTTATGAATCATTGAGAACATCCCAGGATCACTGCCAGGCTCATGGCTTCCATGCATCGTGGAATCACAGACTGGTTTGGGTTGGAAGGGACCTTAAAGGTCCATGGGCAGGAATGGGTAAAAAGCCTGTGACTGCAGTCTTGGATAAGCAAAATCTCCAGCCAGCCTTGGCATCATATTTCAAGTTGTTTCACTATAAGGTGAAATTTAAAATAAAAAGGAAGCAGGAAACAGTGTGCTCAGCTCCAGCTGTGCCGGGGCTTGGGGCTGCAGCAGCTCACAGTGTTTCACTCAGCTCAGACTGCAGGACCTTGGTTCATGTTTGTATTTTGGGCTTCAGAAGTCTCTGGTTGCATCCAGAGCTGTGCTGATCCTGGATCAGAGTGTCCCTGCAGAAGCGCTGGGAAGGGCTTTTCCATCACCTACCTCTGGCATGCCTGGCCCCATGGTCCCTCTGTGCCTCCACAGGGACCTGACCAGGGCTGGATAAAGTGTTTTTTGCTTTTTGGAGGTATCCATCCTGCTCCCCACGTGTGTGTCATCCTGACCCTGCAAGGTCCTGGGCACAGAGACAGACTGTCCAGGGCAATCAAATGTATTTGTGTGGGACAGTTCCTGGGCTCATGCTGCTCCAGAGCACCCTGCTTGCTCTAGGTCTGTTTTGTTCTTTATTTTCTAGGTCTGTGTTTGGCTCTTTTTTCTGGCCCCCAGGGTGGATGCAGCAGCCCCAGGGATGGGGCTGGTGGGGTCACAGGGTTACAGGATGGTTACAGGATGGTCACAGGATGGTTACAATTATCTGTGTTACACAAGATTTTCTTGATGAAGCATTTTGAGCAAGTTATTTAATGAGTGGTTGTTCTCTTCCTCAGGGAAATGCACAGGGGCATCTTAGCAGAGCAATTTGGTGGCACTGAGGCATAACAGGAGCCTGGTCAGAGGCTTAGGGCTGAGCCAGAGCGGCTGCTGTGCACTGGCCCCATCCTCTGCTGGGGCTGTTGCGTTCCTCCTCTTCTATAAGCTCAGGATTTTCATGATACAAAATTATGTTACTCCTCGGTTTTAGTCTAGAAGTGATTATCTTGCTCAAGGAAATTAAATAAATCCCATATTTAAATACATATTTCTTTGGCAGAGACTGTAACCTCTCCAAAGTTAAGCGGCTTGAGCTAATATGTTCTGTGCGATGTGCCAGTGAAGAATGTGACCGTCCCTTTCTGTCCCCTCCCTGACCCTTCCCTGCCACTCAGGGCATGGGGAGTGGGGATGATGACCAGGACGTGGGTGACAGTGACCTGGGCATGTCCCCGGGACGACGTGATAGCATTTGGCAGAGCCAGCTGTAATAGGAGCTCTCCAGATGTGTATAGAATGGGAGGTAAAAATACATCTTGAAATATCTGTGACATATTTCCAGCAAGACTATGTAAGACATCAGAGAGGGAAATATTCCCGGGTTTGTCAGTCCTGCTTTGAGCTCTGAAACACAAAGCCAGGCTCCAAAAGCCAGGTGGTTGAAGAGCCATGCGAGTGCCATCAGCAATGCTCCAGCCGCATCCTTCAGTCCCAGGGAAACTCGGAGGATGTTCTGGATGTGGAGGGCAGCTGGTGTCAGTGACCCCAGGGCTTGTGCCCTCCAGTGCCACACTCTTTCCTGGGTATTTAAGAGTGTTGGTGATCTGTAATATTGACTCACTGATGAGGTGCCTGGAAACTCTCCAAGGGGTCCTGCTCCCCCCAGACCCCTGCCTGAGAATGAGTCCAAGGAGACCACTTACAGCTGGAAGCTTGTGGGTCTGCTGAGTTAATTGTTAATCATATTTTGGAAAATACCATGAAGTAATTTTCTTTGTTCTGATTTAATGCTTTCCATCCTCAAAGGAATGAGCTGAGTACCTGTTAATGAGCCATCAGATAAAGGAACTGCAGGGATCCTCAGGAGCTGTTCAGGGTGGTGGGTGGCCTTGGCTGGCTGTCAGCTGCCCACCCAGCTACTCTCACACTCCCACTCCTCGGCAGGATGGAGGTGTGGGGGGGACACTATGTTGGGTCCACACTGTAGGACAGGGAATCAAATATTTGTCACTCTAAGCTCAAATCGGGTTGTGATCACCTCCCCAGCATCCTCAGCTTCTCTCTGCCACTGCTCCTGCTCCACGTTTGGGTGCCTTGGGCAGGTGAAGCCTGCCAGTGTATCGGGAAGTGGGGTGCTCCAGCCTAGGAGCTGCTCACACTCCAAGGGGATGGGGGCCTGGGGGCCTGCCAGTGAGCGGGAGGTGGGTGTGAGGGGCTCTGGAGGTGCCCCCACACCCCAACTCCTCTGGCAGTCTGGGGCAGATTTGTGAGTGGGGTGTTCTGTGGACCATTTCCCGTGGCCTGTGCAGAGTGCCCTCGCCCACCTGCCTGCTGGGTGCTGCCATGGGCATCCTTTCCTGTGGGGCTGCACCCACAGAGCCCCTTTGCTTGTCCCCTCCCAGAGCCGCTCGGCTTGGTGGCAGTGACAGACAGGGATCCTGGGGGCACTCCGAACCTCCTCATCCCTGTTCACCCTCCCACCATTCCTGTGAGCAGCTCCCCAACTGGGGGTCCCCAACTGCCCCTGCCCTCGGTGCCCAAAGCCAGCACTCCAGGAGAGGTGACACAGTGGCACCACTGGCACGCCGGGCTCCGGCCGCAAAAAGGGATGGGGATGGTTTGCTGAGGAGTAGGGATGATTTTCTAATGGATGGGGATGGTTTGCGGAGGAATGGGAATGGTTGTGCTTCAAAGCCTTTGCTCTGTGGCTTATTCCTCTGGCAATGCTGGAGGAGCAGGGATTAACCCTGGCCCTGCTGCGAGCTGGGAACTGCAGGCGGCGGCTCCGGGTGCCAGGGACGCGGGATTAACGTGTTAACTCCCTCACACATTGGAGCAGAGAGATTTTTCTCCCCCTCCCCCTTATTTTTTTCCTTTCCCCCATAATTAACCCATTCTACTCCCGTGCTATAGGAACGCTCTCCTTGCTTAGCTGTGCCGGCAGCGATTTTTCCGGGCGGATCTGTCTGAATTGCCTTCCTTCCCTGCGAGCACAAAGGAGGCCCGTCGCTCCCATCCTTCTCGTCCTTCCCATCCTTCCCGCAGGCTGCTGGCGGGGGGATCCCGGAGCCGCTGCCAGCGCGGGCGCTGGGCGGGCTGCCATGGGTGGGAGGTAGCCGGGCGAAGGACACCGATGGATGCTGCCGGTCCTTAGGGACGGCGCTCGGCTGTGCCTGCTCAGCACTCGGCAGTCCAGCGGCGCCGGAGCCAGCGCTCCAGGATGCCCGCAGTGATTTAAAACCAGCGGCCAGGAGCCTGCAGCGAGACACAGCGGCTGCGGAGCGTTCAGCATGAAGAAGCAGCGCTCCGGGAGCACCTGACTGCATGGATGCTTCTGGCTGAGCGGCAGCGAACATCGCCAGGGAGAGCCCGGAGCGAGCCCAGCCCTGCTCGTGCGGCTGCTGTGCCAAGTTCGGGGGTTCTCTCCTGCCGAGAGCCAAGGGAAAGGGCCCCGCTCTCCTGGAGCCCCCTCTGCCTCGGCACCTCGGGGAGCCCAAGGTCGGGGGTCCCTCGGACGGAGCCCCCGGTGGTGGGGCAGACTCAGCCCGCGACCGGGACTGACGGGGCACCGCGGGCGCGATGCAAGTGTCCATCGCCTGCACAGACCACAACTTGAAGAGTCGAAATGGTGAAGACAGACTCATCAGCAAGCAGAACACCACGACCCCGAACGTGGTGAATGCAGCCCGGGCAAAATTTCGGACAGTGGCTATTATCGCTCGCAGTTTGGGGACATTTACTCCCCAGCACCATATTTCATTAAAAGAATCCACCGCAAAGCAAACGGGCATGAAATATAGGTATGGGCACGGTCTCGGTCTTTGTTCCCTTGCAGTGTAATAGCTCTTTACTTTGCCTGCCTGGATGCACCTGGGTTTGCAGAGGAGCTCTATCCTCAGGTTATTAATAGATTTTTAAACTTGGGTGTAACTTAATAGCTTTCTGGTATTGATGATTTTGCAGGCATATATATTTATGATTTTATAAAAAAACCCCGAACACTTGCCTGAGCAGATTCTATACAACGTTGTGAATTAGTGACAGTGGTGGTAAAATTGTTTCTATTAAGTGCTCAGTATAGCTAATATTGATGCTAATGAGCAGAAAAATCAATTAGCAAAGCATGTTTGGGGCTGGACAGAGAGAGTTGGTTTGCAGCATGTCGTGTGGAGCAGGCAGAGGTGTCTGCCTTGGGTACCATTCCATCGTGGGGGTGGCTGACTGACTTCTCACCTGGTTCACTTGGGGAAGATGAGATCAAAGCCAATTTTAGGTGAATGCAGAAAACAAAATCTTGGGCATTCTCATGGAATGACTCCTGCATTTCTCAGGTTTTTATTCCTCCTAACAAAGGCAGGAAAAATAAGAACTGACTGTGAGTTCATTCCGGAGTGCTCGGTGTAGGCAGCTGTTAAGATTCTCTGTCCTGCCTTCATCTGGAAATGAGAAGGATTTGTGTGCCTTCGGTGTTGGTTTTTGCCTTCTCAGGATGTCCCTTTCTGCCACTGAGAGGTGATGTTTGGACTGGGAGAAGGGGACAGCCTGGGATACTGTGCCCATGGTGGAGCTGCTGCCACAGGCAGGATGAGGGGGAAAAGGCTCTAGGGCAGCTTTGGCTGTGTTGGTTCCCAGCCCAACAGGTAACACCCAGGGCTCCTGTGCCAACAGACCTGATCCAGGGGAGCAGCACAAAGTGAGGATGCAGTTTTGTGTTAATGCTGGTTTTAGGGTCCTGGGACAGATGCAAAGCCACATGGGCTTCAGCACCCACACGTGATCCAAGAGTGGTGCAGTCAGCACAGGTCTTGGCTTGGGAGCTTGGAAAATGTCGATATTAACTCTCCAGGAATGACACAGATTGGCAGCAGGGTGGATGGGATGCTCAGATGTAATTTCCTGTATATTGCTTGAGTGGTTGATAAATGGCAGGCAGGCTTTGCCTGAGTGGAAGCTTGGCCTTTCCAGTTGCTTGTTCCTGTCCTTCAGCTGTGACCAACTTTCAGCAGGAGTGTTGCACATCCTGCCATGGTGTTGGTTGTTGTCCTTAGTGAGCCTGCAAGGGCAGAAATGCTGATCAATAAATACCTCCTGAAGCCAGGTCCTGGCTGGGGGTGGCCTGGCTGGGTCAGTGTCCAGTGTCCTGACTCTCAGGTTCTGCAGTCTGGCCTGTAGGGAGGGGCAGTGTTAGGGGGATGGCAATGGGTCTTGCCTAAAACCAGCTAACTCAAAATCAGTGCAATTTTTTCTTTAATTAGCTTCCCAGTGGAGCAGTGGATCCATGAGCTCCCAGGGCCCCTCATCCCTCCTGCAGCCCTGTTCCTGCCTCAGTTTCCCCCATAAGCTTATCTGTGGGAGATGTGTCTTTGATGCTGTCATTCAGAGACATGATCTGTTACCAAGTCATGCCTTCTGCTCCTTGAGTGTACGGACCTTGTGTGCTAATTGCCAGCAGTTTTCCTGCTGATTTCCCCTGGGCTCCCAGCGCTATCAGTGCACCAACATGCTGGCTAATCACAATTCCTTGCTCCTGCAGCCTTCAAAGATGGGACTTTGTCAGTCCTTTCTGCCTGATTCCTAGATAGGATTTGGATAGTGAGGGTGGATTGTCCCGCTGGAGTTAGCATAGCCGTGTTTGGGTTCGGCTGCCCCAGGCCTGGGAATTGCACCAGGAATAGCAGCTCGTTGGTGACAAGTCTGAGGTTTTATCTTTGTGACTAATCCCTGTTTCTGTGCCCAAATCTCTGCATATCCAGAGCTGATATTCCCCCCCAAGACAAGCAGCACAGGAGAATTTGGAGGAAAAGCTGAGTAACCCTCAGGCTCAGCTGCGATGCTGCTGAGTTGTGATAACCTTTGGTTAGAGAAGACACCTTCATTTGACGATGGAGCTGGTATTTCATGTTCATCCCAGGACTGGTTCCTCAGTCCCAGGGAAACTCGGCGCTGAGAGAAGCCAAAGGCTTTTCCCAACGGCTGTAACAATAATTCCGCAAAGTACTCCCTCACATCCGAGGCTGAAGTCCTTCCCAATTCATTTTCTGCTTGAGTTATGTCCTTGATGCTGAGCTCTGCAGCGTGAGCTGCTCCAAATACCACGGCAGCTCTGCTGCCCCTCCATCCACGCTAAAAATACCTCCAGCCACCCCCTCCGGCCCCGATTGGTGCTGCCGCCCCCGTGGCAGGGCTGCCCTGCAGCTCCCGGTCCGCTAACGGGATGCTCCCGGCCCGGGCTGCCTCCCCCGGCTGCCAGGCGCTCCCGATGCCGGTGGGATTATGTAAAAGGGAGAGACAGCGACTATGCCTGTGACAGGGGTGGGGGCGGGAGAGGAGCCAGCTCGGGGGCTTTTCACCAAGTGACATGTTTCTGGCCCGGCTCCAGCTCAGGGACCGAACTGGAATGTGAAAGGCAAAAGTTTACGGGGATAAACGCGTTCGCCGGGGAACATCTGCAAATACGAGGACTCAGGTGCGTCCCCGTGGCGCTCACCTGAGCAAATCTCGGCTTTGCCTCGGCGCAATGAACTTTACATTTGCACCTTCAGTGTCGGATTGTGGCATGAGCCGGGCAGTACCTCCCCAGACATCACCTTTGCTGTCCTCGCCGGGCACAGCCTCCGCTGCCTCCTCCTGCGGAAAGGGAACGGGGAGGGGGCTGCTCTCTTTTATCCTTTTTAATGCTCCAGTTCAGTCCCACTGGGGAGCCTGCCCGGATGCTCAGGGAGAATATTTGGGATCACTTCAAGCCTTTCTTTGAAAATTATGTAGTTGCAGCGCTTGGCTTGGAAAATTGCAATCTGCCGCACCGCTGCCGAAACAAAGGATGTGGTTTGGCTTCCCTGCGATGCACAGAGGGGGGAAGGGATAGCAGGCTGGGTCTCCACCTGCCTTGGACCATGGAGTGGTCACAGCCTGGCCTTGTCTCCCTCATAATTTGCCATATTTTCTTTAAATTTATTGCCAGCGAAATCCAAGTTGTCAGTAAAGTGAATCCAGCCCTGATCCTGGTGTTGGGAGTTATTTGGAGTGTGCCGTAACTACCACAGGGAACAACTTCTCAAACTGACACTGGCACTAGCCTTCCCTTGCTCACACTTAGATTAGATATCAGGAGGAAATTTTTCTTCCCAGAGAAGCTGTAGAACACATCCCTGGAAGTGTCCAACCTGTCCTGGCCAGGTTGGACAGGGCTTGGAGCAATCTGGGATAGTGGAAGGTGTCCCTGCTCATGGCAGAGGTTAATGTCCCATCCAACCCAAACCATTCTAGAATTCCATGGTTCTGTGATAGCAGTCAGGGCACAGCCTTGCCCAAAGCACCCCATCTCCCCAGGATCCTGCTCCATGCTCAGGATGTTCCAGGGAACTCAGCCGTGCTGGGCTCCATCTCTGTGGTGCCAATTCGGGGCCATCAGCAGTTCAGAAATAGCCCTTTACTGAGCCCTGCCCGCTCACGGGCATCAGGGATCCAATTTACAGAGCACAACTCTCTATTTGTGTTCATACATAATTGATGGAGGCAGCTTTGACCATTAACTCCGGCCAGAGACTAAACAAAAAATTTTATCTGCAAAGGCAAATTGGTGCAGTAAATAGTCAGTGGAGCCTGGGCAGGGCATGGAGAGGCCAGGCACATCCCTGGAGGGGAAAGCTATCCTTCCCACCCAGTGGGGCCAGGATCTTCCTTCATTTAAGGAGGGCTACTAACACTGGTAATATAGGATCTGAAAAATAAGTGAATAAAGGGAGAAGAAGGGAGGTCAGAAAACAGTTATTTCTCTCCCCAGCATTTTCAAATCTGGGGGGAGCTGAGCTTTTGAGGTTGGCAAAGGTACATGTAGGAATCTGCGGAAGTAAAGCTACTGACATTGGAATTATATAAAGGTGATCTGTGCAGAAAAACTCTAAGAAGCAAAGTTTGCTTTCTTCCTCATCCCCTGGGAAAGAGGGCAGTTTTAGATTAGATTTTAGCAGGAAGTTCTTCCCTGCGAGGGTGGTGAGGCCCTGGCACAGGTTGTCCAGAGAAGGTGTGGCTGCCCCGTCCCTGGAAGTGTCCAAAGCCAGGAACAGCAGGTCCATCTCAGATTGTGGGTGCTGCACTTGCAGCGACCCCAGCCCAGGGTCAATCCTGTCTTTATTGGGGATTTTTCTGGCTCTCTGCCTTGGTGCAGCTGCTTGACAGGACCTTCCACATTCCCAGCGGCACTGAGGCAGTGCCCTGGCCACATTCCAGAGAGGGTCGTTTCATCCTGCTGGCTGAAAATCCATCAGCTGTTTGAAGCATTTTCCTTTCTGTGAGCTGAAATTGTGGGTTATTGTCAAAGTGCATTAATAGGGAGCTGTTAATGCATCACAGCACAGTGGTGGGCGTGCTGCTCCCATGGATTTGGAGGGATGGTTCTGCTCTCCCTCTTGGAAAGGTGGCTGTGGGCTCGGCCTACCCAGGGTAAGAGAAGCACTCCACTGGCTCTGTGCACCGTAAAATACCATAGAACAAAGAATTCCTCATCCCACTTTTCTGCCTAAATAAATATCTGTGGACAAACAAAATTTAGGTGTGTAACGAGTATAAAACTCAAACCTGTGGTTAACTCAAACCTCTCCAGTGCTGTGGGCTGGCAGGACCCAGCCTGGAAGGAGCAGCAGGGTGGGGAGAAGGGACAACCTGCTTCTGGGAAGCATGGTCTGAAACTGGCAGAGGGAAAGGTTGGATTGGTTAGTGGGAAGAAATTCCTCCCCTGGAGGCCCTGGCACAGGTTTTCCAGAGAAGGTGTGGCTGCACCATCTCTGGAAGTGTTCAAGGCCAGGTTGGCTGTGGCTTGCAGCAACTTGGTCTAGTGGAAAGTGTCCCTGCCCATGGCAGGGGGTGGAATGGGATGGTCAAGGTCACTTCCAAACCTGTGATAATTCTATAATTCTATGGAACATCCTTCAGCCATTCCCCCTTCCTGGAGATGTCCCTGGTGCAGCTGCCAAGTGCTCACAGAGGAGGAATCACTGCCTGGGGGGGGACAGAGCCCTGCAAAGACCAAGAGCCATGTCTGAGGTGTGTGATCACCATCAGACCCTTCGCCTCCTCCGTCACCGGCAGTTTCTTCCACTCTTTTGAACATACCTGGGTCACCCAGAGGCTGGGAGCAAAAATTGCAATCTTTTATTAAAATGCAAATTCCTTCTATGGAATCAGAGTATTACTGATGCTGGAATGGCCCTGCAGAGCACTCAGTGTCCCTGACTCTGTGTCATGGATGTAGGCTTAGAGGAGGGAAAACCACCTCCTAGCCTGATGGGAAACACACAGAGGTCACTTTGGGTTGCAAAATCCCTTTGGGAACAGAAGATAAATCTCTCCTGCTTTCCAAGGGGTATAACTGAAAGGTATTTCTTTATAGAATTCCAGGAGTTGTGTCTTCTTTTTCCTTGCATTTCTTCTTCCAAGTATTAACCATAATAACTACCTCACATATTTAGGAATATGTAGTTTATTTAAGCCTCACTGCAATTACGAGCAGTTCTAAACTCTCACATTCAAATGGCACAATTATTTTGATATCAAGTTCCATATTATTTTAGTAGCTCTACACATCAGGTTGACTTTTATGGCTCATCGTCTGATCTTCATTTTCTTGCTGCAAATTAAGATTAATCCAGTGAACAGAATGGATTTACGCTGAATTCACAATGCTTTTTCCCTCAGGACTGGAACTTATAATGGCTACAAAGGAGGCAGGAATAACTCAAAGGGGGAGGAAAAGGGACCAGTTGACTAAACAGAATCTGCTGATTTGTGCTGCTTTTGGATTCCCAGTGGCTCCCTAGGAGTTTGTAGCTGGGAGGTGAGGCTGGGGCTTGGTGGGGTCTGGATTTCTCTCATCTCCTCACATTGATGTTAAAGCCATGTTTAACATTGCAGTGTTAAACCAGCTTTAGGCTTAACACATTTATTTACTACATAAACTCTAAACAGAGGGCAGTGCAAGGGTTTGGCAGAGGTACATGCCTCCCTGGCTGTCACCTCTTTGGTACATGGCAGTGCTGGGTTAGAGGTTGGACTCGGTCATATTCCAGGTCTTTCCAAATTAAACAATACCAAGGTTCTATGATAAATGAGGACTTTGCAGGTGTCTGGGCTAATATAAGCACTGAAGATGGGTCTCCCCTTCCAGGTGTCAGATAAAATAAAGCCATCTTTGCTTTCTAGTTCTGCTTCCGGCTGCTCCCAACTCTCCACCTTGGCTTTGTCACTGGAGCAGTGATTCCCGGAGCTGCACTGTCTGCAGACAAAGGGATTTCTCTGCCCAGCCTGTGTCACTCTGGGGACAGCACTGTCCCGCAGTGCTGGTGGCACTGGGAGCACTGGGCACAGCAAGAACCCAGGGCTTGCTCTGCTGTTGATTCCCGCCCCCAGTTTTAATCCCAAGGGAGAGTGATGAGCTCAGGAGAACAAGATCGAATTCAAGGACAAATGGTGTTCTAAGAGCACAATTCTCATGGCACTTTTGTTGAGTGGAAGCAGAATGATGATATTTTAGGGAAGCTTTTAAATAATTCAGTGGTGCTGTGGGGGTGAACCACAGAACACTTACTGCCCATCTGTGACAGAGTGTGCAGGGCACGAGAGAAGGGTGCAAGGGCATGGAGTAGCCTGGACAGCTGTCTCTGTCACCCCTGGGTGGCTGTCCCCATCACCCCTGGGTGGCTGTCCCCGTCACCTCTCGCTGGCTGTCCCCATCACTCGTGGGTGGCTGTCACTGCACTGCTGCTCCTATGCCACCCAGACCTGGCTCAACTCTCCAGGCAGTGGCAATGTGTGGTTGTTCCCTGCATGTGACATCTCCCTGGCTGGTGGTGGTGGCTGGAGCAGGTCCCTGAACCACCAGCTGCTAAAACTTACCCCACTCCACCCTGCTCCTCCCAAATCCTTCCCTGCGGTGTGGTATTTTCCATCTCAAGGCTGCCTGACAACTTTAATCTAATGTTTAAATGGATGGAAGAAAAGTGCAGGAACGCTGCTAATTTAATTACTTGTGAAGTGCACAGTTTAAGACATTTAAAATGTATTATTTTAGCCTGTATGATTTGGTGAAATCAAACTGGAATTTGGAGCACACTTATTTTTATTGCAGACCAACATTACAAAACACCTTCTGTAGAATGTGTTTCTTAAGAAATTAATCGTCTTTGAGGAGAAGGAAACGCTCTACACATGACTTGGCGTGAGCCCAGAGGGTAAAGCCAGGGTGAGTCAGGGGACATCTCCCCTTAGCCCAGGGCTCAGTGTGTGACAAACACTGTGGCAGGTAGGGACAGCTCCTTGGAGCTATTTCCACAGCTTCTGCTTCAGCAAAACTTCTCTGTGTTTAGTATTTGGAAAACATCTGACGAGCCATGGTCTGGTGGCTCATGGTAGTGGGTCAATCATGATGTAAAGTCAGTTGGGTGGTTTGAATGGATCTGATAATGTAAAGGGATTTGGGTGCTGCACCCTGTCCCCTTGTTCCAGTCCTGTTCTTCAGGGTGGTCCAGGCAATCCTTCCATCTCTCTGCAGGAGTAAGAGCAAAATTTGGTGGGAGCCTCTGGAGGGCTTGGGAGGTGTTTGCTCCTGAACAGACCCATTTTAGAAGTTCATAGAATCACAGAATGCCTTGGGTTGGAAAGGGCCTTAAAGCTCATCTTATTCTTCCCTCTCCACTGCTCCCCAGCAAGCTGCTGCCCTGGTAGCAGGAGATGGAACATTCTCCCTTTGTCAAACTGAGACTTGCTCCCCATGGCATCCAAATGTAACAGAAATGTTTCTCAAACCACATTTGTAGCACCATAAAACCTGTCATCAGGCAGGAGGGAGTGGGAGCAGTGCCTGGTGCTCAAGATCCCTCACCTGGGGTGGCCGGTGCTCACTCAGTGCTAAAGAGTTTTGGGAGCTGTTTATTGGCAAAGCTCTGTTCAGAAAACAAACAGAAATAACCAATGGGACATGAGGCTTGAGAAGCAGGGGAAGCAGGAAGCTTATTGAAAAATAAGGTCCTGAAGCTCCCGAAGGCCCCCAGCGTGGTCCTGATGCCTTGCCCCTGACAGCTCCCAAAGTGGGTGGAAGGTGCAGGTTTGATCCTCGGTTTTGCTTATGAAATACAAGAGTGGTGTGAGAGTCTATGCAGGGCCCAGAGCAGCTTAATCCCAGCTGGATTCAACACATCGGGAGGACCTTGGGTGCAACAACCGGGATGGTGTCTGTGCATGGAAAGAGAACGAGGGAGGAGAGCTGGGCTGGGACTAGTTGGATCACCTATGCTTGCACCCAGCCTGCACACTGCTCCTGAAAGTCATTCTAAAAAATGTGCCCTTTATGTAAACAAGCTGCTTTAGAGATATTTTGGGGATGAAGTTATAAAAATTTTATGGCATACCTATATTTTCCTGTTGGCATTGAATTTGCCATAAAAACCGACACAGAAAAACAGCTTCAGCTGTGCTGGCTGTGAAACTGCTGCAGCTGCTTTCACAGAGCCATAAAATCATCCCAGAATGGTTTGGGTTGGAAGGGACTTTAAACATTATCCCATCCTCTGCCATTGGCAGGGACATCTTCCACTATCTCAGGTTGCTCCAAGCCCCATCCAATCTGGCCTAGGACACTTCCAGGGATGGGGCAGCCACAGCTTCTCTGGGCACCCTGTGCCAGGGCCTCACCACCCTCATAGGGTGGAATTTCTTTGCAATGTCCCATCTCACCCTGCCCTCTGGCAGTGGGAAGCCATTCCCCCTTGTCCTGTCACTCCAGGCCCTTGTTCAGCAGTACTTAAAATCTGTCAAAAATATCTTTTCTCTCTCAGAAAGTAAAAGTCTCAGACAGTAATTAAAACACAAATTCCACTATCTTCTCCAGTGGTTTCCCTACCTCAGCTGTTTATTTTTATAATAATTCCTGCAAATAGCTTTTACCTAAGTATTGTTGCCAGAATTAATTGTCCCTCCAAAGTGAATGTCTCCCCTTCCTGGGCTGGCCCTGCTGAGGATGCTCTAGGCTGCCAACAGGATGGAATTGCTTACGGCTGCACTGAGCTCTCAGGGTTATTCCAGGGCTGCTCAGATTCCTTCCCCTTCGCATAGTCTTGGAATTGTGTAGGAATTAGCCTCTCCTGCCTGTGGACAAAAAAACCTTTTTTCCAGTTCCAGCTTTTTCAACCACTTCAGCTTAATGACTAATACTTTCCAAGGTGGGTCAAGGGATGGGGAAGGAAAAACCATTGGCAGGCTTTTACATTTTTTATTTTGCCTCTTTCAGTGTGAAGTAGAAGCAAAATGAGAGGCAACGGCATTTAGTATTTACAGCCATGTGGGGCATGTTGGCTGTGATAGCACAGCCAGCACCCTACACATGGTATGACTTGGATACTGATTTCCTACATGTATAGAGTGGGATGTACATGGTCAGTGGAATAGAGTGAGGATGTGTCCCAGGGCTTCTGGAGCTTTGTCCATCCTTCCATCCCTGTGTCCTCCTCAGGCATGGGGCTGGATACCACCACAGGGCGATGAGGGCTGTGGATCACCCCCCCCACAGATGGGATAGAGAGACCCTGGTCCTCTTATTTCTGGCAATAACTCAATTTAATCAGGTTTTTTTACAAGGATAATGTAATTCCCTTAGACATGTGAAATCCTGCACTTTAAAATCCTTGCTGCAGAATGACAAATAATATTTCTTTTCCTCCTTTTCGTGCTGTAGTCCAATGGTGATGAAACATGGTGGGGACAGAAGAGCAGTGGGCTATGCTCTGCTCTGGGATGTGGTGCTCGAATGGGGCCCTCCAGGAGGAGTTGTTCCACTGGGAATGCTGATGCCAGAGGCGCCCCTGCTCTGGCAACCTCACCTTGTGCCCACCACCAGCTGTTCCAGGTGTGAGCCCAGGCAGCCCCTCTGGGGTGGCTGGGAGTGTGGCTCGTGGCACGGGTCTGGCATGGGCAGGCCCAGCACCCGGCACCTCTGCCACAGCCTCTGTGCTTGGCCATGGCCCATCTCCTCTGCCTCATCTACATTTTAATGCGTCATCTGCAACTTTTGTGAGGATGCAGCCAAGAAAAAATGCTGGGGAATTTCAGCTGAGGCAACCACCTACGCAGCCAGTGGCCCTATGAGTACAGGAGAGGCATTGGAAAGTGAGAAGGGAGCCAAGGAACAGGAGCTGGATGCCCTTTAGGCACCTGCTTGTCCCCTTGTGCCATCCATGCCTGAGCTGGCTGCCCCTCCTGTGGCCCAGCTGGGTTGCCACTGCCCAAGACCCACCTCCTGGATGCAGCTGGATGGGAAGGAAGATGCTCAGAGGAGCACCTGGAAGAATTGTGTCATATACTGGAAGTGTCCAAGGCCAGGCTGGACAGGGCTTGTAGCAACCTGGGATAGTGGAAGGTGTCCCTGCCCATGGAAGGAGGGATGGAATGAGATATCTTTAAGGTCCCTTCCAACCCAAACCATTTCAGGATTCTGTGATCCATCTACTTCCATCCTCAGACAGCTTAGGAAAGCAGTGCTGCTCTAGGAGCACCTTCACTGCGCTAGTGCAGACACACATGATTCAAATCCAATTCTGCTTTATTTCTGTAACACACAGAAGATCACAAAGCAGTTTGCAAAGCAGCAAACACGAGCACAACCACACAGTACAGGTGTCAGATTGAATGTTAAAGCAAAGTTAAGGATGCACGTGCTAAAGCAAGGGAATAGATCTGTGGTTTCAGCTTGCTCGAGATCTGCTGGGACACCTACGCTGGTCCTGCTTCTGCAGATTTGCATGTTCACTCTGCTTCTTATCATTTGCAAATAGAGTTAAAAATTTTCTGAGGTTTGATGCTTTGCATAAATATCAGAACTCCATCAGAGCCAGGAACATTTGAATAACGCTCTCAGGCACAGAGTGGGATTCTGTGAGTTGTCCTGTGCAGGGCCAGGAGCTGGACTCAATGACTCTTGTGGGCCCCTTCCAGTTCAGGTTATTCTATGATTCAAAGATTCCCTGTCTTCGCCGCAGCTTTGTGCTTTGAAGCTGCTCTTGACCCCTGCCCACACATGGAGCCTTTGCTGGGATGTGGTGCCTTGGTCTGAGCATCCAAAGGTCCCACAGCCATGGTTTGTTGGACATGGGAACACCCTGGCACTGTGGGCACAGCCAGGCATCACAGGTCTCTCTCAGCCAGGGTTGTCTCTGAGGGATGTTTTGGAGTAATTTAGGTGGTTTTTCAACTCACGTTCTGGTGAAACAATTTCCATTTAGAAACAGAGAATATTTCTGAGGGACAAGCTGGAAGTTGGTTTGTGTTAGAGCAAGGAAAGCTGCTCAGCAGGACTTTGGTTAAACCCACTATTTTTGTTCTCCAATATTGAAGGTTTTAACTCCATTCTGCACTGAACCAGTTCCCCCCGACGGTGACCAATTTCTGTGGCATTACCCAAAATCAGTGATGCTCCGTATCCAACATTTTCCCAGGATGTGTAGGTGTCCCAGGGCACTCAGATCTCCCTCACCTCCCCACCTCTGCACATGTAAAGGAGGTTGAAACACATAACCCAGCCAAAAGCTGTGGCTCTGCATCACTGCAATTACGACTAATATGGGTGGTAATTTAGCAGGAACTGCTGTGCGTGTTGTGAAGTGTTTTGTTCCCCAAATGAGAGACAGAAAGCATTATTTGTCTCTCTTCCCACCCACACCACTCAGAGACAACCTCCTGCCACTGGAGCCTGGCGGAGGGACAGCTCCTGATTGCCTGAGGTCTGCAGGGTTTTTGGAAATGGGGAAGCAAAACAAAATCCAGCCTGAAGAGCAGGAAACCACCCAAGTTAATTAAAGGGGAGAATTAACTCCTCCATGGTGTCTCACCCTCGTCTCCCAGCAAGACTGAGCTCGATGAATTGTGACAAATGGCATGTACAAAAGATGTTAGGATGAGCTGAACATTTTCCAGTACTTGCAGGGGGCTTTATGAAAAAAAAAGAGAAAGAGACTTTTTACATGGACAGGTAGTGATAGGACATGGGGGAACAGTTTTAAACTAAAAGAGGAGAGATTTAGATTAGATGTGAGGAAGATATTCTTTACTCAGAGGGTGGTGAGGCCCTGGCACAGGTTGCCCCATCCCTGGAAGTGTTCCAGGCCAGTTTGGACGGGGCTTGGATATTGGAAGGTGTCCCTGCCCATGGCAGGGGATGAGACTGGATGATGTTTAAAGTCCCTTCCAACCCAAATCATTCTGGGATTCTGGGATTCTGTAACCTTACTCTGCAGGTGGCAGGGTTGGGGTCAAGACTGTCCCCACTCCACAGGTGACAGTGAAGAATGTTGGTTGCACTGCAGCAGGAGAGGGCAATGGGAAGGGTCTCTGCTTTCATCAGGATTTTGGTATCACTTGAAACAACCTCCTTTTTTTTTTTTTAGGGAATAAATTACATATTTTATTCATTTTCTGCACAGAAAGGAGCAGCTCTGGAGCCCTGATGGGGATGTTTCTAAGCAACGTTGTTTTCCCACCACCAGCATCAGGAACAGTGACTTTTTTTACTTTTTTTTTCCCACATTTTTGTAGCAATAAAACAACTTTGCAGTTTATGTACTAGAAAACCATGTAATGATTTCCCCAGTTTTGCTTAATCGGATGGGTGGGGGGCTGTGTCCCCACCTTGGGGCTCCCTCACCCTGAGGGGGTGTGTGAGGGGGCTGTGCCATGTGTGGTGCCCCAGCCCCCCTCTTTCTGCAACAGAGGTGGGGGATGCCCATGGAGATTCCTGTGTGCAGGTCTCTCCCAGGGGTTAGTTTCGTGCCCTTCCCAATCCCCTCTGCTCCATTCCAAGTCCCTCTCCCCCTTCCCACCTCCGTGCTCCATCTGTCACTCTCTTCATGTTTTCCCCCTGCTGGAGCACTCAGAAATGCTGGGATTTGCCTCCCCCTCCCTTCTCCACCACACTAAGCCGTGGGCACCAGGAGCTGGTGGTGCCCCACACAGGGGGTGAGAAATGCACCCACAGACCCAAGACCCCCACCCACGTCCCTCCTTGCCAGCTCTAGGGCTTGTGAAATGGGGTTCTGGGGGTCACCTGCCCTGGGACTGCTGTGGTGGGACTGACCACTCAAGGTCCATCCCCTTGGTTTTGCATTTCTGGCACAGGTTGGTATCTGCGGGCACAACCACGGACACAGGGCAATGAAACCAGGGTTGGAATGAGCCAAAAGCAGCTTCATCTGATTTTTGTAGAGCTTTCCCAAGTCTGATGAGTCTTCCGTGGGTGTGGAGTTAAAAATGTTTTAGTCATTGTATGTGTTATTGCAGAGATTTTATGTTTTTCCATAGAAAAAACCTCTCACGCCTTCTCTTTCACATTTCTGATAGACAGATGGATAGAGAGATGGCTTGATTGATGGATGAAAGATGGATAGATGAATAAATAGATGGATAGACGAATGGATGGAGAGATAGATACATACATATATATATACATAGGCCAAGAGATGGATAGACAGGAAGAAAGATGGATAAACAAGAAGATAGGGTGGTTATCCTGATCCCTTTGTACAGCTGAGAATACTGGAAAGGGAAGGTTTGGGCTGATTTGGGGGGCTGTTAATGGAACTGACCAAACCCAAACTCTCCCTGTTCTAAAAAATGAAAGGCAGCAGGGAAACAAATCCCCACCTGGATAAATAGAATTGTTTTGTTTCATATGATTGTTTTGTCCCTGAACAACAGGAGGAACCACTTGCAGGTTAATGAGGTGATTAAGCAGCACAGGTGTCTCAGGCCACAAATCTCTGCCGGGAGGGGAGATGGGGGTGTCCCTGCCTTTGGGGTTTGTGCTGCTTTTCCAGCTCCACGTGCTTCAAAGGTACATGGTTGAAGCTGTGCAGGGGTCTGGAGGATTAATGGTGAGGGTAAAAAAGGAATTACCTTCTTTTCCCTGCTGCTTGTTGAAGGGAAAGGGGGTTGTTCTGTGCCTGGGCTGGGTGCTGGGGTAGGTGCTCTTTCCTGCTGGGGAACCAAGGCAGCTGTGGTTTTGGGAGGATGAGGATGGATGTGGCTCTGGAGGGATGGAAACAGCACCTGCCAGGGGCCACTCTGGGGTGCTCAGCCTGGGCTGAGGACCAAGCCTGAGGCTGCTCTCTGGTCCCTGCTGTGTAACAGCTGCCTCTGGTGCTGCTGTGATCACTGCCATTGATGGGCTCTTACTGATTACTCCACAACTAAATAAAAGTGAATAAATACAATTCTTTCCTGTGGCCCTCTGCCACAGGAGACAACGCCATTCCTGCCATATGGTACAGGCTGCTTTGTAGGCATGTTTTCCCTGCACCTTCTCCCCATCTCTTTAATTAAAGAGCCCTTTGGCTCTGAAGCCCCCAGCCCTGCCCGTGCCATGTGCTGCCAGGGACAGATCCAGGCGTGCCTGTGGTGATGCTCTGGTGCTGGGGATGGGAACCTGCTGGGCTCTGGGAGGATGTGGGGTCTTTGGGCCTCTCTCCCCCAGTGTCTGGGGGAGGTACCTCAAACTGATGTAATGTGGGGCTCCAAGTTCCAGAGCTGAGTTGAACACTTAAAGGAAGTCCCATCCAAGGTGGATTTGGCCACTGCTGATCTTGGGGGGGACCAAGGTGTTTGGCCACAAAACTGGGAGTGCCAGTGTTGGTGGTGTCATGAGGGGTGCACAGTTGTGCTTGTACCTGTTACCTTATCAGTAGGTGGTCATAAAAATATCACCCCATTATGTTTCCCCCTCCCCCAAAATTCTGTCTCCTTCTGCCTGAGCTGAGCCTTGTCCTCCCCATGGTCTTGCTGCTGTCCAGTTTTCCTCTCATTTCTCATGGCTCCCCAGGATCCCTGTGCCCATTCCCTTGGGAGCTCCTTGCTCCAGGCTCATCCCACATCTATATGTATGTATATATAAATTATATATTCCTTTTGCTCTCCTTCAGCTCTGACTGCACAGTCAGCAGTTACCCTTCCAAGGAAATAACTCAACTCCAAGTTCCCATGAAAGCCATGAAGGAGGCATTGGGTGAGTGAAGAGGCAAAATGAGGATGGGGAATTTTCCATGTCTTCCCCAGTCTTTGCTGCTCCTCTGTGTTAAACGAGGTTTAAGTCAGGACTAGGCTGGGCGCTGCTGGTGTAAAGCCAGATTGTTGCCCACCTATGTGCAGCATCCAGTTCTGAGGAGCAAAGAGGGTGAAATCCAATCCCAGGGGATTTTTCCCTTGTAATATGGCCATGTAGGAAGATTAGACTGTGTGCAACATTAATTTTAGCTAAAAAGACAAGAACTCAAGGTTTAAAATTGAGATGAATATCTGGCAATGAAAAGTGAGAATTAGATTGTGCAGCAACCCCAAATCCATTTAACTCCATCCCAGGAAGGGTATTTGATGGCAATAAAATCATCCTGAATCTCATTCACTTGGAAAGGTTTTCCTCAGCATGGTGAGGTGAGCCTTAAAGAACCGAGGGATTACAACTGGCTGCCCCCAATGTACCTGGTGAGTTAATTGGAGCAGCAGCATCACAGGGAAAGGCTGTTTATCAGCAAGAAATGGTTTAGTGTCACTTAAACTGGCTTGAGCAGAGAGCATCTGGGAGAGGCTGGAAATAGCTCTTCCAGTGGAAAGGCTTTCCTGGGGGCAAAATGGAATGGAATTGAGGGAATAAAGCTTTGGTTAAATACTACAGGAACTTCCTATTAGGAAGATACAGTGCAGTGTGTCTGAAAGGAGGAGATGGTGAGTGGGGCCATTGCTGCGTCTGGCCAGGAAGGGCTGTCCTTATGACAGAGGAGTGACATCATACTTTGGATTCTCATATTTTTGACTAAAATTAACACTGCAGACATAATCTAATCTTCCTACGTTGCCACATTACAAGGAAAAATCCCCTGGGAGTGGATTTCACCTTCTGTTGCTCCTGAGAATGTTGAAAAGCTGTAGTTTTCCCCTTTTACCCCATCAGGCTTTATCCCAGGTGCCTCTCGTTGTTCTCATCACCCCTCTGTACTGCTGCAGGATGTTCCCTCTTTTCTCTTTGTGTGACATTTTGACTTCCTGATGCTGAACCAAAGGGCTTTTGAAGCCAAAAGTTGTCACCGCGACCTTTCCTGTGTGTGTTGGACCCTGGTTCCTCAGACACAAACTGGCTCTTCTCACCCATTGCTCCTGATCTGATACATCTCTGTAGTGTTTTGCTTTGTTGTGTCCATCTGCTCACAGCAAAGTGATTGACAAGAAAAATGCTGGTTTTTCCCCTAGATCTAGGAAGCTGGAAGCTCTTGCAGCCTTGAGTGTGTCCACAGGGCTGGATCCTGGCTGTGCCTCCACATCCTGAACTGACCAATGTCAGCCCTGAAACACCAGCTTCATTTATCTGCTTATTTCTGACAAAATAACTAACTTGGGCTTATTATTATTTGCAGCAGCTCCAGAACCAAAGTGTCTTTTCTGAGAACAATTCCTTTCATGTTTAAAGGGCTAAGTGCTGTGGTGGGGTTTGGGTTGTGTTTTTTCTTTCCATTTATACATGATCAGCCAAGGTGGGATGTGAGGAGCCCCTCTGAGCCTGGGTCCCCCAGCTAGAGCTGAGCTGCTGATAAGGAACTATATGTCTGCTGGAAAAGAGGAAAATGAAAATTAGTCGCAGGGGTGAAGTGAATTGGAGCACTCTATCCCTGAGCCCCAGGGAAGTGATACCTGCTGCCTAAGTACAGGCTCTTCTCTTTGCTGCAGGCTGGGAAGGAGCACGAGCAGTTGAGCAGAGTTTCCAGGTTTCTATGCAGCTGGAGTAACCCTTCTACCTGTGGAACTGATTCCCACTCAGCTGGAGCACTGCCTGCCAGGCCACCAGGCTTGTCCCTGCAGGGAAAATCCCTACAACAATGGGGATGGTGACTCTGAGTCTGAGGGGGATGAGGAAGGAACAGGCACAGATGTGGCAAGAGAAGACAGGGATTTTCTTGGAGATTTTCTTGGAGCAGATCTGTTGTGGGACAGAGGGCTGGGTGACCACCCCTATGGCTGTGCCATCCACGAGGGTCCTGTCCGGCAGGAAGGTGCCACTGGCTGTGGGCTCCCAGCTCCAATGGGTGCTGGGCTGACACCTCTTCCCAGCCTTTTCGCTGCCAGGGCTGTTGGCACGTGCTGCCTGGCTGTTTGCGTAGTGCTGGCTGGCATTTTGCAGCAGCTCCTGGAGGCTGCCGGCACGTGGAGGCTGCCACGGATGCTGAAATCTGGGAAAGACACTGCCCATCAAACAGCGCCAGAAACCTGCTCTTCCTCGGAAAGGATGTGCCCTCTGCTTGGAAAAGCCTAGTCAATGTCACCCCTCCCTGCATGCTGTTTTGGTGCCTGGGTGTATTTTTAACAACATCCCTGAGTTTCAAGCTGTGTTTTCCATGATTCAGAGGTTCAGCTCCACGCTGGCCAGCCCAGTGCAATCTGCCGGAGCCACTGGTGCTGTGGGGATGGAGCTGTAGGCTCAGGATCCTGCTGTGCAGGGAAAATGTCACTGTTGGTCTGTGCCAGGAAAGCTGAGCTATGTAAAACCCACCTGCAGAGCTGTGTGAAATCCATCAAGGAATGGCTTGTGTTGGGAGGGACCTTAAAGACCATTTCATTCCAATCCCCTGCCATGAGTTTCTACTAGCCCAGGTTGCTCCAAGCCTTGTCCTTGAACACTTCCAGGGATGGAGCAGCCACAGCTTCTCTGAACAAACTGTGTCAGGGCATCATCACCCTCACTGGGGAGAATTCCTTCCCAATATCTCATGAAACCCTGCCCAAAGGCAGTGAGAAGCCATTCCCCCTTGTCCAAAGTTCCTCTCCAGCTCTCTTGGAGCACTTTAGGCACTGGAACAGGCTCTGAGGTCTCCCTGAAGCTTATGCTTCTCCAAGCTGAACACCCCCAACTTGCTGGCCCAGCCACTCCAGCAGCTTTTCTCAGGAGGATGCTCACCTGGGCTCAGCCAGAGCAGGGGCTCCCAATGAATTGAGGTTGGCTCCCCTTGCCAATCCCATTGCTATCCAACCACCATTCCCAGCATAGCCACCCTCAGGGATCTGTGGGGCCTGCTGCTGGTTAATTGTCTCAGACCTGAGAATTAGCACAACAGGAGCACTAAAATCTTTTACTGACCTGTTACTTAGAGACTGATGGTTGATTTTACTTGACAATTTTTCGGCTTTCAGACGTGTTTGTATGCGTGTAATGTATCACATACACCTGGAAGCTGCAAAATAGGTGTAAATGTATATATACGTATTTGCTTGGTGGGGTTTTGTATTTTTATGGGTTTTTTGGTTTGTTTTTTTTGTTCTATGCAGGGAGGTAGAGGAGAACCAAGTCTTGAACTGACATTGTTCCAGGCAAACTTCTGCTCTGCTGTGGGAACCAGTAATCAGCTTAGTGACTGTGTTTTAAACAGCACAAGGTCTGTGCTGGGAGCCCAGACAGCCCCAGTGGGACCAGTTTTCAACTGGTTCTGTGGCTCCCTGTGTCAGTATGGCTGCTTCACTTTCCCATTAATGAATGTGTGTCAGTGCCCAGGGATGGGAGCAGCTCTGGGGATGTTCTCCAGGCTGGACTGTGGGAGCAGCAATCCTCCTGCCCAGGACTCTCTGAGCTCCCTTTGCAAGGGGGACCTTGCACTGCAGAAAATCGACATTTTCAGTGTTGGCTCTTGACGTAAATTTTTCAAATATTCAGGTCACGTGTGTTCTAAGTAAATGCAAAGCTTCGGAAATCCAAACACAGTATTTCTGTCCAGATTGGTTGGTTGACCAGACTCTTCAAAGAGCTGGTTATTGCTCCCTGGAGCAAAACTGGGCGTGTTTTACCCCACCAAACCCCCAGAGTGGGGAGGGACAAGCCCTGGTATGGCTTTGTGGCACAGGGGATGTATGGGGAAGGACAGGACGGTCACTGGTGTCTGGGCTGGGACCCTGAGAGAAACCCCATTGCTAGGGGAGTGGTGAATCCTATAAATACATGGAAATACCACAGGGATTCACTCACACTGTGTCTATAGGTATGCAATTGTATAAGCATGCACATATGTAAAGGAGGTGTATATAGAGGATATGTATTTGCATGTAGGTAATGGCTATATGTGTGTGTATATATATATACTTATGAAGTGGTTTATATGTACATATAGATAAAGAAGTATGTATAAACAATATATATGCAAATGTATATGTAAAGGGTATATGTGTAGATATACATTTATGCAGAGAGAGGGGCACATGACCGAGCTGTGCCCTCACAACCACAAGCCTGCACAGACACAGAGCCAGACTTAGAAAGGTAAAGAACAGGTCGGTGAGAAATAGGATTTAAAAAACACTCTTCTATGAAATAATCATAAACTGTTTAGGAATGAACAGCAGCACTTAATTCCAAACAGTGTTATGCAGAGGATGGGTTGTGTCCAGCAGTAATGCAGAAACCCCAGTCCCAGGAATCTGGAATTCCTGCAGTGTTGCAGCTCAGTTTGGAGCACCCCCAGGCAGCTGCTAGTGGGTTGGATTTGAACCTTCTGAGGGTCACACTGTGCTGAGGAGGATGGGCATCATTTGTGCTGTTCTAGGCATGACTTGGTTTGGTCTGCAGGGCCCAGCTGTGATTGTGCTCAAAAAAAATTCAAAGAAAAAAGACAAGGAAAAAAAAAGAAAATATAGAAAAGAGGAAAAAAGGAAGAAAAAATAGAACAGAAAAAAAAAATGAGGTCACTGCCTGCCCCAGCCATGCTGTGAGCCTGGGGGCTCATAGGGCTGGAGATGCAGCTGCAGCTTTTCAAGTAGCTACTCCAGGTCAAGTTTCTGTCTCTCCCAAAATTTTGAATTCCCATTAGCAGTGCCAAATTTTGGGTATAGGAGTTGCATAAGGGGTCCTGGAGGGCTGGGATGGTGGGCACCACAATGCCAAGGGCTGGCTGGTGTTGGGCTCATCTTCCTGTCCCCTGGGGATGCCTTTGGTCATGGTCCAGTGAGAAATTGTGCCACAGAAATGGAAAACCTGAAATGGCCATAAATCAAGGGGTAAAAAGAGAATGAGCTGAAAGCACAGGGCATGACCTGTGCTAATGTTGGTGTTTTGTTCAAGCCCTGCCCTGCCTGTGGGTGAGCAGAGCTTTTTCTTCTGTTTTATTTGCCTTTAAATAATTGAGCAGGAGCAGCAAAAAAGGCCAGGAATGTTTGTGGTGCTCTGCAGCAGACGGTAGATGGATGGTCCCTAAATTATACCTTCACCTGGTAGAGCAGGAGGGTGGAATTAAAGGGGATTTTGCAATTAAAGTGGATTTTGTGCTGCAGAGCCAGGTTTGAGTTTGGGCTGGGGTTTGATAGGTGGCACATTGCTTGCCCTCCAGGCTGATTATCTTGTCTCCAGCCTGGTCCAGGGAGGAGAGGAGAAGGGTGATACAACCATCTTGTGGATGTGGAAAAACAGCTGATGGGCATCCCAGTGTTGCCTCCCCTCAGCTGGGAAACCATGGGATGTTTGGCTTATGGAGAATCTACCAGCTTGGGCAAGGTTAGATGGGATATTGGGAAGAAATTCTTCCCTGTGAGGGTGCTGAGGCCCTGGCACAGGTTGCCCAGAGGAGCTGTGGCTGCTCCATTCCTGGAAGTGTCCAAGGCCAGGCTGGATGGGGCTTGGAGCAACCTGGGATAGTGGAAGGTGTCCCTGCCCATAGCAGGGGATGGGGCTGGATGGTCTTTAAGGTCCCTCCAACCCAAACCATTCCATGGTGCTATGAAAGTGAAGGGAATGTTCATGCCTTATGCACCCTTCCCCAGACCTGACGGGCAGCATTCCTCTGTGGAAGGTCTGCCCCTTCTGGAGGAAAACAGATTATTTGGATGTGTCTTCTCCAGCTGCTGGTTTCCCATGGGGTTAAGTTGTGTGTGCCATGAGGGCAGAGCTGTACTTTCTAATTATTTTCTTCTCCTTCTAGAAACCTTGGAAAATCTGGGCTGAGAGTCTCGTGCCTTGGGCTAGGTGAGTATCTCTGGCCACTGTGATGCTCTTCCCTGTAGTGCTCAAGTGGAGCTGTGTGAGGGTTTAGGGCATAAAATCCTTCCGATGCAGCCCAATCCCTGTGAGGAGCAGCCTGCAGAGATCACATCTGAGATGTCTGAGTGTCCTCAGGATCTCGGAGTGTCACAGCTCCAGCCTCAGGGACACCAATCTGCCTGGGCTGGGAGCAGATTCCTCTTTCATTATATCTAGTGTTTGTATGTTGTTATTTCAGTTCCACACTGACTTGAACACTAAAGGACACCTTATCAATATTTTATCTTATCAATGTTTTATCCAGAAGGGCATCTCTGAGCACCCCCCACCCCCATGTGCTGGCCCTGGGGTGCCCCAGTGATGCTCAGCTCCTGCAGCCCTTTGGTTGTGGCTGCTTGTGTGCTCTGGGCTGGATAACTCCTGATGGCTTTACTCAGGCAAGTAATTCCTTTGATGGCAGCTGAACCAGACACATTGGAATGCTTAGAAGTACACAGACATATATTTTTTTCATAAAAACCAAATGTTGTAGAATGTTTTCGTGCGGTGAGCACCTTCCCACAGTGCAAGGCTGGGCATCAGGAGCTTAAATCCTGTGGGAATGTCCTGAGACCCCCAGGGATGGATGCTCTGCTCTGCTAGAGTCCCCCTAGCCCTATGTTCCTGGGGTGTCGGAGATGCTGGCACAGGGAGGTGGAGGCATCAGAATGGTTTAGGTTGCTTAAAGCATCACTGGAAAAGGTATTGACAAAACCAGGCTTAATATAAATTTATAAAAGCATGATGAGAGTCTGATGGCACAGTTCATTCTATTGCTAGAGAGAGAGCACACAAAGGGAAATCTGATTAAAATGAGTCTACAATGATTTAAGTGGATTCTGGGACACAGAAGGGTGAGGGTGCAAAGGGGTAGGGACACCCTCCTGTGGAGTCATGGGGTTCAGAGCAGCCCCCTGGGCCAAACTTGGCCTTAGACTGAATCAGTGGTTTAGGTCTAAAGGATTTAGCAATGCTTAATCAACACAACAGTGGCAGTGCTTAATCAGTTGACTAATTTAACACTTACAAAATGACTCAATAGGCTTTGCTGTAAGCACAACAGTAACTTCATTATGAGCCTCAGCTAATTATGAATCTAAGATGGCAATATTCATCTTTACTTAGAGTATTTAAATCAATTTACACACACACACAGATACAACAAGTCTTTTCTAAGGTATAAAGCTGTGAAACATTCCCCTTGAGTTCAGGGAGATGCTCCTGTCCTGTCTATAGGCTCATGACCATCCCTTAGGATGCTTGGATTTAGTCATCAGTAATTTTCCATCCTGGCTGGTAGTCACTGGAATTTTCCTCAAAGTCTAATAACAGTAATATTATTATTTAACAATATTATTTTTATTGGGTCAGACCAACCTGGTTTGGTGGAAGGTGTCCCTGCCCATGGCAGGGGGCTGGAATGAGATGAGTTTTAAGTTCTTTCCAACCCAAACCATCCCATTATTCTATGATTATTTGGCTCAGGCTGTTGTTCAGACAGAAAAATAACGTCTGGAGGCTGCATGTCGGAAAACAGGAGCTCGTTAGAGCACAGAAGTTCTGGGAGTGTTTTGGATGAGCTCGGGGGAGTTACCTGCCCAGGTCCCAGAAATCAAGGCTGAGCATTCTTGACATCCTGGTGTGGCTTGAGGAGGTGCTGCTGCCTTGGGAGCCAGTGGATGATGGTAGGACCTGGGCTCTGCCTGCACCTGCTACCAGTGAAGCTCTGGGATCCCCTTCCAGCTCCATCCCTGCCAGGGCTGGGAATACTCACAGGGCAGGTGTCAGCTTGTTTTTTCCAACACACTTCGAGATTTGATTTTAAAATAGGGTGAATTGTGAAAGTCACCCTCTATCACAAGTCATGTAAGTAAGGCCCATTCTGCCAAGAGCTCTTCTGGTTAAAATAGACCCAGGCTTGGAAAGGACTTGTCTTATCTATGCAGAGGTTTTATTTATCATCCTCACAGTTTCCCCAAGTGCTGATGTTGTGGTGGTGGAGAAAAGCTCCGGGAAGGAAGCAGCAGCAGGGAAAGAAAAACACTTTGTAGAGCTTTTCTTTAATTTCAAATGAGTGGAACTGCAGCAGCATCTAAATATACTGAGCCTTTGTGAGCACAGCTGTGGAGGGATAACAGGGCAGGGCTGGGGAGGCTGCTGAGCATCTCAGCCTGTTCCAGCAGCACTGAGCCCCACAGCCCTTGTCCTGTGTGCAGGGATGGAGGAGAGGAGAGCTGGAAAGCCTGAAATTCTCTACAATGTAGAGGTATTTCTCCCGCAGGTTTTTTTTTTTGATGATTGTTTGTCTTGGAAGAGACCTTAAAGCTCATCTAGTTCCGCCCCTTGCCATGGGCAGGGACACCTTCCACTATCCCAGGTTGCTCTAAGCCCCATCCAACCCGGCCTTGTTGGATGGGGCAGCCACAGCTTCTTTGGGCAACCTGTGCCAGGGCCTCACAGGCAAGAATTTCTTTCTACATAGTCTAAATCTCTCTGTTTAAAACCATCCTCCCTTATCCCATCCTTCCCACTGCAGATCCATCAGGTGTCTGCTCCCACTGCCAGCTTACATGACTTTTCTAAATGGATTCTCTGTTACAGCTCCCCAAAAGATAAATGTTTCCCTATGCTCCCTGCAGCATGAAAATCTAATTTAAGGTTCACTAAAGTTTCTGAAGGCTCAGCAGTCTTCCTCTAAAACCTTGCAGAATCTCAGCAAGGTGGGAGTGTGCTTCATCCTGCAGGATGAAAAAGTAGAGAAAAATGGGAATTGGGGCAGAAATCAAAGGGGGGCAAAGCTGAGGCAGCACAGACCCTTTAATGATATCCTGCCTTTCCTAGCTTATGTGTTAATGAATGTGTTTGCTTGGTGCTGATTGTGGCGCCAGAAGTGTTGAGCAAGTGCAGGATAGAAGTGTGTTCCACAGGCAGAGACATTTGGGAAGGGTCTCTGAGCCCCTCATATGGTGGCTGAGCATCTTCCTGGGTTGCTGGACCTCCCACTGCAGCCAGGATTGACCTGCCAGGCTGAACTTTCCTGGGACCAGGGTCCTGTAGCATTCCAGTACTGAGTCCTTCTCCTTTGAGTGAGTTAACTCCAGGTGAGCCTTTTACTGTGAGACCTTCACAGTCTAACCCTGGGCTGGCACAAGGCTTTTTCTGTGATGCTGGATCAAACATGTGACTGTGCTGCAGGGATAAAACAAGGTCATGTTTCCATGTATTTAATTCAGAGAGAATCCTGCCTGTGGATTCCTGTTGATTTTTGGGAAATGTCGAGACAGCCTCCAAGGAGGTGATGAGCCCCAGCTCCAAGAAAATGAGCATCAGGACAAAACCAGCTTCCCAAACCCCCAGATCCAATTTTGTATACAAAAGCATGGAAAACACCTTCCCAAGTGATCACTTTCTATAGCTGCTGTTGGGATATCCCGTGCTTGCAATTGGCTACAAAAATAGATGTTTTTTGAGCCCAAAGGGATCAGATGCTGCTGTTTCCCCCTTGGTCTTTGCTCTGGGGAAAGGATTCTGCACACCCACTCCCAGCCCAGGCTCCTGCCATGCTCAAGGCTGAGTGCCAGACCAGCCCCATGTGCCAGAGCTCCATGTGGCACCATCCTCGCCAGGAGCAAGGTAGGGATAACACTGTGCTGGCAGCAAAAGCTGTGGAGTTCATCCAGGAATTCCTGCAGAGGTGACACATCTGCTGGCAGTGACATTTATTGAGGGGTGGATTTTGCATGAGCAGAAATCCCACTAAGGATCACACCTTGCTGGGCTTGGGGGTGTGATGGAAATGGAGCCAAATCTGGGTTTAATGCAGAAACTCCTGTTGGAGGTGAGGGTATCCAGTTAGGAAACTGTTTTCCAAGGCAAAGGGACAAGGTGATTGGCAGGAGAAGGTCTGTGTGCCACTGCTACACTGAGCCCTGGAGTGGGGATAGCTTTATAAACCATGAATTGCAGTGAGCAAGAGGAAGACTGTGACTTGGAAAGGGGAAAAGTAGCAATTAAAAAAGATATCTCTTTCTCTAGTATATTTTTCTTCCAAAATAAATGTATTGGCTGAGGTTGTGAATCATCCTTGGCTGTTGTTTGAAATGCCAAATGTGCCTTGTGCTTTTTTTTGCCTTTAAAAAAAAAATTATTTTAAAAGGGAGCTGAGCAGCCTGTGCCACACTCTGCCTCTGCCCTGGCTGCTTTGGATGTGGGTGTCCCCCACCACCCGGGGCAGTCATGGAGGGGGATTTCTGTGCTGCCTTCCCTGTTCTTGACTCCTTAAAAGAGCATTTCCCATTCCTAGCCACATCTGATGATTTAAAGATCAACCTGCTGAGTCAAAACTCACCTCCCTGCCTGGATTTTGTCATGATCGTGGCAAAAAAAGACCCCGAGGATTCCCCCCACATGCTCCTGATGATGTTCACTGTCCACAGCCTTCATGTCCCCTCACCTGGGAGCACAGCGGGGCACAGGTAGATCTTGGGCAGATATATCCAGTACCACACATACTTATTACTTGCATTTAAAGAGATTTAGGCTGCTTGCTGTTCTTACATGAGTCATTGTCAGCTCTTGGGCTGTTCTCCATGTGCCCAAACTCTTGAGTGTATCACCCTTGTGTCTCCTTGGTGGGATGTGGTTTGAGTCTTAAAGTTGTAGCCAGGTAAATTCCAGGCAGGATGTGCAGTCCACAGGGCTATAAATAATTCTCATTCTTGCCTGTGCTGGGGACCTGTGTGAAAGCTTACACAAAAAAATATCATTTGGGGATAAACAGTCTCAACCCATTTTTCGGCAGAAACACATTTTGATGTATTCTTATAAAAATAACACCTCCAAAGCTTTAACATGGAAATCAGGTTTCATTTGGATTTTTTTTTTGTGATCTGCATAAAGAAGCCTAATGATAAACAGAAACCTGCTTTTATTTTTGTCTTTGTTGTGCAGGACCAGTGCATTTTACTCTAATGATAAGAGAAAATACCTCTCCTGAGGTCTGTACCCAACAAGGCATAGCAGGGACAGCTCCTGCCCCATTATTGCCCTTATAGAGAGAAGATGTAAATGTAAAAGTAGCTAGAAATATGTATGCTCTTTGCTCCTTTGTTTTATTTCTACATTTCTGATCTGTGAAAACTCAGCTTAGGTTGTTCTGCAGGAAATCGGGGCTTTCAGTTTGAACTCGCACGTTGTGCATCTTTGAATAACTTTACTTGCACTCAGAGAGACCTGGCATATTGAAAAATTCAGATTGACCTTTTTTGAGGGAAGGAGAGCAAGATTCCCCTGACGGAGACGATGCCTGTTGTTGTGTTCCAGCCAGGGCTGATCAAAGCAGCCTGAGTGTGAGCAGCAGGCGCTGCCCCGGTTCTGCCTCTGCTCAGCTTCACTCTCCCAATCCAGCTCTAATGAAGGTGTGGGAGCACTTATGGATCTATTGCATCTTTGCAAGTGCAACCAGACAGGCTGAACCGAAGTTTTCCACCTTTGCAGCATCAGAGTTCAACCCCTCACTGGCACTGCAGTCTCTGTCTTGCTCAAATGTTAATTCCCAGACTGGTTTGAGCTGCAGGGACCTTAAAGCTCTTCTTGTTCCACTCCCTGCCACGGGCAGGGACACATTCCACTAGCCCACGTTGCTCCAAGTCTTGTCCAACCTGGCCTTGAACATTTCCAGGGATGGGAAAAATCTGAATTTTTCAGCTTGGAGCATGAACTCCTCTGCCTTCCTTATGGAGGGATGTTTTAAGTACGAATTTTAAATTCTGGGGAGTTTTTGGGTGAGCCATATGATCTCTGACCCATCCATTTAATGAACAACACCTGATGTTATGCACAGCTGGCCTGGAGCACTTGAGGAGTGTAAGGACAAGTTCCCTGTAGGTCAAAGGGATGTTGTGATGAGCTGGCAAAAGGCACAGGGGATGTCACAGCCTCTTCTGCCTCAGCATTACTTGCCCCGGGGTGGTTGGTAAGGTCAGATGAGTAGGGATGGAACAATGATCAGTGTCCCAGGTCTGACCTAGTGCTTCCCCAGATCCCTTTTCCTTCCAGTTCCTTAGGAAACATGTATTCCTAAAATAAATATATATAAATAATAGATAAATATATATAGGAAATAATGTTCCTATAGGAATTCCTTGAAGTGTTGGTCCAGATGGCCTTTGAAGGTCCCTTCCAACCAAACTATTCTATAATCCATTTAAATCCACATGTTGTTTTCACTACAGGATATTTTTAATTTTTTTTAGGCATTGGTCATAAATGATAGTCATAATAAACCAGAGTCTACAACTGAGTCTAAACTGCAGCTACTTTTGGAGCCAGCCTAAGGAAAGCTCTGCCCATCGGCTGTGCTGGCATTGGACATTGGCTTCATGGAAAAGTTCCCAGGGAAAAGTCACTTTGGGTTTTAAATATTCATGTCAAAAGAAATATTTCTCTTTTTTATTTTTTTTTCTTTGTTTTGGCTTGTACAACGTTAGATACCAAAGCACATATTTAAAAACACTTTCCTTCCCCAGATGACAGGTTGAGGCAGCACCATAATTTTTTTCCAATTTATCAAATTGAAGCTTTGGAAAACAAACTCTGTTTCACAGACAGCTTCAGGTTTCAAGGCCTGAAAGTGTCCAAGGCCAGGTTGGACGGGGCTTGGAGCAACATGATCTAGAGGAAAGTGTCCCTGTCCATGGCAGGGGTGGAACTGAATGATCTTTAAGGTCCCTTCCAATCCAAACCATTCTCTGATTTGAATCAAGCTCTGTATTTTGGCAGCACAGCATCCCACTGCTGCTGCCCTGAGTGGCTCCATGTGCTGGTCCCACACTGGGAGAGGGGACCCTAGTAATATCCCTGTCCTGCCCCACTGCAGGAGCTCTCTCTTGGGGATGCACCACCCTTTGAGCCAGCTCACCCCCTTTTTAAACCCATTTAACCCCAGGGAGCCTGAATTTTGGTAAAGTGAATTTTTTGATGTCAAAACCCTCTTGTAGTAACAGATAGTTTTGTTTTTTTTAGGGACATGGGTCACTTTTGGAGGTCAGATCTCAGATGAGGTAAGTGCTACTCAGTGTAAGTATAAAACATGAAGTAAAACCCAATCTGAGATATTTTTAAATGAAACCATGGCTACCAGAACTGGAGGAGCCCCTTTCTGCATGGGGAGACAGCAGCGAGTTACTGGGCAAAGCTACACAAAGCTCCTGCTCCAAACCCCTGATGAATGTGACATTTCCAGAGATCAGCTCTAATAAACCCCATCAATCCCTTAAAGGGATCTCCTTTTCTGTGCCCTCTGGAGTGATGTCTCCTCCCTCCCATTGGCAGTGGCAGTGCTTCTGGAGCGGAAATTGGGGACTATTTTTGAATTGTGGATGAAGTCGGCAGCTCTCGTAAATACAGGCAGGGGCTCGGCTTACGAGGATGGTTTATTTTTACATAATAAGCTGAAACAAATGGAAATGAGCTTGGGTTTCCTCCCTGCTCTTCCCTGGAGCAGATGGCTCCTGCTCTCTGTTAATCACCCCGGAGCACTGGGCAGCACGTGGGCTTCCCTCCATCCCAGGTACGCTCCAGATGTGAGTGCCTGAAGAAGAGCAGCTGCCCAGCTGCCTTCCCCCAGGACATGGAAGAACCACCAAAATAACTTTGGCATGAGGGAAAGAACCCAGGAGTCCAAACTCAAAGGGCTTTGCCTTTTAATTCACTCGATCTTTTGTGGTATTGCTGCTTCTCCTGATGGATCACCAGGTTGGATTCTGTCTCTTGGTGTTGCAAGATAACTTGTTTTGATAATCATTTTGCCCCCTGACTCTCCTGCTCTCCTTACCTTGAATAAGTCAATGCATGGAAAAATAGGGCAGAAACACAGTCTCATGCTTGAGGGATGCCCACCCTGGGGATACCAGTCCAGAGCTTCCAGCCTCTTGGAGTGCAGCATCACGCAGGAGCAAAGTGACTCTCAGGGCTCTGATTGGGATCCCACAAAATGACTTTCAGATGTTTCCATGCCACATAGCCTTTCTGAAGAGCTGCAGGACAGCCTGTCAGGTAGCCAAAAAAATACTAAACTCTCACCATTCTGTATTAAACTCTTTAGATTTGCAGAGTATCTTCTGTAAACCTATTAATTCTTGGCTGCTTTCCTATTAGAAAGCTCCTGTGAGAGAAGATTAATTCCTCCCAAGATGAGTCAAAGTGAATTTGATGTAAATCCATGTTTTGGTGCCTCTCTGGCAAGCTCACAATACCTGGGTGCCCTGTTGAGGTGTCTGCCCTGGGCAGGGGATGCTCACACCCCTCCCAGAGCTCCTCTGCTGCCCTCAGGGACTTTTCCCAGTGTGGGAGGAAACCAGTCTCTCAGGATGGGGTCTGTCACCCCTCACCTCTCCATGTCTGCCTCCCCAGGTGGCTGAGCAGCTGATGACCATTGCCTACGAGAGTGGTGTCAACCTGTTCGACACGGCCGAGGTGTACGCGGCCGGCAAGTGAGCGCCTGGTGTCCCGCTGTCCATAGGGATGGAGTGGGTTGGAAGGGACTTTGGACATCATCAAGTTCATGGGCAGGGACATGGGCTTCCCTGGCTCTGCTCCTCCCTGTGGCACAGCCCCCCCAATGGATTGGGCTTTGGGGGTGCTTGGGAAGCCTGTTTTTCCCCGAGTGGGACAGAAAATCTTTTTATTTGGAGCACTCAGAAAAAAAAATCAAATAAATTAACCCCAACTCCCTTGTACCCAGCAAATGCTGAAAGGTATCACTCATGCCACTTGCTGTTGGCACAGGGAGAAAGATATCCTGAAAAAAATGAAAAAGTCAGAGTGGGTCTTAATGGTGATGAATGGCTGGGGGCCCTGACAGCTCCTGACGTGGATCCCGGCAGGAACGGCTCTGGCTGCAGCGGAGCTAATGCTCTTAGTGTCACTGTGGAATGGGAGAAACATTCATCCCTAATAAATCTGGCTGGGGATGATTTATACAGCTAGTGTTCAGCAAGGGAGGTGGGCTGGGACATCGTGTCCCTGCTGTGGGGATGGAATGGCTCTGCTTCCCAGAGTGGGCTCAGGCAGGTGTGGGGATCAGGGATGTAGGAGTGGGTGGATGAGATGCTTTGGATTAATGGATAGGGTCTGTCCCAGCTGGGGGTCACTGTCAGGAGGGAAGGGCAGAGCTGCAGGCTGCCATGGGGGGCATGGAATGGTCACCTGGGGTCCATGATGCTGAGCATCCTTCTGCCTCCCTCACACCGGGCTCTCTCTTGTGCAGGGCTGAAGTAATCCTGGGGAACATCCTGAAGAAGAAGGGCTGGAGGTACTGTATGGCATTCTCTGTCCCCCTCAAACATATGCCCCTTGGCATATGAGAATCCTCCTGAATTTTAGAAATTGCCCACATTAGGTGTTGCCATCCTGGGAGTGGGTGCTGCTGTGGTGGCAGCTTGTGTGTGAGATGGTCACACATGGAGCAGGCAGATTTTTCCAGTGCCACAGAAAAGCACTCCCAAAACCCTGGGGTTTTTGGGTGTGCACTCTGGTTTCACAAGTCTGTGAGCATCCTATGGGACCATAATCCCAGTTACCACAGCTTGGAGTGTGTCCATCATCATCCCCCCATGTGGAGGCAGATGAGGTGTTGGCACCTTATCAGTGCACATAAATTGGGGATTAAGGATGCAAAGCTGTGACAGGCCTTCATCTCGGGTAGCCTGGTAGGACATGATACCTAATTTAAATGATGCACATTAGCATGTGTTGTGTAGTTTTAAGAGCATTTACATAATCTTTAAAGACATCCTGTGTGTGTCATACACGGACTCAAGGCTTGGTTCTAGCAGTGCTCTCTCCAAAATCAGCACCCCTGTGTTAGGGGGATGATTGATTATTCAGTAGGAAGTTCTCTGGATGCTGTGGAAGAAAAAAGTAAGTCAAATTGGAAAAAATATGTTGTACATGTCTGGTTATGCAGCAAGATGGTTGGAGAGTGATAAATCCTTTATTTAATATCACATAGGAGTTTATAGATTATTTCAGATGTATCGCACTTGAGTTTTAATAACTCTGGGAATACTGCAGGATAATGAGAAGCACTGGACATGGATAGCAGGAGGTAACCTTGGGTAAAGGTCTGGAGATGGCTTAGTAATTGAAAATATTTGTGGGGGGTTTTTTGTCACTTTACTTGTATTAACTCTGGTTTCTGGACTCCTATCCTAGTGTTCAATCCAAATTTCCCCTGATGCAGCCTCATTCCATGTCCTCGTGTCCTAAATATTTATGAATATATATTTTGCCAAAACGCCTCCAGGATGCTTTACTTTCCATCTTTAAAAAAAATTAAAGCTTGGATCCCCTCTGCTGCCTAAAACACATGGCTGAGGAATAACTCCCTGTGCACATTCCCTAATACAAATGGAAGCTCCTGTTTGTTCAGTGACTGCCAAAGCTCACTCGATTTGGAGGTAATTCTCCCCAGATCAACACTGTAGTCAGTGTCACACCTGCTCTTTGCTGTTTGAGTGCTGCAGCAGAAATCCCATTCCTGGATTGAAAAATCCTCAATGGCAGCATCCCACTTGGTTACACATATTAGAAATATTTTTTTTAATAGCAATAATAATTTTTCTGTTCCATTTGCAGGAGATCCAGTCTGGTCATAACAACCAAGCTGTACTGGGGTGGAAAGTAAGTCTCACAGTGACTTGTGCTGGTGTTTGCTGATACAGTCCTACAACCAGATTAATGGGACCTGGGAGGGTGTTTGGCTGCTGTCGTCCTCCTCTTCATTTCTCAAGTGTTTTAAGGAGTTGGAGCTTGGTGGAGGTGGCAGCAGAGGCTGGGGTGCTGTGCAGGGATTGCTCCCATTCTGAGAATCCCTATGGCTCTGGGAGGTGTGAGCAGCAGTGATGGACATGGAGCTGCTGGAGTGAGCCCAGAGGAGGCCACAGTGATGCTCCAAGGGCTGGAGAACTCTGCTCTGGAGCCAGGCTGGGAGAGCTGAGGGTGTTCACCTGGAGAAGAGAAGGATCCAGGAGACCTCAGAGCCCCTTCCAGTGCCTAAAGGTGCTCCAGGAGAGCTGGAGAGGGACTTGAGACAACAGCCTGGAGAAACAGAACAGAGGGGAATGGCATCCCACTGTCAGAGAGCAGGGTTAGATGGGATATTGGGAAGGAATTTGCCCCGGTGTGGGTGGTGAGGGGCTGACACAGGCTGTTTAGAGAAGCTGTGACTGCCTCATCCTTGGAAGTGTCCAAGACCAAGTTGAAGCAACCTCGGATAGTGGAAGGTGTCCCTGCCCATGGCAGGGGGTGGAACTGGATGGGCTTTAAGGTCCCTCCAACTCAAACCAGTCTAGGATTTGGGGGATGATTAAATCAGAACACAAATTAGTGCTCCCCAGTTGTTGGCACCTCATGTCTCACAGCCCGGTCCCTGTTTTTTTCCTGCAGGGCTGAAACGGAGAGAGGCCTTTCAAGAAAACACATCATTGAAGGTATGTGTGGCTCAGGGTGGGGGTCTGGCTGTGCCTGGGTGCCCTGGCTTGGGCAGGGTGGGATGCAACCAGCTGGAACCCAAGGCAAGGCTCTCCCATGAGCCAGGTCTGCTTGATGCCGGTTTTCCCTGTGCCAGCCCCATGTGGGGAAACTCCCATACTTGGCTGTGAAATGCCCAAAATGCACCAAAGGATTATTTTGGCTTTTTTTTCAAAAAGTGTGAGCAAATGAATTGCACTCAAAAGCTCCTATCCCTCCATGCCACTCTGACCTTTGGAATTTGCTGCAGGAAGCTGCTCTCTGGACACCCCAGCTCTTCCCAGCGGTGGCTTGTGGTGGCAGGAGCAGGAGGGAGCAGGAAGGGATGAGGATGAGGGTGTGGGCATGATGTCAGCCTACAGAAATAGCCTCTGGAGGGGTGCCAGGCCGTGGCTGGCATGGCTGAGTTTTGCTCCTGGTGCTGTTTCTTCTCAGGGGCTCAGTTTTGTTGTGCATTTTGTTGTACTTGGCTCCTTGCATCCGGTGCCTCATCCTGCTGAGCAATGCCATGTGCTGCCTTACTCATCCTTTGGGATTTATTCACCCCATTCTCTCCTCCTCATCTTCCTTTACATTGCTTTTTTTTGCCGTTTTGGATATGTAACTGCTGGAGATGGAGAGAGCGCACATTTTGTTATATTTATCCATATAGGAAAAATTCGTCCATATATCCCTATAGCCATATGATAGATGACATCCATCATCCATTGGTATCCAGACCTGGCTCTGGAGGGCTGCTGGGTGTCAGTGACCATGGACATAGTTATGACTTGCAGGACACAAGTAGAGCGGTGCCCGTAAGAAGACACATTTCTGTCAAATTAAGGATCATAGGCAGGATTGGTGGTGTCAGTCATGCCCCTGTCCCAGTGAGAGGTGCTGCCAATGCGGCTGGATCCAAGCCCCCAGGAGGATCCTGCAGCCCACGAGACCACATGGAAAAAAATTATATATATAAAAAA
>WEIV01004376.1:106380-125338 GCA_013390005.1 Calyptomena viridis
AGATTATAGGTATAGAGATTATAGTTACCTCTTATAGTTTTAGATATAGAAAGAGTATAGATTTAGATTATATATTTTATAGATATTATATCTATATCTATAGATTATATGGGAAAGTATGGATTATATGGAAGACATGATTATTATGTCACTGCCACCCTCATCACACCCTGGCTGGTGCTGTCCCAAGCAGATCAGGTGGGATAAACATGGTCAAAAGTAGAGCAGCTCCTCCCTGGGGTGCAGGTTTGGCTTCTTCCATCCTCCTCCTTTCTGCTTCTGATAAGGAGCATCACTGAAGCACAGTCAGTTTTCCAGGTCATACATCTGGGATTGCCTTGGAAAGTTTTTATCATAAAGTGTTTGCAGGATTCAGCTACATTAAGGTGTGGCTTTCAGAGTAAGATAATACTGGAGAAAGTTTTTTGGCAACATTTTGTTGAATTTTCATTTGAATAACCCTCTGTGAGGTGGAGGTGGGAAGGGGCAGCCCTGTCACAGGTGCTCCAGACCCATCCATTTTCCATTTCTTGTGGAGCTGCTTCATGAAATGATAGAAAGCCCTGGCAACAGTTGGAATAACTTCACAGAGCACAGAGCAAACAACATTAAGGTCAGTGTTAGCTATTTTATATATATGTATATATGTGTGTGTGTGTGCATGAGAGAGAAAAGAGGGTTTCTAACACTTATTTGATAAGAAGAACAAGAACAAAATGTTTTTATGAATGTTCACAAAGAATGAGTCAAAATAGAACAGGCTGAAAATGTTTGCTGAATTTTGAGATGGAAAAATGCCCACCTTCTCTCTCTCCCTCACATACACATATGTGTGTATATATATATATGTATCTATCTCTGTAGGGTTTCCATGCCATCTCCCATCAGAGACCCTGTCAAAGCCTGGACAATCATGGACTGAGCTGTAAAGGGTCTTGACTTGCCATGCCAAACTCCCTTGCTCAGTATTGGTTGGCACAGCTCACCCTGACAATCACAAAGCACCAATCCCAGTGCCACCATCTTCCCCTCCGGGATTGAGTCCCCGGAATGTCCCCCTGGAGCTGGGCATCTTGAGGTGGGACAGGAGCAAGTGCTTGCCTGGAAAGGCTCTGTGATATAATTTAAGTTAAACTAACTCAGAACAGGAACAGGACACTGAAATCAGTCCCTGGCAACTGCCTCCTGCTGCCAGACTGACATGGACATGCTTGGTAACCAGGGGCTGTTCTAATCTAAACCTCAGGGGAATTCAAAAATAAAGCAAATTCTTGTGGAAGGAGGGGCTCTGTATGTGGCCAAATTGGTGTTTTCTTCTTCATATGGCTGCAGCAATAAGGGGCAACGATACTCAGCATCATTTTCATATCCTACATGGTTGTGTGTAAAAATATACATGTACATTTATTTAAATGTAGCAAGCTGTATTTTAGTCCCAGTTTGGCTCTGTTCTGTGCTTCCAGCTGTGCCACCTTCTGACCCTGCCTGTTCTTGTCTCTGCTTTCCCATTCCCAGGGCTGAAGGCTTCTCTCCAGAGGCTTCAGCTGGAATATGTGGACGTTGTCTTCGCCAACCGGCCGGACAATAACACCCCCATGGAAGGTTGGTGGAAGCTTGACTTAAGGTTTTAATGTGCTTGATCCTGGCTTAGAGGCTGAGACCAAGGAAAGTAGGAAATTACAAACAATTTTAAGTTAAATATTCATGTGGGGCAGTTTAAATATGAAATACCTCATTCATGATATCCTGGAGCCGGTCCATGGAAGGTGTCCCTGTCCATGGCAGGGGGCTGGAACTAGATGATCCTTAAGGTCCCTTCCTAAACCATTCCATGGTTTATATTTACACTTCAATGAAATGTATTTATGTGTTTTGGAAGGAAATGGAAGTTTTCTTTATGTCCCAGTAGTGGCTTTAATGTTGCTTGGAGGTTTTGTTTCCTTTTCCCAGTCCCTTCAGACAAAGTGGATTTGTGTTTGGATTTTAGGCAGGTTTCCACATCAAATGAAACCTGTGTGTCCTACCCCTGGAGCAGCCAGCTCTAGAGGGAGGAGTGTGCCAGCACTGCCATCCCCATCCTTGTCCCCACCCTCTGGGCTGCCTGGAGAGCTCAGACTTCTCCTAGTGCTGAAACCAGGGGCATGATCTAATACATGGTTAGAAACAAGGAATAGCTGTAGCATCACTGTTCCAGTGCAGGAGCAGCACAAGCTGGGTCTGGTGGGCTCAGCTGAGGGGCTGTGTGAGGATGGGATCCCCCCAGCACAGCCAGCAGTGATGCTCTGCCCAGGGCTGGGCTAGTGGGGAATGGTCCTTGTTAAATCCAGACAGGAAATGAATCCATAGACTTGCAGGATCTGTGACTTTCTGGGCTTTAATTGCGTTTCATAGTCACTGATGACCAAATATGTGTGTCTGGCACATGGACAGAGTCTAGTTTTCCAGGAGCCTTCACTGTGTTTGGGGTTAGTGCCCTATTTAATGGGCACAGTTGCTGTTCCTCCTCTGCTCTCATTGAAGGGAACACAGCGCTTCACACTGTGGCAGATCAGCTTCATGGCTAAATAAAAAACAGCAAAAGGAAAGACTTGCAGGCTGCAGGAGCTGCTGTGGATGGCTACTTGGAAATGAAACAAACCTGGAGCTTGACAGGCCCCCAGGAAGCTCCTGATTTGACATCGGGAGTCGTGACACCTATTTCCTTATGGAACACAGGCTGTAGGACTTGGCATGACCGTGGATGCCAGTCAGTGCCAGCTCAGTGGGCTCAGGGACTGGCCTGGGACTTTAGGACCAGTGTGGATTCCTCAGTACCTGCTGAGGTCAAGGAAGATGACTCGTTTTGTCTGGAAGGGAGAAGTGACCTGTCTGCTCAGTCAGTTGTCAGGAGCAGTGTGGATACATTCCTAGCTGATCCGTGTTGGAGGTGCCGTGGATCCCTCTGGCAGCACGGCCTTGGCAGCCAGGCCCAGGCTGTGGTGCTTAAGACTCGGGCAGGGTGAAAAAAGGGACATTTTTGTTATGAATGGTGTGGTGGAGATTCTTCCCATGTTCTTTGTGCTTTTTTTATGGTTCACCTACTAAGCCACTTCTATCCCAGAGCATCTGCTGAACCATCTGTTGGTGCTGCTCCCTCCAGAGGGCACAGGGAGAGCTGTGCTGCCTCCGTGGCACATGGGCCCTGCTCCAGGGCTTGTACTTTTCCCACAAGGAAATCATGGACCGGTTTGGGTTGGAAGGGACCTTAAAGTTCACCTCATTCCAACCCCCCTGCCATGGGCAGGGACACCTCTCACTATCCCAGGTTGCTCCAAGCACTGTCCAACCTGGCCTTGGACACTTCCAGGGATCCAGGGGCAGCCACTTCTGATGGAGAAGGGAATCTTAAAATGTTCCATACTTGTGACAACACCTGAGGGTTCTGCTGGAGCAAACAGCATGTTTTGTGCAGTGGGGCACAGCCAAATCAAAGGATAAACTTAGAATGTTCACATTGTTTTCTGTTTGCTGCATGTGGGCAGGTGAGGTTTCTCCTCTGTCCCTCAAGATCTTCCCTCTGCTGTGATGTGTGTGTGGGTATCACAGAGCAGACATCTGGAGATCCTCCTCTGGTCCACCCCAGCCAGAGCAGAAGCCCTTCGCTTCCCCAGGCTGTCCAGCCCAGCTGCTGTGGCAGGTTTGGGTAACAGACGAGCATTTCATACAGATTTCTTTATTTTCAGTGACTCCAGTCCCCAGAGTTGGGAAAATCTGCTTAACCTAAACCCAGAAAAGTCTCTGAGCAAATAAAAAAAAATATTTTTATTGTAAAAGCAATAAATATTGGCATTAAGGAACAGCTGGAGATGAGACCCTGTGTAGTCGGTGGTCCTGCTGGTCCCTGGCCAGGACAGCCGTGTCCCCCATGCCCTGGAGCTGGGCTGGGCTCTGCTGGGCAGGTGGAACAAGGGATAAGGTGCTGCCCATCCTCACTGGGATTGGACCAGCTGTGTGTGGAGTGTCCCTGCCATTCTCTGCCACCACACAGTTCCCTCCATCAGGGACCTTGGGAGAAGGGTGGTGGGAAGGATCTGTCCTCCTCTTCTGAATTCCCACGAGTTTCATGCCTCATTACTCAGGCTGAAGATCTGATCCCTCAACTGTACAGGCAGATGCTTTTTCTTCATCCCAAGTGGCTTTTCCAGCAGTGCAGCTCCAGCTGTGGAGTAGGACGGTCCCTGGGGCCTCATTGTCATGGTGCTGGGTGCCCACAGCACATCCAGCACCCACCCCAGAGCCCTGAAATGCAGTGAGGAGAGGTGACAACGTTCCTATCAGGGAACATTAAGCTACTTCAAAATTATTATGTGGCCAAGGGTTGTTTTTTGGGATTTGAAACATTTATTTATATTTTTTAAAAATCTCCTGTTCTTAAGTGATGCCATTTGGGCCATTTAAGTGATGCCATTTTGGCAGGGCAAGAGATCCAGGGATGTGCTCTTCCCAAATCCCATCACCATACCCTTGGGAGCAGGCTCTGTAAACAAGAAGATATATATATTTTCTGAGTTGACTTGAGTTTTTTTTGAAAGGAGTAGAGGTGGGAGAAATGAAAACAACCATGGGTTGAGATGTGTAAGAGGCGTGTGACGAAATGTTTTTCAAACTCTGAAATGGTGATGGGGCAAAAATAGAAACCTAAACCCAGGGAGAAGCTGGTACTGCTGAGGAGGGAGAGAGGGAGGAGAGAAGGATCACTTACAGGCTTAGATGAGGTTAAGAAATGAAAAACAATTTTTATTGAATATTCAGGTGGGGCAGCCTGAAATAGCTCATCTGGGGTATCCTGGAGCCCCGTATACCTGGTCAGGTGGAAGGTCTCCCTGGCCACAGCAGGGGGGTTGGAAGGAGATGGTCTTTAAGGTCTCTCCAATTCCAACCAGTCTATGATTCTATATTTACACTTTAATGAAGTGAATTTATATGTTTTGGAAAGAAATTGAAGTTTCCTTTATGTCTCAGTGGCTTTAATGTTGTTTGGTGTTTTCATTTCCTTTTCCTAATTCCCTCAGATCAGTGGATTTGTGTTTGGGTTTAAGGCAGGTCTCTGTGTCAAACGAAACAGCTCTCCAGGTTATAAATGGAGATTTCCCCTTCCCAAGCTGCCTGTCACTGCCTGCAGGAGGATCTCAGAAGAAGGCTCAGATTGGCAGTGTAATCTCCTCACTGCCAAGATCCTTCTTTTTTCTTCCATAAGTAGGATGAGAATCCTGATGATATCAAAGGCAGCTCGTCTTGATCTCAAGACAGCAGTGCACAAGTCATTATCCAAGGGAGAGATTCACAGGCATGTCATGCTCCTCTGGGCAGCCCCATGTCCCTCCAGAGGGTTTGGGATGGGTCAGAATTAATGGTGTAGGCGGAGAGTGTCGACTCCTGGACACTTTCCTGAGGGAAGAGCACACGGAGACGTGGCAGCACTGGCTGACTGGGAGGTGCCTGGTGTGGTACTGACAGCAGTGACCGAGAACTGTTTCCTTTTGCTTCTCAGAGTGAGTCCAGCCCATTTTTGCCAGTTCAAATGCTGTGGTTGGTGGTCAGTGTGGGGCCTGTGCCTGCAGCACTGCTCAGCTCCGAAGAGCAGCGAGAAAGGCCAGCCAGAAATAGGGATTATTGCTGTGGCCAGGACAGTTAGTTATGGTTTGTGGCTGCTCATAGGCATTGTGCCAGAGGGCAGGGTTAGATGGGATATTATGAGGGGGTTGAGGCCCTGGCACAGGTTGTCCTGAGAAGCTGTGGCTTCCCCATCCCTGGAAGTGTCCAAGGCCAGATTGGACAGGGCTCGGAGCAACCTGAGATAGTGGAAGGTGTCCCTGCCCATGGCAGAGAGTGGGACTGGATGGGCTTTTTTTAACCTAAAGTTTATGGTGGGTTTTCCCCCCCACCCCAAGAAGGCAAGGCTGCTCAGCAGAGGTCTGATGGGTGGAAATCAAAGCTCCTGTCCTGGTACAGAGTAGCCTTGCAGGATTCCAGCTTCCCAAAAAACGAGGATCATGGCACTGCTATGTGAGGAGCTGTGCTGGGTTTTGCAGAGATGACACCTGATGGGACCCTTGGCAGAGTGGGACTCAATCATCCAGTTTNGTGTGAGGAACTGTGCTGGGTTTTGCACAGATGACACCTGAGTGGGACTCAATCATCCAGTTTTGCAACTTCATCCCCAGCATCCCAATATTCCCGGTAAAAAGAAGCAGACCCAGACATATGCTTTAAGTAAACAAGTGTTAAAACAAATTTAATCAATCTTTCAGTTTATTTTCCCATTCTGCTGCCCCCTTGTGTTAAATTTCAAAAGAAATATTATCCTGAGGCTGTGGTAGGCAAGAGACAGGTGGGAAAAGCAGTTTTTAAAAGCTACGGGATCAATGTCACTGTTTGCACTGAAAATGCTCTTTCATCCATGTTACAGCAAAAGGAAGCAAGGTGCTCAGGCTTGTCAGCATACTTTGAATTTGTAAGTGGATTTGGTGCAGGAAACGTGGCCTCTGGGCACTTCTTATACTCCTTTTCTTCCCTCCTTCAGAAATCGTCCGAGCGATGACACACGTGATAAACCAGGGCATGGCCATGTACTGGGGGACCTCCCGCTGGAGTGCCATGGAGATCATGGTAAGGCCCAGTTTAGAGAAGCGCTGGCACTGGGGAGTTTCTGGGAGTGTTGGTGTTTTACTCCAGAAGGAGCCTGGTGTTAATTAGGAGAAGACGGGCTGGGCTGGGGGGTTGGGTGTCTTGCCATGTTTAATTGGGTTTTGTGTAATTTTGGTTTGACTGAATTCAAGTCTTTGGGTTTGATGTCAGTGCTCATGGCCAGCCTGGGATAGTGGAAGGTGTTCCTGCCCATGGCAGCAGGTAGAATGAGATGAGCTTTAAGGTATCTCCCAACCCAAACCAGTCTGTGATTCCAAGAGATTCCAGGAGCACCCTGCTGGTCCCCACTTCCCCTTGCTAAGGGACAGCAAGAGTTGATTTGGTCATCTTTGTACACTCAAGGAGTGTTGGTTGATGTGTCCTGCAGGATATTTCCATGTAATCAAGTATTTTTCTATTGATTTCTCCTTTCCAGGAAGCCTATTCTGTGGCCAGGCAGTTCAACATGATTCCTCCTGTCTGTGAACAAGCTGAGTATCATCTGTTCCAAAGAGAGAAAGTGGAGGTTCAGTTGCCAGAGCTATATCACAAAATCGGTGAGTCTGAGGCTGCTGTACCTTTTGGCTCATTCATTCTCAGGAAGAGACAGAGCAGGGTGACCTGGGGGTCCAGATGGCAACAGATAAAGAGATTAATTAATAACAAATATTAATTAAGATATTATTAATACATTATATTATTACGATATTAATTAATAACAAATAAAGATATTAATTGCTATGGTTGCTTCTTACTCCCTGAGACTCATGTGGCCCATTTAGGTGCCACCTCTCCCCTGTACCCAAAGCCACTGCTGTGTCCTCTTGCCTCTCCCAGGTGTCTGAGGACCAGGCTGGGCTGGGTGGCTGGGAGCTGTTCCCCTGCCAGGCAGGGCCAGGGCAGGAAGGATGTGATGGTGGAAGGCAGGAAGAGATGTTTAGTCAGGAGTTCAGGTGCTGCACTGCAGCGGGAACCAGGATGGGGCTGGAAGCTCCTGAGAGAAGATTTTTGGGTGATTAAGGTAGTCAGTGTCTTCCCGGAAGATGTTGCTGATGCATTAAGAAGTAATAATTTTTTTATTTTATTTTTTAATTGTATTAATCATATAAATAAATATGTAAGGGCAACAGCAGCATCTTCCTGGAAGACATCGACTGAACGTTGCTGCCAGTGTCAATAGAAACAAGCAGCAATTATTTGCTTTTATTGCCTTTTTTAACTGAAAGTCCTATTTTTGATACAGCTCTGATTTCTCTCACTCCCCTAAAATCCCCTCCTCTGTTTTCTCTGCAGGAGTGGGAGCAATGACATGGTCTCCACTGGCCTGTGGGATCATCTCAGGGAAATATGGCAATGGGGTCCCTGAAAGCTCAAGGGCTTCACTCAAGGTATTTTTTGTGGCATGTTTGAGATGTGCTGCTTTTGTGAGGGCAGGAAAATAACAAAGGAGAAACAGATCCCTCGTGAGAAGGCTGGGCTGTGTATTGATAGAACAGCTCAGTTTCTCTGGCAACCACACTCCAAAGTGCAGGAGAATCTGGGTTATAACGGTGCTCAGGTTCCCTCACAGGGAGCTGAGGGCTCATAGGGGGCTTGGGATGGCACTGGAGAAGGGGGTGGATGCTGTCACCACCCTACATTGATGGGCATCATCAATGAGAAGGCACAAACCCAGAGGGTCTGTGGTGCTCCTTGCTGACGTTAGTCATGGAAGCATTAAGGTTGGAAAAGATCATGAAGTCCAACCATAATTCATACTGTCACTTCCAATCCCCTGAACATCAAACAGTCATGGGCATCCTTTTCCTGGCCACGCTTCCCTGGGCACCAGCCAAGTGCATGGGGTGCTCAGTGGTGGGAACTCAGCCCCCCAGTATCCCTCCAGGGAGACCCCAGTATCCCTGCAGGGATCCCCAGACAGGCCAACTCCAATGTCCCATGAAACCTGGGAGTCCTTGGTGGTCTTCCCCTTTTCCTGCCAGGGCAGCAGCTCCCTCTAACAGATTTTAGCATCCCAGTGTCATCTCAACCTGGTTTCCTCACAATTATCCTGATTTTGTCCTTATTGGGGGTTATGGGATCTCCTCCCATACTGTGCCTGTGGCACAGGCATATGATTCCATGGTTTGAGAGATGACAGAGCACTAAAATGTTATGGATTTGGGAAAAAACCCAACCCAAATGGGATCTGAGCCTCTGTAGCTGCTGATGGGCAAAAGCCAGCACTGCCTGGTGTGGCTGCCTTTCTCACTAAGTCCCCAGGCTGGATTTGCTCAGTTTAGTTTTTCAAAGGAAATGGGCTATTTGAGTGCATTTGGGTTTTTTTTCCCAAAACAAAAGGTATTAACTTTTGGTAAAAGCTCTGGAGAAGGTGAGGGCAGAGAGGGATCCAAATTAAAATGATGAGAGTGCAGCAGAACCAACTTCTGAGTCTGGAGCTGGGAGAACTGAAATCTCACCTTCCTTTAATTAATTCTCTAATCTTGAATGGTAAAATAAATCTTGAACAAGGTCAGCTGTTCTTTCACAATTTTTTGGGGGGAGGAGTCTGGATCAAAATCTTCTTAAATTGACTAATATTTCACTTTTTTTCTGCTCTGTGGTGGGATTCAGTGGTCCAAAATGAAAATTTAGGAGGTTACAGGTTCTGGAATGAGTCCATCAGTTGCATAAAGGCAGGGTGATGCAGACACAGGGGACATTCTGGTCCTGCCCTAATTGCTTTGGGTGGCAAAGCTTTGTGTTACTCAACTTTCATGACCTTCTGGGTTGGATATGGCTTTTCAAGTGCCGACATATACGTATATATATATAGATATACATATACATATAGAGACAGAGGTTATAATTATAACTTGGCTTAAACTTTCCATTTTGGAAGATGAAAGCTGACAGTCTAATGCAGTGTAATTGATCTGCAGTGCTATCAGTGGCTGAAGGAGAAGATCATCAGTGAGGAGGGCAGGAAGCAGCAGGTGAAGCTGAAGGACCTGTCGCCCATCGCTGAGCGTCTGGGCTGCACCCTGCCACAGCTGGCTGTCGGTGGGTCACAGTGTGGGGACACCCTGGGGGCACCCTGCCACAGCTGGCTGTCGGTGGGTCACAGTGTGGGGACACCCTGGGGGCACCCTGCCACAGCTGGCTGTCGGTGGGTCACAGTGTGGGGACACCCTGGGGGCACCCTGCCACAGCTGGCTGTCGGTGGGTCACAGTGTGGGGACACNCGCCGTGGGGGCACCCTGCCGCAGCTGGCTGTCGGTGGGTCACAGTGTGGGGACCCCCTGGGGGCACCCTGCCACAGCTGGCTGTCGGTGGGTCACAGTGTGGGGACAGCCCCCACACCTGGAGGTGCTCCAGGGCTGCTCCTCTCCTTTGGGTGTCAGGGATGGTTTGGTAAAAGGTAACACCGAAAAAGATGTGTCACCTTTCAAGCAGGGCAAAGGATGGCTTGGTCTGTGCCTGTAGCTAGAGATGGGTTTATGATACAAATAGTTAAATGATTATTTGTCCTGGAATGGTTTGGGTTGGAAGAGAACTTAAAGATCATCCAGTTCCACCCCCTGCCCTGGCAGGGACACCTTCCATTATCCCAGCTTGCTCCAAGCCCTGTCCAACCTGGCCTTGGACACTTCCAGGGATGGGGCAGCTTCTCTGGGCAACAACTGCTTAAAATATTATTGTTTCCACCCTCACCATCAGCTTTTGACTGACAGAGTATTTTGGGCATCCTCAGGGGTCTGACCTGCCTGTTTCCTCTGCTCCCTCCCTGCATGGAAGCCACCAGTTTTTCAGCACACTGGGCCAAGACACAAGAGAATGCTTTTAAAAAGAGAGTTTTGGGGTATTTTTTGTTTGCCTCATTTATTTCAATAATTACCTTTGTGCTGCTGAGAGCTGAGGCTGGAAAACATCATGTCTGTTAGAAAAGTGATCCCTCGTTCAATAGCCAAGCAGCAAATCCTTGTGACTCATGACGGAAAAAACAAACCCCACAATCAACAGAAGTGCTGGGGCAGGGACACAGCTCAGGTGGGATGTGGAAGATCTGTGGGGTTTATCTGATTCATGTATCTTCCTTCTGGTAGTGCCAGGGGAATAAAATGAAAGTTGAGACAAATAATGTCATTATTTTCAAACAGAGACAGAGGCTCTGCCAAACTTTAGGGTCTGGAGTGGGGCCTAGATGTTCCACCTGTGTTGCTGACCTTCTTGTGACTTTATTCCAGCATGGTGCCTGAGGAATGAGGGGGTGAGCTCTGTCCTTCTGGGATCTTCCAACCCAGAGCAGCTGATAGAGAACCTTGGAGCCATCCAGGTAAGTGCAGGAGGTGGTGACCCCTCCCTGAGTTCAGCTCCCTGTTCAGCTCCTGGGGGGGGGTAACACCACCCTCCTCTGGATTTACTGTTAATACTGGGTATTCTGTTTTCCAGTTCTACTTATCCACCTTCATTAGGAAAATCTATGGTGTCACCACGATTCACCACCATTTGTGGTAGTTACTGATGTATCTGGGGACACCAGGGTGGCTTCAGCAGCTTGAATTTATTTAATGTATCTGAAATTGCAAGTGACCCGATTCCAGGACATGTTGTGATGGATTCTGTGCTGTCACATGTCACCTGCACCCACCTTAATTATCCTCTCTTGTTTTTCACAATCAGATCTTTCTTTCCCTCTGCTGTCCTTGCCACCAGCTTGTGTCCCACTGCAGCCCAGCAATATTCCACATATAAACTTTAGAGGCATTGCTGTGGTTCACTGAGTAAAGATACTCCAGTGGTTTTACCTTTAAGGGAGAAAGTTTTTAGATGAATGTTTAATATCTGCAACATACACACAAAAAAAACCCCAGAGGAAATGTTATTTGGTAAAATCTAGGTTTAAAGTTGGAACAATGTTGATTAAACATGGGTTTTCTTGTACCCCCAGGTCCTTCCAAAGATGACATCCCATATTGTAAATGAAATAGATAATATTCTGGGAAATAAGCCCTACAGCAAGAAGGACTACAGATCCTAATGCAATGCATGAGTTCCTGGACTGCATGGTTTAGAAGTGCTCTGTACACAAGTACAGCCCCCAATTAATATCTGGTCATGAGAATCATTCAGCAACTTGCTGCTCGGTGTCTACTGACCCTTCGAGATGTGTGCTCTTGCTACTACTCTGCAGTGAAATTTCAAAGCACAGTTGATCTCTCTTCTAACCAGGAATAACCTTGTATTTTCTTACCTTTGACCGAATTCATTAATTTTTACTTTACTCTTTGCACCTCATGCTTGTGCTGTGAAAAACACTTGTAAAGCAAAAAAAAAAAAATTTATAACCTTCAGGTACTCGGTAATTAAAGAAGGATGTACAGATCTATTTTTTCAATGAAGACAAGCCAGTTACAACTTCAGGTTTTAATAAAACCATGTTTGGGAAATCTCAACTATAAAGTTTCTTCAGGTTCACAGGTGGAAAAGGGGCAAACTTGGACTTTCTGTTTGCTTTTTTATGCTGAATATAAGCTTTAAGTTTTGTTTGTAGTTGAATAACAGCTGTAAGACAGATAATTAGTTAGAAATTAGATCGTTCAGCTCCTTAATGTACAGTTATTCCAGCTGTGGAGTGCTCCTGGGAAACATTCCTGGGGCAGTGTTAGGAAACCCAAACACGCATGTCAGGTTACTGAACCAACAGCTCTGCAAAATTCTACTTCTCCATAAACCTTAAACCAAGAAAGCCATGATTAAATATTGAGTTTTGCATCTATAGAAACCTGCCTCTACTTCTGCCTGCTTGTAGACAGAGCTACTGCAAATTTCAATATTCAGGAGCTTTTAAGGATATAGATACTTATATAATATATAGCTGCTGAGAACTACCAGGGAAAATCAGGTATGTACTTTGAAAGGCTATATCTGCTTTAACTTGGTTTGTAATCAGGGATAAGTAAATGCACAGACACATTTTAAACAGATTTTTGTGAGCATTTACAGGAGTTGATAGTAAGGATTTACATATTAATTTGCCCAGCTCAAGAACCATATTGTATTTTACCATGGATTTGCTCTATGATTTCAGTCTGTATTTCTCACATTCTTCCTTCCTGGGATATCCCTTCCTGGGATAGAGCTCTGTACAGTATTTGTAGGACTCTTGTATTCTAGTCCCCACCTCCAGGGCTTACCTGGGCCAGGTGAGCAGACCCCAGTACTGAGTTGTCTCCTCCTGTATTTAAAGCTGTGTCTGTGTAAATGATTCCTGCTGTAACCAGAACTGCAGTCTGACTGGACTCCTGCTTGGACACAATAAAAGCATTTGTGCATCTAATTTTACACCTACAGCCCTGTTACTGATAGCAAGAGCTGCTTGGAACCAGCAGTGGTTTATGTGGAAAGCAGGTGTGTGGTGTTCCACAGGGGAACTCTGCAGCTTGTCCCCAGGTGGGGATAGGGACACGGGACCAGGGGACACCTGGGAGAAGGTACCTCTGAAATCAACCCCCTGTGGCAGACACATCCCATGGAATGTCTGTGATGGTCTTACTCTGCCAGAGGGCAGGGTTAGATGGGATATTGGGAAGGAATTGTTGGCTGGGAGGGTGGGGAGGCCCCGGCACAGGTTGTCCAGAGCAGCTGTGGCTTCCCCATCTCTGGAGATGTCCCAGGCCAGGCTGGAGCAACCTGGGACAGTGGAAGGTGTCCCTGCCCATGGCAGGGGGTGGGACTGGATTGGCTTTAAGGTCTTTTTCCATCCAAACTGTTGCATGATTTTGCCCAAAATAAACACAGGAATGTCCCTCCTGACAGGTCCCTGAAATCCCACTGCAGCTGTTCCAGCCTCTCCAAAGGGACACAGGCCAGTCACAGCCACCTCCCCAGTGTAACTTCCTGGGAACATCCCCCCATGCTGCACTATCGGCTGTGGAAATCAGCTACTGTTAACCTTCACAAAGGCCTCGACCATTACACAGTTAACAGCTTTATTAATGTAATATAATTATCTTCCCAGTAACAGACTAATTCCTTTTCCTCCCTCTGGAGGTACAATTTAATGTTCTTTCTTCCCCTTCACACATACGTGGGAACCCAACAATGTATTAAAAGCAGATTAACTCCCAACTTTTTTTAATTGAAAAGGAGATGGCATTGTCCCTTACTTGGAGCGAGAGTTTAAAATTCTGAGAGCAATGGGGTGCCAAGCAGCAGCCCAGCTTTAGGTTAACCCTCAGCATTATGCTGAAGAAATGTAATTTTACTGTATTATACTGAATTTCATATATATATATCATTGCTGCTTGTAGTGGGGATTTTAAGGGAAAAAGCCCACCACTTCCCCCCAAAAACATCTCAGAAGCAGACAAAAATGCAAACAACAAAATCGACCAAACAAAAAACCCCCATGAAACCCAAAAAAACCAATACAAAACCCAAAAACCCCTCACAAACCAAACCAAAAAATTCCACTCAAAACCCACCCCCTAAAACTTTCCCGTGAAAGCCCAAGATCAGGTTTTTTTGCAGAACACAATCACCTCACCCACCCACCTGCTTTTGTTTCAGGCTGCCAGTGCTCAATGTTCCCTCTCCAGGAAAATTCTGACACTCACTGAGCTCCAAGACTCAGCAACTGTCAATACCAAAAAAAAAAATCCTAAATTAAGATGAAAAGCTGTTATAAAAGATTCAGTGAGGTGACAGTAATAGCAGAAGTGCTGCTTCCCAGCACTTCTCCAGGCAGCAGACTTTGTGGAAAATGCACCTGGTAAAACACCTGAGAGGGCATTGTGAGCTCTCCCAACCCCCACAGTAAAATTGAGTGTAGTGATATTGTCTGTTCAAGTGTTTGAATTTAAGTTCTGGGTACTTTGGGAGGAACACAGCAAAACCCAGCAACATCAAGTCCTGCTGCTTAGAGCTGCCAGCTTGGCCTCCTCTTGAGTTCTGACTGGTTATGTTAAAAAGCTATTTTATGTGTGCTAAATAGCCTAAAATACAGAAATTACCCCCTTTATAATGAGTGAGGCCAAGAAAAGTAACATTGTACAAGGCAGGCACCAGCAATGTGGAATGTCTCCTTCCAGGGGTGAATTACCAGGCAGAAGAAACAAAGGAAAATCCACATATTTTGCGGGAAATAATTTAAAGAATGTTCAGTGACCAAAAGTGATTTCAAGGGCAACTCTGAAGAGCAGCAAATCTACTGGAATTTTCATGGTGTGAATACAGGAACAGTACAATCTATACTGGGAAGCAAAGGAAAAAATTATGCAGGGCAAAGTTAGGACTGAAAACAAATCCACCCATTCCCATCCAATCCCGCATCCCAAAGGATGCTGACAAGTCCTACAGTCAGTCAGCAGCCGTGGCTAATTAGTAATCATTTAATGACTGGTTGCATTTGTCAGAAATAGACCCATTACCGTGTCCTGCTCTTGAGAATCTTCATTTTACTCTATTTTACATAAATCTTATTGACAATAAGAATCTTATTGAAGATTAGCAGAGTAATTGTTATATAAAATCTGATTATAAACTTTTTCTTTCTTTCCTGCTTAGGATCCTGAGTCTGTAATGGCAGGATCTGTAACTCCTGCACTAGAATTCCATTAATAGCAGTAGAGTTTGGCATTTAACAGAACAGCTGCTTCAGTGACAGCAAGAAAATAAGGAACAGGATGTCTGATAAACCCATTACAAAAAGCCAGCTGAAGCATTTCTGTTAAGCTGTGCAAGGAAACTGGCAGGGCTTTTTATTTATTTACAACTTTGGAGATGAATGGAAAAAAAAAAGTACATTCAAACCATTCCAAAAGCATTTTTCTAGGATGTTTAGGTTTTGTCATGACTCTTAAGTTACTTTAAAATGAGGAATATTTCCAATGAACACAAAAAATGGCTCTTCTCTTCTGGAAGCAGAAAGAGTCGACAAACCTACACATGAAAATACCCATTTTTTAAAAAAAAAAAAAAAGTAAATACAAGGAATTAAATGGCAAAAAAAATCCTTTTTATTACAACTTTTCAAGTTACAATGAAAAATGGTGGATTGTCACCTTTATGGTCAGTGAGTTTGGCTCTGGGAGCAGTCACCAAATTCCAGGTGGATTCTGCTCCAGGTTATAGGTGCACCTGTGTGTACAGCTGCCCACTGGGCTGCAGAACCATCCCACCCCGTGGTGCTTCACAAAGGGCACCTCTGCTCACAGCTCACACCCCATTTCCTTCCCTTGCTAAGTAAAAAAACATCATTAACTCAGATATTGAACAATACCATGCAAAGATACCAAAAGTAAATATAATTCAATCAGTTGGGATCCAAACCTCTCCCTCCTTTCACTCATTTAAAAAAAAAATATTCCTATTCCATCCTTAAACATATTTATGGCAGTTGAAAACTCTCACAGAAATTGCTGTGGGGTTTTTGTCTACTTGGATCCTGTGGAGAGTAGAGCAATCAGTCCTGAAGAAGCACTTATAGAAAGAATATAGTTTCTATAGGGAACACGTTAAGGACATATAATTGTAAAGATACTTCTTTAGTACAGAATATTTAATAGAAGTTTTATGAAAAAGAAGGAATTGAAATGGTCTTTTAGTTTTAAAATTGGAATATTGTAACCTGAAACACAGCTCACAATCAAGGCATGAACTTACCTTCAAAGTTGACACTCATAAAGTTTAGCCTGTTCTCTTAAAACTTTTATAAATACAGTTAAATACAGAAGATCTTTAATTAACCGCCCTGATTGGCAATACTAATTTCCTTCAGGAGCAAAAGATTTTGCTTGTGAAGTTACTGAAACTAAAGCATCCGGCAAGGTCAGAACTCCTGGTGACTAATACAAAGTTTCTGCAGGAAAATAAGCTGCCTCCTCATGCCAAAATTACAATTATAATAGCAAAGCCAGGAGAATTTCTGTATATTGTCCAAGTAATATCCTTAAAACACCTCATGTCACATTTGTGTGATTGGGAGGCTTTTTTTTTTGTAAACTATTTTTATGTTACAATGTTCTAAGGACCTGCAGTTACCAGCAGAGTCCACAGAACAACTACAGCTGGCAATGTGGAGCAGGAGCAGGGCTGTGGGTGTTGCAGTGTGGGGACAAAGGATACACAGTGGGGTTGAAGTTCTTCAGCACAAAAAATGAAGCGATGATGACCAGGACCAGAAAGAGGGTATTGTTGTAGAAGATGGAAAAAGTTGTCGCTTCATAGTCTGCAACTTCATTTTTCTTCCACAGAATTCTAGGAACGAGTAGAAACAGTGTTTTAAACTTATTTAAATCCCTGTATATCACAGACTCACAGAATGGTTTGAGTTGGGAGGGACCTTAAAAATCATCCGGTCCCAAACCGTGCCACGGGCAGGAACACCTTCCACTATCCCAAGTTGCTCCAAGCCCCGTCCAACCTGGCCTTGAGCACTTCCAGGGTGGGGATATCCTGGCACACCCACCATTATGAAGTGTGTAGCATTTTTCTTGTAATCAGCTTCTAAAACACAGAGATTTTTGTTCCAAAACCCTGACAGCCCTCACCTTGCACAGATCCAATGGGCATCCACTGTAATCCCAAGGGCATTTGAAACCTTTCCTTGACAACTCACCTCAAAAAGGCCTTAAGATGAACCAAAACCTACAGTACAACTACTGCTTACCAGAATACAGAAAAAACAATGGCCAGGCACAGTCTCTCATATCCTCCTCAGAGCCCTAAAGATATTTCAGGCACGATTATCACAAGGGAGAGAAGGAAAAGGACAGAGAGATCACCTTTCATCCTTCTCCTTACGGGACATCTTCCTGTTGTCTGCCTCGGACAGCTTGCGAGTCACTTCTTTGGAAACAGCATCTTCTCTTTTCTGGGCTACTCTGTAAGCAACACAACACCACTTATGTTAAATTTCAAAAATGAAAAAAACCCCAGCCAAACCCTGGGATTACACAAAATTGTATTTACAGTGAAGAATAAAACTTAGCCAAGACATTAAACAGTTCTCTCAAGTTGAAGGGGCAACAAGAAGTATTAATAATAATTACTAAAAGTATTATAGTTTATATATAATAGGGAATTAGTACATAATTTAAATATAATTTATGGTAATAGCCACTGAGCATGAAGGTAGTTGTGCCATTTCACTGTACTCATAGCTGACAAAGCTATTATATCCCATCATTACAAGAGTGAGAACAGAAAACAATTAGGAGATATTTCTGTGCAAAATACTTTTTGGAGTAACATTTTGGACATTCTCATTCATAAAAAAAAATAACGTTGTAAATGCTGGTTTTGTTCAATTACTAAATAGTAAATTTCACTTTGAACAGCCACCAAACTTACTTGTGTTTGAGGACAAACTTGACGTTCTTATAGGCAAAAGCCACCAGATAGGTACTGATGAGGGTCATCACACTGTACAGGACTGCAGACTGAACAAGATCCATGTGCCATATTCTCCAATAAAGCCCTTCAAAGAAGAAAAAATGGTATTTTGAGCTGTTTTCCTCCAAGCAAAATGTCCCCACTGGAGTCCCATTCAGGATATGAGCTTTGTAATTCAGCACTGGCTCTGCCTAACCAAAGCCAATTCCTAAGAAATCACTTGGATGTCTTTCAGCTGCATTAGAAATACTTCGGAAGGGAGAAATACGCTTTGCTCGCGGCTGTGAGAGCCCGGCAGGCCCTGCCGAGGCAGCGCCGCTGTGACACGTCAGTGCTGCCCCCCAGCCCGGGCTGAGCCCCGCGCAGGCACCGCTCCGCCGGGACCCTGCATCCCACACGGGTCGGAGCCGGGATAATCCCGTCCGGGATGGGATCCGAGCTGGGACAATCCCGCCCGGGATGGGCTCGGAGCGGCGGCTCCGGGCCCCGCAGCGGGACAGAGCTTGAGGTGGCCGGTGAGGAGTCCCCGATCCCCTCAGAGGCCACCGATCCCTCTCTTCCACGGCTTCTGTTTTCCTCAAGCGCTGCTGATCCTCCTTCCTATGATTTCCTGCTCCCCTCAGCGGCCGCTGATCCCCTTCGGGTCTGCTGACCCCCCTCTCCCAGGGGCTGCCGATCCCCCTCCCCGGGTCTCCTGCTCCCCTCAGTACCCGTCGCTCCCCCCACGGCTGCCGCCACCCCTCGCCCCCGTCCGCTCCCGTCCCCCCGCTCACAGATGGGGATGGCGGACACGATGAAGGCGTTGCCGAAGAACAGCGCGGAGGACTTGGCCGAGAGGTTGCGGCTGAAGTCCTGCAGGAGCAGGTCCTCCTCCGACTGCTGCCGCCCGCTGGGGCCGCCCTTGGGAGCCATGGCT
>WEIV01004376.1:142775-241792 GCA_013390005.1 Calyptomena viridis
CCCCCAGCCTTTGGGCGCTGCTCAGGTGCACACCCCCCGGGCAGCGACCGCCTGCGGCTCTCGCCTCGTTTGTTGTCCTTCCCCCCCCGCCAGAAAAGTGATTTTTCTCTGGATTTGGGTCAGAACGCAGGAGCCGCGCCGAGGGAGCCCGCGCCGGTAGGTCCCAGCAGGGCCGGGCTGGCTGCCCGACAGCTCTGCCGTCCTTCGGTGCCGCCTCTGCGCTGCTGCTTCTGTTGTTTATTGTTTAAGTGTAGTTTAAGGCCAGCGGAGTGGCTTTCTCGAGCAGAGGAGCGCGGCTCGCGTGCGATGGAGAGCGGTGGGGGAGCGAAGCCTCTCAGGAACACATCCTGGGCTGGACATGGCAGGATCCGAGGGATTCTCGGCGCTGCGCCCGCACGGCAGCGGCTCGCTTTGGATGGGGAATGCTGAAACGGGAATGCCAGCAAATCCTCACATTCATCCTTCTCGCTGCTTTATTTTTAGAGTCGTTGGGAGATTCGACTCTGCTCACTAAGGCAGTTCTTTAAAAATAGCAGCAAAACTTAAATGCTGATCAAGTGAGGAATATAAACGTTGAAATAGCAGCAAGGATATGGCTGAACGAGATCAGAAGTCACTTGCTCAGCTCCTCGGCACAGCAGGGACTCCTTGAACCCTGGGAGAGCCTCTCGCTCATGGCCGGGGCTGTGAGACCTGGGCTGGATGAAGGGAAACATCCGATTCCCTTTGGAGTTGAGGGGTTTTAAACCTTCGGTGTTACTTGTTGGTGTCTTTTGTGGTTTAGAAGAAGAATTGCCTGGTGTGTCTGTGGAAGAATAACAGATACACTAATGACTTTGGGGGTTACCTGGCATATATATACCAATTGCTTTAAATTTAATCTAAAAATGGGAAAACTGGAAAGAGACAACTTTTTTTTTTTTGGTTTTTCCTGGCAAGTCTGACGTGTTGTTTCCCAGGGAAATGGAAAAGCCTTACAAATTAATGTTCCAAAATGAGGAAGACTGAGTGAGAAATTTTCCGGAGCAAAATCGTCAGTAGTAAGAAATTATTGCCAAATTTTATTTGTTTTCTGGGATTTTGTTTGGAAATGAAAATTAACTTTGCTTGGAATGTATTTATCCAGGAAGTAATCCTTAAATGTGCTCCACTCTGAGCATTGAGGCTACGTGCAAGATTGAAGAGGGTTTAATTAAATGTAATCAAATATTACAAGATTTCTGATTAAAAGGCATAGTGCTTGCTTTTGGTGACATACGAGATACACTGCTTATTTGTGCTTTAAAAAATACAATTCTGCAGCTTGCAAAGAATTTCTTTCTCAGTTCCTGAGCGCCTGTCGGCCTTTTGTGTGCCTCAGTGCCCAGTTTGAATTCCTGTTGCCCAGGCTGGCTCCAGAGGAGCGCGGGCTGTCACGGCAGGGTGACGGTGCAGCTGAGTCAGTGTGAGTGGGAGGGTCAGGGCACGGACACGGCTGGCGGCAGGAACAGGCTGTAAACACTGGAATTCCTCTGGAACAGCCCGGGATTAAATCCTGGCCCTTGCTGAAATCCATATGAAGTTGCCCTGGGTTTATGTGCAGCCAGTGGTTCTTTGGCGATGCTGCTGGTGGAGGTGGGAGGTGGTATGAGGGAGGATACGTGTGAATGGAATGGGAATGTGTGGGTTTGCCTCTCTGGTGGGAGAAGAAATGGTGCAGGAATGCCCTGAGTGTGGTGAGGACACTGGAGACTGCATGTCTCATGCTCCTCAGGTCTGTGTGTGAGGGAGGCACAGGAATGAGCACTGTCATGTTCCCTTTTGTGCAATATAATGAACCAAAGTGCTCTTGTTTCTCGAACATCCTGACAATGAGGAGGCGTCGGACCATCCCCCTTTCCTGCCCACCCTCGGGGGACTGTGTGTGCGTGCCTGAGTGTCTCAGAGACTTCATGTGCGGGTAGATGAGGAGTGTGGGTTTGGGATTAATTAGCCTGAGTTTAGCTGTTTTCATGCTTTACGTGCCTAAGGGCTCCCCGCAGTCACAACGAGGGGAGGAGTTTGCTGTTGCTGGCTCAAAATCCTCTCTAGGGGTGATCTTGTTCGTGTCAACCATGAGCAATTAGAGAGATTAACTGTCTTGTTTTCCTTTCTGCCCTAGATTGATTCTTGGGAGGCTCTGGGACATTTGAAAGTGATTTGAAGAGAGCAAAGTCTGTGTGTGATGGACACCGAACCCAAGCCAGCGTGTGTGGTGCCCCAGGCTCCCTGCCCAGGAATGAAGTGCCCTGCTTCAGAGGACTTTCCTCCTCAGGTGAGGCTATCTGAAAAGATACCACCAGTGAAGCCCAGCTTCAAGAAGAAGCAGCAAGTGCAGAAGAGACTGGACACACAAACCCTCCGGGCTTTGCGGCCAATCTTTACCAGCCTGCTGGGAACTGGGACCTTGGAGAGGGTGTTTGTGCCCCGAGGCCAAGGTGGTGGCCATAGTGATTTATGTGAACCTGCTGTGAAAAAGACTCTGGACCTCGGTACTTCTTGTCCCCAGACAGAAAATAATGTGACTGTGCTGATGCCAACAGCTCCAGATGTGCAGGGTCAGTTGCCAGGAGCTCGTCCTTCACCTGGGCATCCTGAGCAGGACATCCAGTCAGGAGAGCAAGGTTTCTCCCCAGAAACTCCTGGAACTGCTGCTGATAATGGTCACGAATCATTTCGGGATCATCCTTTGCACCCAAGTGCTAGTGATGGTGCAGCTTGTCCTTTGTTCCCTGACAAGATTGTGGAAAGCTACACATCTGGCTTATTGCAGGAGAACAGCTGTCCAATGCAATACAACTTGAACCCAAGCAATAAATTCAGTGCTGGGATATTCCAGGATAAAAGTGAAGAAGCTTCTCTTGACCTGGTATTCGAGCTCTTGAACCAGCTGCAGTATCACACCCACCAGGAGGATGGGATTGAAATCTGTGTGGATTTTCTCCAGGGCACTTGTGTTTATGGCAGTGATTGTCCCAAACATCACACAGTCTTGCCATATCACTGGCAGGTGAGGAGGACAGCAACCCAGACCTGGCAAAGTGTGACCAACGATTCCCAGGAGCACCTGGAAAGACTCTATTGCAACCCTGATAATGACAGGATCAAAGTCAAGTATCGGTAGGTAACTGAATTTACTTCCTTGTTAGGAATGGTGCAGAAATACAGCCTTCTTTCGTACTTATATTTGTATCCAAGTGTGTTATAAACCCTGGGATGATGTTACCTGATTAATATCCAATGAGTTTAACTCTGGGATAATGTTACCTGATTAATACCCAACAAGTTTCCTTCAACAGAAAATTCTTGCACACCTATTGAAACTGTTGTTTAGCATCTAGAATGTTTTCTTTGAAGCTGAAAGACTTGGAGCGTGTAAAATAAGAAAACTTCAACTCTATAGAGGCTCTTGTGGAATGTTGTGCTTGTTCTTGACATTCCTAATTGGTCTTTTCTCTGTATTAGAAAAAGTAGCAGCATGAAAGAGCCTTGGCAGTGCTGGGAACAGGCATGACAGAGCAGTTGCTCTCTGTCACTGTGAATACAGACTGTGCACTCCCAGCACAGTTTTCATCATTCCATTCCAAGCAGTTAAAATCAAAGGGGGGCTCTGGAGTGTCCTTTGAAAACGTCGTATCACTGATAATAAATGATGATGTTTCAGCTAATTCCCTATAAATAACCTGAGCAACACTGGCAGAAATCCTGGTCATCTCTTTAACTGTCACCTCTAATATTAAACCAGTTATTAGAAGTTATTGTTTCCTCTGTACAGAGTTGTGTCTATTGACTCATTTTCTAAAATTAGCTGACAGCTGTTGAGTTGCCCTGGTTGTGTTACCAATGTGGGCTTGAGAGCTAAAACTTGTTCAGCTTTTACACTGCAGGTTCCCTTTTGAGGACAGTGGGAGGGCTCATGTTTACAGGCTCACCAGATCCAGCTAGTGCAGGGTGCGGGCTGCTTTAGTTTTTATTTCTGGAGGAAGTGCACAGAGCAGATGGGGCAGGGCAGATAAGACAGGAGAAGTTTGCCAGCGTGGTGCAACTCACACCAGTTCAGATACTTCTGGAGTGAAAACTTCCCAGTGCCTTTGCCATCTGAGTCCTTGGGGTTGTGCTCACTGCCTCTTCTTCCTTTCACTTACTGAAAGAATTATATCCCTACTTCCTTAACATTTTATTTTTGTTTACTACCCTGAGATTTCTCATTTGGCACCAGTAACCCCATGTAATGCTTAAAGTCAATGTTAGTCTTTACTTTCACCTAACTTGAGGTTGATTAGGCACAAAATTCAACCTTTTTCACAGTATAGGGACTGATTTGGGTTGGAAGGGACCTTAAAGCTCATCCAGTCCTGCCCCCTGCCATGGGCAGGAACACCTTCCACTATCCCAGGTTGCTCCAAGCCCCATCCAACCTGGCCTTGGACACTTCGGGGGATGGGGCAGTCACAGCTTCTCCTGGCAACCTGTGCCAGGGCCTTTTTAGTGATGGCAATACAAAAAATGAGCGTGAAGTAGGAAATAAGAATGATATGTAATAAGGAATAATCGTATTTTATATAATTGTCTTGAAGAAAGATACCAGTTTTTTAAAAAAAAATCCTTTAAGTGCATAGCAGATAAAACGTGCTGTATTTTATAACAGAGAAACTTCCAGTTTCCCAAGTATTTGACACGACTTTTGAAAAAAACAGCAAAGGCAGAGGTAAGCCCATGAACTAATTTAACTTTGAGCTCTGTGCAAATGAACAAGAAGTTTTCTTTTAGAGGCTGTATCATGGAATCCATCACTGCACACGAGCTACGTGTTCCCAGCGATGGACTTGGGAATGATGGATGTGGAGGAAACAATGCTTGGTCATGGCTTAGTCATCCCCAGCCAGGGAAGGTGCCTGGGCAGGTTCCAGTCTGGTGGGGATCCTGGGCTCCTGGGACACGGAGTTTCTGTCTGTCTGACCCAGCTGGGAAGGAGGTTGGTGGGTGTGTGCCAGAGACCTTCTGTTAGTGTGAGGGAAGGTGGAGGAGCAGTGTGGGCTCCAACACCCCAGAGTGCCTGGCTGAGCTCAGCGAGATGCTGCCCTCGGAGCACAGACAGACTGTGAATACAGACTAGGCTTGATCTTGTTGAGTGGGTGTCTGCCAAACTGCAGATTTACAAAGAATAATGGGAAGAAATTCTTTGGCTGTGAGGGGGGTGAGGCACTGGAACAGGTTACCCAGAGAAGCTGTGGCTGCCCCATCCCTGGAAGTGTCCAAGGCCAGGTTGGAGCAACCTGGGATAGTGGAAGGTGGCCCTGCCCATGGCAGAAGGTGGAATGAGATGGGCTTCAAGGTCCCTTCCAACCAAACTATTAATTGATTTTATGATTCTCTGATGTGTTTTCTTCAGGTAAAAGTACTCCACAAAAAAAAAAAAAAAGAATTAGTATTTTCTAGTTAAACTCTTGTTTCGACCTGCTAATTCCATAGCCTGTACTCTTCTTCCTTCTCTTAAAAGACCTTGTGAAGATATTTGCTTCACTAGGTGCTTCCAAATCGTGCTCCAATGCAAAGCTGGAAAACTGTTACAAATATGTAATATCCAATGTTGTGGAATGCCAAAGTGGCAGTTTCTGTAGCTGTTGTGTGTATTTCATCCCTTGGAAGAGCTTCATGTAAGTGTCAGTGGGAGCCTGGGAGCGAAACCTCTTTAAGACCACAGCTTCTGATTTCAAACAAAAGTTTGAAAAGAGTGTCAGACTCAGACTTTAAAAGGTTTTGAAGGAGGAGGTAAATGTTTTACTATGTATCACCTCCAGTTTCTTCTTAAGCATCATCTTTTCTTCCGAGGAGAACATGCGGAGCACTGGGTGTGGAGTGTGAGGGCTCTCGCTGGGGGTCACTGGGGTCAGTGCCACCTGCTCCCCTCGTGTCCCCGGGCGTGTTGTGTCTCCTGGCAACTCAGCTGGTCTGGCCTGGCCACCGTGCTGCGGCCACCCCGCCTTCCATGGTTCTGGCATTGTTTGGGAAAGCCAGTAATCTGCTGTGGGCAGACGGGCTGGGCAGGCCTGTCTGCTCGGGCAGGAAACGCCTGCTCAGCACTTTGCATGCCCGGGAAGGGCCGTGCAGGAGCCGCTGTTTATCCTCCTCGCTGTTCCGTAGTTTATGTGGCAGTCTGCAGGTGGGATACTGTCCCAAGGAACTGGGCCCTTCCAGAAAGTCTTGGGCTATCAGCTCAATTGGGGAATAAGCTCTGAATTAGGATGCTCTTCAAGTAGCTATTTATATAAATCTTCTTTCCTCTTAATTATCAAGATGAGTAATGATGAAGATAATCTATTGAGATGAATAATGTAAATTACACATGAAGTTGTTGCCTCTTACCTAAGGGAATGTGATCTTAAAGTAGAAGTGGTAAACCTTGTTTAGTTACTTTGTAATGCAACTCCTTCAGCTACTTCTTGCAGCTTGGCCTCAAACTGAATATTTGTCCTAAATTACTTATATTTTTGTATTCTTAAGTCTGCCAAGTATGTAGAGCCACATACCAGGCTGTCTAAACAAATGGGGGAATATCAATTTAAGCAGGTTAAAATACTCAGAAGCCCTCAGCTTTCTCCATGGATGTGAGGAGAGGTCCTGGAGAAGTTCCAGCTCTCAGTGAAGTATTGGAGACAGCAATGCCAAGTGCTGCTTCCCAACAGGAGATATCCATGCTGGGATATTTTAAGATGCTCTTTACTAAGGGGAAATACTTGGCTGAGGAGCTGAGCAGGTTTCCCCACACGCACACCCCTACCTGTCCAATCATGCACATGTTGCTTTTCAAAACAAACAACATCATTATGGATTACACAAGGATTTGTTTAAAACAACTCTGTGGTTCCTGACCCATCACTTCCCCCTGCTTTGGCTGAAAATTCCGCCCTATCTCTTGGCAAAGAGGTATCCCAACTCTCCTGACACAACAGCTGCTTTGATGTCTTTTGTTTTTAATTGTCCCTGTAATTTCTGTGAGTTGCATGAAATGGCTCATCTGAGCTAGAAGAGAAAAGCCAAAATGAAAGGGCTCCAGTCAGGGAAGAGCAGGTGGTTCTTCCATGGGACATATTTTGCCTGGGAGCCATTCAGTCAGCCCACATTCATGGTTTTTGGGTGAAGTTGGAGTAAACAGTGATAGGATGAGGAAACTGCTTCAAAACTGCACCAGGGGAGGTTCAGGTTGGACATCAGGAGGAATTTCTCCATGGAAAGGGTGGTCAGGCATTGGAAGGGGCTGCCCAGGGAAGTTTGGAGTCCCCCATCTCTGGAGGTGTCCAAGGAAGGACTGGATATGGGTTGGGTGACAAGGTGGGGATTGGGCACAGGTTGGACTCAATGGGTTGGGAGGGCTTTTCCAACCTCAGTGATCCTGGAATTCTGTAAATGTGTGTAGAGAACCTAGGAAGGAATAGTATGAACATAAATAAATGTACAGGAAACTAGTTTTCTTTTGTTCTTGTGTGCATAGGATGGCTATTCTCTGGTCCTGTCAGAGTATGCTTGATAGGTTAAAATCAGAGAAAGCACAGTGGAAGCATTTCAGTTACAGAATCATGGAATCACAGAGTGGTTTGGATGGGAAGGGACCTTAAAGCCCATCCAGTCCCACCCCCTAACATAGGCAGGGACACCTTCCACTATCCCAGGTTGCTCCAAGCCCTGTCCAGCCTGGCCTTGGATACTTCTAGGGATCCAGGGGCAGCCACAGCCCCTCGGGGCAGCAGGCATTCAGGGAGTTCTGCAGGTCCCTGGCCCACTGAACAGTTAAATTTCGGAAGTTTTCTGTGTGACCCACACAGCTGTTGCAGCATGTGAGATAAGGCTGTGTTAGTGATAACCAGCTGAGAGTCCCTCTGCCTGAGTTTGTGAGAGGGGTTTCTTGGCTATAGACAGATGAATGGTTTGGAACTGCTTTTAACGCCTTGCTAGGAGGAATGCAGGAACGAAACCCTTGTGAAGTGATTTTGGAAGTGTTTGCCGTATGCTGTGTAACAGCGTGTCAGTGGATTCCTTTTTGCTCCACTTTAGAGTGTCATTTACATATGAACTAAAGCTAATTGGCTTCTGGCGTACAAATGTCGGGAAGTTGGGAGTGCTGTGTGGAGGAGCCGGCAGGCACTCCCATATCCCTCCTCCCGTTCCATGTCAATAGATTGCAGTTTTGGGAACAGCTGTCACCTGGCTGCAGGTCGAGGTCAGGCTGTTCCCTTGCTGCTTACGGCAATAAAGCAGCCCTTGCTGAAACAAAGGTTTGTGATTGCTGCAAGGACTTCCCCAGGAGCTGCTCCCAGGAGGAGCTGCTCCCAAGTAATCCTGCGGGAACAGTGCTGTGGCAGGACCAGGACTTGCCCATTCCAGACGGACGAGGAGCAGAAAGCTTGTTACAATTTGCTCAACGATCGTGAAGTTGCTTCCTCGTGGATATTCGGATTTGCTGAAATCAGGAGGGATTTCAGCTGAGTAATAGTTGCAGATCCGATTCTTGTAATCACATGACTACACTTTTTACTACTACAGGCACGCTTTTTTTGGAAGCTGGATGTGGAAGGGGTGACATGGAATGGTCATTTCTAAGAAGGGTTGTTGCAAGGTTGTTGCAAGGAGGCTTCCCACTGTCAGAAGGCAGGGTTGGATGGGATATGAGGGAGAAATTCCTCCCTGTGAGGGTGGGGAGGCCCTGGCACAGGTTGCCCAGAGAAGCTGTAGCTGCCCCATCCCAGCAAGTGTGCAAGGCCAGGTTGGATGGGGTTGGAGCAACCTGGGATAGTGGAAGGTGTCCCTGCCCATGGCAGGGGTGGAACTGGATGAACTTTAAGGTTCCTTCCTGTATCAGCTCTGCAGCCACTCAGACCTGTGCTTGTGCTCCTCCAAAACATATATAATTTGAGTTGGAAAGTTGGAAAGGGCCTTTAAAGGTCACCAAGCCCCACCCCCTGCCATGAACATCTAACATATAAAAATTAAACAAACAAAACTCTCCCAAACACATCTATATCTGGAGCAAGTCGGAGCCCTTGGAACCCAGCAACCTGCCCCAGCCAGATGTTTGTCCTCCACTGCAGACAGAAGGTGTAACTTGGATTTGAATTAGGAAATAGACAGTACATGCAGTAATCCTTGGAAGATGGGAATGTGTTCAACATTGCTATGGAGTTTTAGAACTTACCAGTGATTCACACCCAAGAACCACCCTAAACCAGCACCTCGTGTTCAGAACTGGCCAAGAGTGGGTTCTTGGGAAGAACAAACATACTCTGGTACAGCCTCTTCTCTTCCAGCAGCTGTGTCTCAATGACTTCCTGATCCAGAGATGGTATCTTGGTGGGGTAGAGCTTGGTGGTTTATTTTCATTATCATTATTATGTTTATTTTTCCTGCCAGGCATTCATCTAAGCTCTCTCTCTATATATGTATGTGTGTGCACACATACATACATATAGATGTGTGTATATATATATACACACACACACACACATATATATATATAAGGGCCAGTGTGCCAGCAGTTGTTTCAGATTTACAAGCCCCTCACCATGAGAATTCCAGAAGGCTGCTTTTCCAAGTACACCAGTTACCAATTGTAAAGGCAGGAAAACCAGTCTTTCCAACTTTTTTAAAAAATAAATATAGGAAAGGCAGCAAAGCCACTGATGCTGATGGATTTTTTTTTCTCTGCTGATGGAGCCTTTAAGCTCAGAGGGAAATGTGTCCATAGCACCTTTCCCACATCTCTCTGGGCAACTCCTGGTCACTGCAGAGAGAAGCAGCGTGACATGAGGAGAGGACAAATTCAGTAAAATAGGAAACTAATCTGCCCAGGCATGTGCTGCCCCTCTCTGGGGTTTGAGAATCATGAGGCACTGATAAGATTGGGGCTAAGATGGTGTTAACTGCCTTGTCTGTGCTCCTGCCCTGCTGCAGAGGTTCCTGTGTGCCTTTCTCATGCCTCACAGTCAGATCCTGGGCAGTGTTGTGGTTCGTTGCTGTGTTGGGAAGAGCTGGTTGGTGAACATTCCTTGGGAATGTTCCCTGGGCCCGTGCTGTTCCTCCCACTATGGGTTTTGATGGGAGCAAATTTTGGCTGCTGTTGTCTCTGCTGTTCCTATTTCAGTACCTGTGCTTGAAAATAAAGCTCTTTGTTGGGCTGTCCCCATCCCTGGAGGGATTTCCAGCCATGTGGATGTGCACTTGGAGACATGGGTTAGTGGTGGCCTTGGCAGTGCTGGGGAAAGGTTGGACTTGATGACCTTAGAGGGCTTTTGCAACCCAAACAATTCTGTGATTCTTTCTGATCTTATGGAGACAATACATGTGCAGTGAAGTTGGGTTTCATACAGAAGTTTAAACACTTGGTCCCCTGCCCAGAGCTGGACTCGGATATGAGTGAGTCCCTCACCTGCAGCTTCAAACAACTGTTTGCTGCAAATAAAATGAAATATTGCTGATTTGGAGTCAGCTGAAAGTATAACTTCCTGATTTGTCTCTCCTACAGCAGCTGAGCTCCATTTCAACCCTGAGTACAAAACCTTCCCGTACCTGTTTGGCTCTTTGAAGCCCCTGTGGTCCCCGAGGGGCCACCAGGTTGTTGCTGTTGCAGAGAGGAACTGGTTTAGTCAGAGAGAAAATGGGCAGTTTCGTCAGCTCGGCGGTGCTGGAGCGTGAGCAGGGCTGTGTGTCACAGCTGCTCTGATGGGAACCGACTTTCATTTCCTGCATGGCCCCTCTCGGGCGCCGCGTTTCTGTTTTTTCTGAACCTGTTTGCGGTAACTCATGACACGTCCCCGAACTCGGGAGGGGAGTTCGAAACCACATGTGTTTTCAGAGCACTTGCAAAACATATTTCTGTACTCATCTATTTGTACATAACATTTACAGAGCATTTGTCTCACTGAAGGGAAAGAGCCTGGGGGATTCAGAAGGATGCAAGGAAGAGCCCAAATAGCCTTATTTTAGCAGGCTGCATTCATCTGAAAAATACTTCAGTGTTATAAAAATACATCAGTGTTATTATTTATTGCCAGTCGAGGAACCTTCTCAGTTCAGTGTCCTGAAGAGATTATATCTTTGTGTTATTTCTGACATGTAGGTGACACAGAAAATGTAACTTATTCATGGAGCCAGGTTCTGTGGTTGAGAGCTTGTGCAGTTTTATTTTGAATTGTGCTGTTCTACACCACCAAATTTGGGGTTGTATGCCCTGTTCGTCTGAGAGTTCAATGTGCTCATTCTCTTGGTGCAAATAATTCCACTGAACAGCTTTATTTTATAAATAGAGACTTCTGTCTGGTTAGCTGGTGAGAAGAAGTTCTTCAGAAATCTCTGTTCCCACCTCTCTCACAGAGTCTCTGTGGGTCTTTTACAAGGGCCCACTGCCAGAGGGCAGGGATAGATGGAATATTAGGAAGGAATCCTTCCCTGTGAGGGAGGTGAGGCCCTGGCACAGGTTGCCCAGAGAAGCTGGAGTTGCCCCTGGATCCCTGGAAGTGTCCAAGGCCAGGCTGGACAAGGCTTGGAGCAGCCTGGGATAGTGGAAGGTGTCCCTGCCCATGGCAGGGGGGGGGACTGGGTGAGCTTTAAGGTCCCTTCCCACTCAAAGCACTCTGTGATTCTATGACTTTGGAGGAGCTATTTTAGTCTCTCTGTGTATCCATCCTTCCCAGGGGCAATTTGGAATAGTAATTTTCTACCTCAGAAGCAAGATGAGGTCAGGTTTTGTGGTGTTTGCAGGGAAGTTTAACAACTATTTCTGTAGAAAAAGGCAGCTTTGTTTTTATTCCTGGTTTCACACTGTACTGAAGGCAGTTCGTGCTGGGAGATGCACAGAGGCAGTGGGAGGAACACTCAGCCCTACCAAGGCATTTGAATACATTTCCTGCTTTCCTAAATGTCTGACAAACTGCAGCCTTCAAAATCTGCTTCTATCAGATTGATATTTCCAGATAGAGACTTCAAAGTCCTGAAGTAACAGCAGGAGATTAGTTTTTAATCACGTTGGCTACAAAATTCTCCTTTTTATAGGATCATCAAATGGTTTGAGTTGGAAGGGATCTTAAAGCCCATCTAGTTCCACCTCCTGCCGTGGGCAGGGACACCTTCCACTATCCCAGGTTGCTCCAAGCCCCGTCCAGCCTGGCCTTGGACACTTCCAGAGATGGAGCAGCCACAGCCCTTCTGGGCAACTTGTGCCAGGACCTCCCCACCCTCACAGGGAGGAATTTCACCCAAATATCCCACCTAACCATGCCATTCAACTTTGTCCCATCAACAAGGAGTTAGCACAGGCTGCCTAAGGAAAGCATGAGGAGCCATGGATCCAGTTCACAGAATTCATCTTTTGGAGATGCTGCAGAGGAAGGGAGGGGAGGGCCCTCCCTGTTTCACTCTGACACACGAGACAGGATTTTAATTGCTGGGTTTGTGTGTGTTCATTGGGCCACTGTCATTCCATAGTCCCCAAGTGTTCCATCACCATTCCATGGAGCATCTCCTGGAGGAGTGGGCAGTTGTGTCACCTGCCTTGTGTTCCCTTCAGTGATTCCTGCCTCCCTGGTTTGTTGGTGGTTTTTCCCTCTCCTAATCCATATGTTATCCACAATCCATACCTTGCTGAGGAGACCCTTCACTGCAGATATGGATCTGATCTCAGAGGTGGGAAATCATTACATTGTGTGAAGAGGCTTGATGTTAAACATGTCAGACATAACCCTGAGAGTTATGCTCTCATACTCATTCATGCTGTTCTAGAAGCCCAAATTTGGGCGTTTTCCCCTGTATTTAGGCCTGGGGCAGCTGTGAGGTGTCACTGTCACGTTTCATTCCCTCACTGGTGTCCCAGAGCCTGGGCTGTGATCGCACACTCCCTGCAATCACAATGCAGTTTTTGGGTGGCTCTGCATTGTGTCAGCTGGTAACAGGCTTTACCCAAACTGCTCTTACTAACAAACCCTGCAAAATTTGTTTTAGGATTTCAGAGCTTAAAACTAGGAAATGTCATCATTTGAAAAAGTTACCAGTGTGTGTTTCTATTCAAAAGTACTAAGGAATGCAAATGAGCTTTGGAGTAATTCAGAATTCTTGTGAATCAGAGTTTCCTGTGAAGAAGTATCTTATTCCCAATGTTACAATTAGGGGGAAAAATCAGGGTTTGGGCACACAGTGTGTTTTTCAGACACAGTCAAATAAATGCATTGGTCTAAAATTGCAGTTGTGTAAAATAAAAAAGCATTATCCCAAATAATTTATTAGTAGGTGGAAACATGTTTATATGGGATATTGGGAAGAAGTCCTTCCCTGTGAGTGTGGGAAGGCCCTGGCACAAGTTGCCCAGAGGGGCTGTGGCTGTCCCATCCCTGGAAGTGTCCAAGGCCAGGCTGGATGGAGCTTGGAGCAACCTGGGATAGTGGAAGGTGTCCCTGCCCATGGCAGGGGGTGGAACAGGATGATTTTTAAGGTCCCTTCCCACCCAAACCATTCTGGGATTCTCCAGCTCAGACAACTGCTGGGTTTGGGGTTTTGTCCCTCTGTGCTGAACACTGTGGATTTAATGGACTACAGAAGGTGAGAATTCTGGTTTTCCTCTTCTCTGCAGGGGCCACGAGTTCTGTGTGGATTTGAACCTTATGAAATTATACGAAACTGCTGAGTTTGACCAAATGCGGCGCCTTTCCACCCCTTCCTGCCCCAGCTCCAGCTCCAGCTGCTACACTGTCTGGAAGTACTTCTGCAGGGACCACTTTGGCTGGAGAGAGTACTCCGAGGTATTTGTGACCCCTGCCCCTGGCTGGAACCCCCAGCTGTCCATACAGTGGAGAACAGATATGGACATGTCATCCAGTTCCTCCTGGAACATTCGGGGAAGTTCCTTAGTGAACTTGGTGAGGAAGAGAATCAAGAAGTTCGGTGTGGAACTGGGAAAGCAATGAAGGGAGAACTGTGCTCTGCTGGACTGGGTTATGATTCTGAGATTCTATTGAATTACCCCTGAAAACATTAGAGACACAAAGGCTGACCAGACTGTCACATTTGAGAGCAAACCAGCTCCTGTCAGTATCAAGAAAGCCCTTTCTAATCCCTAGAAATCTGGTTTAAGGACAGTGGGACAACTTTCTGCTGCCTTTTTTAACACCATTACAATTTACCTTTGCAGTTTTAAATTTATTTCCCTGTATCCAAAGCTCTGGAAAGGCAGGATGTGCTCCTCCAGTGCAGCCCTTGTACAGGATGTTTTAAATAAAACCTTGGTGTTGGCAGTCCCAGGAATACCTCCACCAGCACAAAAACTGAAGGGAATTTGGCAGAAAGCACCACAAATAAAAGTTTGAGGTGTTTGAGCTGTGAGGAGAAGTTAAAGAAAGGGGTTTCTGTAGCGTAGAAAAGAAATACAAATTTTTTGACATGTCATTTATCATGTTTTGCTTTCCTTACTTTTCCTGGAGCAGCCTGTGGTGAGGTTGATTGAAGAGGCCACGTGCCGGGGGCTGAAGGAGGTCAAGTTTGTGACCTGGCACAACCAGTACATCCTCAACATCAAGGATGGCTTCCAGCAGAACGCCTGCTTCAGGAGAGAGATCAAGAGGAGGCCCCTCCTGCGCTCCTGCGTTGTGCTGATGCCCTTCCTGCAGTAGGTATCCCAGGAAAATGGGAATTCCCTCTGTTCTCCAGGTTGATCTGTCCAGAAGAGTTGTATTCCTTGGGATGTGACAAGGAAATGAGCATTGTTGGGTGGAAAATTGGAACAGTAATAGAAAATCTGGGTCATATTGGTAACTCTTGCCACTTTCCAAAATAACATTTACCTGAGGAACTCCTCCCTGTTATTGACATTTATAATGGACCTTGTGGATCTTGGAGCATCAGGTGTACTCCAGGTTTGCCAAATCATTGTCCAGCTTTCAGGAACCTGGTCTGTGGAAGGTGTCCCTGCCCATGGCAGGGGCTGGAGTGGGATGAGCTTTAAGGTCCCTCAAACCCAGACCATTCCATGGTGGTTTAGTGGGAGCACTGGGGTGCTCAGGATCTTGCAGTGTCCTCACCTCACCTGATCATGAGGTGAGGATGGGTTTGGTCACAGCCTCAAAACACGTGGTGTTGGAAACATTTATAGCTGTGGTTTTACAGGAAGGAAACCCCATGTTATTGAAGAGAACCTGGAGGATCTGGTGAAAAACCAAGTGTGGACTTGCTGGTTAGAGCAACCCTGGTTCTCATCTTAGTGAAAAATGAGGGTTTCAGGTGTCCTCCTGGTGTTCTGCTGCCTGTGACTACTTTACCACAGTGATATGCTAAAATTATGCAATTCTCACTAATTTGGTTGGACCTGGAGGTCTCTGCACTCGTGTGGGACTGACAGAGCCATCTGTGCCAGTGCCAAATCTATAAACTAAGCTCTGAGATTTCTGTTCTGCACCAAACCTCAGCCTTGTTTTCTTTGTGCAAAGACCTTGTAATGCTCACCTAAAATCACCAATTCTTAGCAAGAACAAAAGAGTATTTTAAATATTCATGGGATCTGTCCTTAAGGAGTCGGTGTTGCCTCCACTTCCCACACAATGATACCTGAGATTTGTTCTTTCTCTCCCCTCCCACCTGCTTAAATCTGTTCTAAAATTGGGGAGAATCCTGGAAGAGAAACTGGATGATAGTGGATGACTTTTTAATGGCTTCCTCTGTAGAATAAATAATATAAATATTTTACACTAGTCAGATAACTGAGCTAAGTACATAAGGGATTGCAGGATTTTCATTGCATTTGATGTCTTCTTAATCCATGACTTACTGGAAATTTCTGCTTGGTCTTCCAGTCCAGAGTGACTGACTGAGACCCTACAATGACATTTTTTTACCCACTTACCCATTAAAGAGTAAGTAAACAAATGAAAAATAAATGCACACTGTGATATTTAATTGCTGTTTTAATAATAATTCTTAGAAAAATCCATGCTCTGGGTTTCTGCTCAACTATTAATAATCAGTGAGAAGAACTTTGAGTTGAGTCAAATCCATGCAAATGAAGGAAAGGCTGGTTTTGGCCTTGACCAGCAGGTGACAACCACATGAACACTTCACAGTGTTTCTGCCCTAAAAAGTTTTCCTTCTCTCTGATCCAAATCAAATGCATTCATTTAAAAATAGACTTTTTTTTTCCCCAAAAAACCTTTTTTCTAAAATTAAAAAGCTCAACCTGCAGTCAGAAAATCACATTAAATTATTTCTTGGGTCGCACACTGTTCTTTCAGGCTCATGAATCACTGGGAGCATTAAATATTCAGAGAGGCACAACTTGAACTGACAGTTTTGTAGGTAAGATATGAATAGTGGGAGAAATCTGGAAATTTGATTTCATTTATGGCCATCTGTGGGGTTTGGAGATAAGATCCACCTTGGTCCTTGCCAGGGCTTTCAGAGTGGGTTGGGCCTGGAGTCAGTGGCAGCTTTTCCTAGAAAAATACTTTGGGAAAATATTCATTGGTGGAATTTTGAGATAGTTCCATGTATTCCTACAACTGCAAGGGGCCCTGAGCCCCAGAGCTGCAGGTGGGAGGCAGAGCACGTTCCAAGGGTTTCCCCTGACGTAGGAGGGAGAACTCCAGGGAGGAAGATTACTCAGCTGAGTAAGAGTTGCTCATTCAGGTGTGATCAGATGAGCATAAGCCACAAATGCCACACTAAATTTAGCAGCTCCAGGAGTGTGAAGATTCCAGGTGGGTATGGAGGACAGTCTTCCTGGTATCCTTCACTGTGTTTTTCAAGTGGGTTTTTTTCTGGCATCTGTGGTGCTTCTTGGCCCCAGCTCCCTCCCCCAGCCCTGCTGCTCTCCAGGCAGCATTCCCACAGGAGGGGCAGGAAAATAACCAACTGCAAATGCAAATCTACATCTGGCCTGTGCAAATAACAATAAGAGTCTTCTGGGTTAGGAAGAACCCTAAATCCCATCTCATCCCATCCCCTGCCACGAGCAGGGACACCTTCCACTAGACCAGATTGCTCCAAACTCTGTCCAGCCTTGGACACTTCCATGTTAATCAGTGGCTTCTAAGACACATTGAGGATGTAATAAATGTGATTAGAGTCTCTTCTGTGAGTGTTTAAGCTCCTTCTCTCCTCCCCACAGGACCCTAGGTGGCAGCTGCCCGGTGCCCTCCCCATGTGCTGACTCCGCACACATCTTATCTCCAGCTGCTGTTACCTCTCCCAGCTTCTATCCTGAAACCTGGATTTGTATGGATCCATCTCAGGACTTCATCCAAGTGCCTGTTCTGAAGGAAGACAAAAGCTATAGAACCATTTATAACCTGTTCCACAAGACTGTGCCAGAGACCAAATACAAGATTCTGAAGATCCTGCGAGTGCAGAACCAGTTTCTTTGGGAGAAATATAAAAGGTAAGAGAATGGAAATATAGTTCTTTAATAATGGATACTTGTAGAGTAGGAGTTTTATAGGAGAGAGTGATATCTCCTCTCACCGCTCTGCTGTTCAGAGGGTGACACTGAGTCTTTCAGAGCCGTAGTAAAAACTGCTTTTCCCCAACTGACCTGCACTGAATACTCACCTTCCCTTCCCATTTTCTATCCCAGGAAAAAGGAATACATGTCCAAGAAGATGTCTGGGCTGGACAGGATCATGAACGAGCGGCACCTGTTCCATGGCACATCCCAGGACGTGGTGGACGGGATCTGCAAGCACAACTTCGACCCGCGGGTGTGCGGCAAACACGCCACCATGTTCGGCCAGGGCAGCTACTTCGCCAGGAAGGCCAGTTACTCCCACAACTTTTCCAAACGCTCTCCCAAAGGAGTCCATTACATGTTCCTGGCCAAGGTGCTGACAGGGAGGTACACGGTGGGCAACCACACCATGAGGAGGCCCCCGCCCGTGGAGCCCGGGAGCATCACCAGTGACCTCTACGACTCCTGTGTGGACAATTACTTTGAGCCTCAGATCTTTGTCATTTTTAATGATGATCAGAGCTACCCTTACTTTATCATCCAGTATGAAGAAGTCAGCAACACTGTCTCCATCTGAAAACCTTTAAAAAAACTCTTCATCTGGCATCAGTTTTTGTCGGGGAAACAAAATTTGGGCACTTCCTAACTGACAGAATGACTCAGAAGGAAGGAAATCTCAACTTCTAGGAAAGGAAATCTGAAGTGACCAATTGTGCACTTGCTGGTTGATTCCCTATGTGCAAATTGTACATATTTTTCCATTGTTTATAGTTGAAAATCTGTGCCTTTTGTTATAAAACACTATTTATGTTAGTAAATATTCATGTTTAAAACTGTGTCTGTGGGTGTAATTTCAGTGACATTCTGTGCATATTGTGCCCTGATCTCTAAGTGTAAGGATGGCCCTTTCTAGAGAACCAGAACTGGATCATTTTCATCCCAAGGATATTAAATAAGAAGTTCTCCCAACCATTTTTATTATTATATTTCAGAGAGATTGGGAGAGATCACAAAACCACCACTCTGCTCATATTTTGCATTATTAAACAGAACAACACAAATAGATCATCTCCTAAAATCAAGTAAAATTAGGAAGAAATTAGCATGGTCTGGAGGAGGGTTTAAAGCCTGGGTAGCTCTAGGGAACAGATTTCTTGGGAAAGAAAGCATGAACAGAGCCCGGTTTTGGTGAGGTTTTAAATTTGATCAAGGTTGAAAATTTGTGTTAATGCCCCAGCCAGTCACAGAGATCCCAGCCTGTCACAGGGATCCATCCCGGCTGGTCACAAGGATCCCATCCAGTCACTGGGGCCAGGATCTGGCAGGGCCATGTCCTGGTGTGCTGCCAATGCCCGGTGAGGTGAGAACTGATAACCCTCCGTGTCCATCCACAGCACCCCGGGGCTTATCCAGGGTCATTCCTGGCTTCCACCTCCCCGGACAGGAGCGATAGAGCCGCGTGGATGTCGGGCAGAGCCGGCAGGAGCAGAGCTGCCCCAATCATCCCTTGGAAGTTGCCTCCGACCATGGCACTGATTGCTCGGGGGGGAACCTCGCACCGCACTGAGAAACCAGCTGCTCCTAGGAGGAACATAGGGAGAGAACAAGCCTGGTCCCAGCCTGGCTACGGGGGAGTTTCTGCTCGCTTTGGGGGGGCTGCCCCCATTCTCCGTGTGCTCATGGCGTTAAACTGCCCATCACTGCAGTGACACCCGCCCAGCTCGTCTCCAGGTTTGCCACCCCTCCCATTTCCTTCTTGCTGTAGTTCTGAACTCCTTTGCCTGTACCACACCCGAGGTTTCTGGGGCAGGGTCTGTTCCTGTCCCTGGGGCCCTAGGGCAGGGCCGGGGGTTTGCAGTGCAATGAATACATCATGGTGTCGTCCTGCCCTGCTTTTGGTGGTGTCACTTGTCATGAATTCGAGGATGAAACCAGGTGACAAAGGAGGATTTTCGATGAGGATCTCGCTGAGTCATTACCGAGATTGCAGGGGATGACACACGCTTTGGGCAAGGCTGAGTGTTATGAAAAGCCCATCAGGGAACTGCTGGCCGGTGTGGGGGTGGCAGCAGTGTGACATGTGCCCAGAGGGACCTGCTGGGCCCTGCGTGGCATTTCTGGACTCATGGGAAGTCAGTGTGGGCTGTGGGATGTGGTGTGTGGTGTGTAACCCAGGGGGCTCCGAGGACTTCTTGGGGTACCTGTGTCTGGGGTCCCTGCCAGGGCAGCTCCCCCAGCTCAGGAGGCAGCAGCTGGGTACTGACATGGGTGACAGTGAAGAATGAGGTCACTGGTGGTGCCTGGACCCGGTGACAGAGGGTTTGTCAGGATACAGACTGTTCTGGACAGCAGGATAAAGGCGTCTCGGAGGCCGGGAGGAAGGAACAGCTTGAGCATGTGGTGATTTGGGAGCTCAGCAGAAAGGCAGGAGCTGCTCCTTGAGGAGACATTTAAGTGCCAGCTGCCCAAGAAGTCGTGTGGGAACAGCCTGACTATCCACCCTTCCCACGTGTGAACAAACACTACTTATCCAGTGCTGGAGCCTGGCTGGGCTGTGGAACACCCTGGCAGGGACCCCAACTGAGTGTCTGCTTCAGCCTGTGTCTTGTACAGGTGATGTTTGAGGCTGTCCAGCTTCTGGATTTCATCAAAGGACAATAACCTTGGAGAGGGAGATGCTCCTTGTACTCTCCTTCTAGCCTGAGAGCTGCTGGGCAGAGCTCATACCTCTGGGACAGCTCTACAGCAACTATTTGGGGAAGCACCTTGGAGGAAGGTGGGGGCAGTGGGTGATGGGAATGTTCCTCAGGAGGTGTCCTGTGTGTGGAAGGAACCTCAGGAGGTGTCTAAACCAATCTCCTGCTCAAAGCAGGGTCAACTCTGAGGTTGGACCAGGTAGTTCAGGGCTGTATCGAGCTTGATCTGAAACCCTGGAGGGGTGGAGGCTGCCCAGCTCCTGGACAACCTGCTCCTCCTGCAGTGTCCTCCTTGGGGGGTAAAAGCACCCCTTAGATCCAGGATTACGCTGCCCTGTGATGACATGTCTTGGTTCCTGGTGTCCATAGGCTTTAATGGGTGTATAAAACTCCCAGACTTGGAGCAGCGGGTGTAGAAATGGAGGAGATGAGTGAGACCATAAATGGATGCAGGGAGATATTTCCTGGCAGCATGATGCAGGATCTCAGGCTGGGTGGTTCTCCCAGGGACTTCCACAGGGTTTCTGTGGCTTTCCCATAGCTCAGTAAAGCCTTGTTTTTCTCAGCTCAGGAAAACAACTTTTTCCTCTTAACTCCACCAGGACAAGCAGAGAGAGGCGAGGCCAGGGGAACACTTTGCCCTTGGTGTCACGGCAGGGTGGGCACAGTGTGATCCAGGGTTTCCTTCTGCTGGAGGGGAATTCAGCACTGCTGGGACCTCGTGATGGGCTGAGTCATGGGTTTCACCAGAGCACAACACACTATGAGGCTCCTGCTTCCAGTACCAAACCTGCAGCCTGCATAGCTTGGGGGTTGAGATCTTTTATTTGCATTTTTTATGTGGAAATCTGAGGTTCTCATACAGTAGCGAGAACTGGGTGACAGGTGCAGGAGCATCTCTGGCTGCCCCTGGGGTTCCTCCGTCCCCTCAGTGTCAATGCCACAATGACATCACAGCAACCCAACGCATCCTCTGCAGTAATACTTGTTTTTCTCTTATGGCTGCAAAGTCTGTTTTTATGAGAATATTTCCCCATAGACCCAACAACAAATGTCAGGTTGACCTAAGCGTTTTTCTTGCCTCAGTTTTTTCTGGGCTCCCTCTTCTCCAACCAGCTGAGTACAAGTTGTTTCAAGCGTAATTAGACTTATAAATCATCTTCTGCCTTTTTTCCCTTCCACAAGGAACACATTCCCATGTGCTGATACACAGTTGGGTTTGTTTTGTCTGTCAGACTTTGTGCAATCCTTACCTCCGCAGCTGACCAGCACATGGCCTCACCCAGAACCACCCAGGGCTCTCCCCAGCTCTGCATGGAAGAGAAATCCACTATACAACCAAATGTTGCAGCTGTTCTGGGATGGGCTCATGGTGGGACATGGGTTCAGGTTGGTGGGATGACCCAGAGAAGCTGTGGCTGCCCTTGGATTCCTGGAAGTGTCCGAGGCCGGGTTGGACAGGGCTTGGAGCAACTTGGGATAGAGGAAGGTGTCCCTGCTTATGGCTGGGGTGGGACTGGGTGGTCTTTAAGGTCCCTTCCAATCCAAAACATCCTGTGATTCTGTGACCCACTGATGTCCACACAGACAGAGATGGACCTGCTGTCCAGACCAGGTCATGGACCAGCCTGGAGAGTGAACACCTTTTTTTAGTCCATCCCAGCCAAAGATGAGGAAGTTCATGACCATTTCCACCCTTGTTAGCCCCTAGACTGAGTTGCTCCAAGCCCTGTCCAACCTGGCTCGTTCCCACTGCTGCCCACCAGGGAACGTGTTCATTGGAAACCATCTCCAGACACCTTCATGCCAGGTCACATGAAGGACAGGGTAAGGAAATTCTGCAGTCAATACCACTATGGAATCAAATTCCTGCTTGTTTCCCATGAACTCAGTGTTTGCACAGTCAGATAAAAGGATTTTGGCTTTCCTTCAGATGCAGGGATGGGGCCGAGGCACCTCTTCCAGACAATCTCACCTGGGATCTGCTGAACTCAGAACTCTCCTGCTGACAGAGATGTTCCAGGTGCTTTCTGTGCCATTGCTGCCCATTTTCCAGAGCATTAGGCATGTGAAACAAATTTTACAACTGTTTGGTAAAACCACACAAGTGTTTATAGGTGTCCACATTTGTATCACATTCTGAAGGCCATTGTAATACACCAAGATTAGTAACTATTGCAAACAGCAAAGAAGCACATGAGGAATATTGGTTTGCATTCCAAGCACTCCATGTGTCCTGGCCTGCCTTGCTTGCCAGTCATGGCCCCCACTGACCATGAAGCACAGGAAGGATGTGGACCTTCTGGAGCGAGTCCAGAGGAGGCCATGGAGATGCTCCAAGGGCTGGAGCCCCTCTGCTCTGGAGCCAGGCTGGGAGAGCTGAGGGTGTTCACCTGGAGAAGAGAAGGATCCAGGAAGACCTTAGAGCCCCTTCCAATGCCTAAAGGGGCTCCAGGAGAGACCAGAGACTTTGGACAAGAGATGGAGTGACAGGACAAGGGGGAATGGCTTCCCACTGCCAGAGCAGATGGGATATTGGGAAGGAATTCTTGGCTGTGAGGGTGGTGAGGCCCTGGCACAGGTTTCCCAGAGAAGTTGTGGCTGCCCTTGGATCCCTGGCAAGTGTCCAAGGCCAAGCTGGACAGGGCTTGGAGCAAACTGGGGTAGTGGAAGGTGTCTGTGCCCGTGGCGGGGGGTGGGAAAGGAGGAGCTTTAAGGTTCCCTCCAACCCGAACCATTCCATGATCCTATGCCAAGGCACCCAATGCTCGCTACCGCTGGAGGAGCGGCACCATTGGCATCCTGCCCTGTGACAGAGAGCAGCTGCACCCACCAAATGCTGCTGCTCAGTTTTTATGCCCTCAGAGCTTCAGCATAAGCCCTAAAATGCTGAAACAGCCAAACAGGCAAAGAACCACGGAGTAAACTCCACTTCACCTCCTCGGTTCGCTCCCTTCATCCCTGGGCACTGGAGGTGCTCCAGAGGGACCCGGGGAATTCTTCCATCACCCCCTGTCATGCAGGGCTTCCTTGGGAATGAGCTGCTAAGGGGGGAGGGTTCATTTAGTGCCCAAGTTGTGAAATGTTCTTTAGAAGCACTGCAGATTTGTTGCTCTGTGGCCAGAGGATGTTTCTGCAGCCTGATAAGATCTCTGGAGCCTGGAGGGGGGCGTGGGGGTCCTGTTAAGGAACAGATCCGGCAGACCTCCTGTCAGCACCCAAAGAACTGATGGAGAGGAAAAGACCCGAGACAGGTGGGTTCATGGCCAGGAGTAACTGCTTGTGCTGCTGGGAACCAGTTGTTCCCTGTTATCTTCTGGGACGGCACGGTGCAAGATGGATATGGCAGCTCTTCCTGGGGGGACACAGCCCTGTCTCCTCCCCACCCTCAGCAGGAGGCTGATGTCCTGCCAGGGGTTGGGAAAGTGGGCTCATCTGGGATTTATGTGTCTGGTTTTGAGAGGGAATGAATGTGTGTCTGGGACAGGGAGGGTGGGAGCTCTCCTGAGCCATCCCTGTGGCTTGGTGTAAATACCAGTGGTACCAGTGGTACCAGTTGGGTGAGCCCTGCACACCCGGAGGTGTGTGGAGAGCATCACTTGCTTTTCCCTTTGCACATCCAGTCTCCCAAACCTCTAAGTGCTCTCACTTCCCTTCTTTCAACATCTCTTGATTTCCCTTGCCCTCAGATGAGGCTGAATCAACCTGCATACCCCTTTGAAGGGATCAGTGCCCCCCTGCCCATGTGTGGGACATGGCAGTGAATCCAGCCCGGGGGTTTGGGGCACCTGCTGAGAGCACCGTGGGAAAAACACTTCTGTTTGAGCAGATTAAAGGAGAATGAAGAACCAGAAACAGATTTAGCTGAAAACAGAGGCACCAAAATGCTCCTCAGTGCTCCCCCCTCCTGTTTGCCTCCCCTGGCTTTGGGGAACAGAGGCTCGACCCTCTCTCTTGAGCTGGTCCTAAAAATCTGTCCTGAAGGAAGACTAAAACTGCTGCCCCAGGCAGGGGTTTGCTGTAACCTCAGTGTTGTTATGGACCTGCTACTGATTCTGCTTTAATATCCAGTGGGTCCAGCTCGTGTGGGCTTTGAGTGGAGTGACCATGGGGAGGAAGGTGCCCTCAAACCTTTGGGCTCATCCAACACCCACAGCTCCTCTGCCCTCCCAGCTGTCTCTATCCCTGCTCCAGGGGGTTGTTGCAACACAAGAACTCAGTGTGAGTTGTTCAGATCGTTCCTGTGATACTCAGGGTCTCTCCTGTCTCCTTGCACTCGCTGTTGCTCAATGAGCTACAATCCAGACTGAGCTGCCTCATCCTCACTTCATCATCCAGGCCGAGCCTTGGAGGGAGGGCTGGCGTTGGGCTGCTCTTGCCAGGCTCCTTCCCTTCTCCTTCCCCTTTCCCTGCAGCCCGTGAGCTCTGTGAGAGCTCTCATGAGGGCCTTTGTCAAACTGCAAGGGCTCTTAATGAATATTTTGTCACTGATAACACTGTGCTGACAGCTGCTCCAGCAGGACTCAATGTACAAATGCTGCAAGAGCTTGTTCTCACCTGTTAACTCTGCACAGGACAGGCTGCCCAGAGCAGGGCAGGGTCCCACCACACTGGATGCAAACCTCGGGACAACAGGAATAAAGTGCCAGGAAGGGCCAAGGTTGAGTTCCCTGGTCACTCCTCAGCCCCAGAGAGCAAAGCTCAGCCTGAGCTGCTCTGGGTGTCCCAGCCAGGGCACAGGGAGTGTGGTGAGGCACTGAGAGCATGGCTGTGGCTGTGGGACACTGGGATGCCTCTAAAATCCTCATCATCTCCATTGGCCAATGCCAGGGTGCCAGCAGGAAAAGGCAGGAATACACCTACTTGACTCTGAGGAATGCAGCACCAAAACACCCCATTCTTCTTCAGGAGCACCCACCATCCGTGGAATGTTCCAAAAATGAGTGGATGTGGCACTTTGGGATATGTTTTAATGGACATGGGGGTACTTGGTCAAAAGTTGGACTTGGCAGCTTCTCCAGCCTGGCTTGGAAGTGCAGTGTGAGCACCAGCTGCTGCCATGAGCTCCGTGTTCCTCTGGTTTGTGTTGCAAACATCTGGCAGGCTCCTGCTTGGTTGTTTTTCCAGGCTCACACACATTTTAGTAATTTTTGCTGGGGAGGCCACGGTGCTCCACAGGAAGCAAGTCTGGCCAGGGCAAATCTGGGCTTGCTTTGGGAGGGAAGTCGGAGTGAATATTTGCCCTGTGGCATCAATTTCCTGTCTAGCGTTCTCCAAAAAGCAGCTGGAAGGCGCCCAGGAACACAGCTGGATGGATGTGTGCCTGGCACCCCTGCACTGCAGGGCTGAGGAGGAGCCTTTGGGCTTTCCCTCCTTTTGTCATAGCCTTCCTCCCTCCAGAATTTCCAGAATCATCTCTCTGCTGGAGAGCTCCTCTCCTTTGGAAACACAAACTCATTATTCATTGTAATGCCCCATGTGGGCCCATGTGGAAAAATGCAGACTCTGCCTCAGGACAGGGGATGATGCAGTGGGTGGGTGGGGAGGAGGCACTGCCAGTGCCCTGGGCTGGGCAGGCACCTCAGAACCACTTGACCTTTTAACCACAGTGAATTTTAACAATTTCCTTTATGAGGCTGATGTGTGGTAGCTCAGGGACATGTCCACTGCTGACATCCTTCAGTAGGAGCTGGTGGGATGAGAGCACACAGGAATATAATTCATTAGTTGTGGGGAATCACTGCTTGTTGCTATGTAGTTACAATAATAACAAAAAAATCTCTAAAACCTGATTTATTTTAAATGTACCTTTTCTATGAGTTTCGTTGTGGTTTTCATGTAAAAGACTTCTAATGGCTCAAGACTGACATGTGTCACAAGAACAGGTTTCAGAGAATCACAGAACATCTTGAGTTGGAAATGACTCACAAGGATCATTGTCCAACTCCTGCTCCTGCACAGGACACCCCAACAATCCCAATATATTCTATCTAATCACATTCCATGGTTCCCACAAGGGCAAACATCAGCTAACAAAAGCTGGCTTCGTGTGGCCCCAAACCAAACATCTCATCCACACTGTGACTTCCTTCTCAGGAAACTCATTCGAGAAAGACTTTCTTTGTCCTTTCACAAACCGTTTGCAGTTGTTGGTTGTGGTTATGGAAATGCTTTATTTGAATAGTTACGGGAACAAATTTCAGCCAAGGGCTTGGTTTGGCTCCAGCCACGTCCCGACAGCACTGGAGCTGCTCCGGAGGTGCTGGGTGGATCATCTGTACCCTAAGAGGCTCAAGCTCCAGCCGAGGACAGAGCACTGGAGATGTGTGAGCTCAGGGCAGGATTAGCTGGGGACCAGCAGCAGATTGCTCAGATTAGCTCTGCTGGCAGCACGGGGCTGGGGGAGATGCCACATCCATGGAAGGCCTCCCTGATGGCTCTTGACATCCCAAGCCTCAGGAAACAACACCCTCCGTGTCCTCCAGCAGCAGCTCAGATAGGTTCTGATCCCAGCAGTTGGGCAGGTCTGTGGCACAATCACAGAATCCACAGAATCCCAGGCTGGCTTGGGTTGGAAGGGACCATAAAGCTCATCTGCCATGGGCAGGGACACCTTAACTAGACCAGGGTGTTCACAATTTAAATCTTGTTTACAATTCAAATATATGTACTCTCCTGATACAGGGCACTAGTTGTGGGTTTGGGTTTTATTCTTCCTTTCATGCTAAATGATGTGCTGTGACAGCATAAATAATGTGACTGAATTTCTTTGGCAATCTGTTCATGTGCAACGTATCTCAAGGCTTCTGAGGGGAGGTAAAGGCGAAATAGCAGTGGATGCTGTGCTGAATAAGGCTGTCACCACCCCAGCTGGGGCATTGTTACCTGTCTGGACAAATGAGTGGATTTTTCTGTCTCCAAAGATCTGTTTTCCTTTTGCTGTGCCTCTGTAAGTCAAATTAACATTCATGGGAATTGTATAAACACTCCCAGACCTTTCCAAGAGGACCTCATTAGCTCGTTCTTCCTGTGCTTTTCATTAGGAGTTGCTAAATTTTAGGGATTAGCAAGCATGCTAAACAATATGGCAAAGCAATCCTGGCTATTGCCATACCGAAGTGTTTACTGAGTGAATTTTAATGAGTCAGGTTTGAGAATGAATTGGTGGGTCCACATGTAACCAGACCTCTGGAAAATCCATACAAAGGCAATCTGATCAGGCAGCTGTATAAATATCCCACTGACCTCTTCCTCTCAGACAGCATAATTCCCTGGCAAACTCTGTTTCCAAGGGAAAACCATGAGAAATTCTCATGAACTTTGCCTTCCCAACCTGCCAGCGAGGCGTTTGCAAAGAGAGTCACGCAGGGGAGAGCACCCAGAGGATCACCTTGGGACAGGGAAGCTGCAAGGATTGCTTGTTTATTGGGATAACCATCCCCCATCTAACTGAGTTGGGATTTTTGTGCATGTTGTGTATTTAAGACAACCAGGAGAAACCCACAGCCCCTGACATCACTTCCCTGACCTAGGGATGCTGGATTTTTCCCATGGTATGGTGGGATAACATGAGGTGTGTTTTCATGTGTGGTCTCCCAATGGTATTTGAAGGGCCCTCAGGAAGGAAAGATTCTTCCCTGTGGGTTGGAGGGACTGTAACTGCATGAGGAGGCAGGTTCAGCATCAAAGCTGTTCCTTATCCTTGTCCAATCCTGGAATGCACAAGGGACCTGGGTTGTATGAAACTATGAATTTCCAGTTCAAACAGTGAAACATCTGAATTTAAAGTCTGTTAATGTGAATTAATTATCAAGATCATGGAAACAATTAATGCATTTGAAAAAGGAATGATGAAACTGATAAAGAACACAGAGGCTGAGAAATCACCCTCCTTTTCAGAGAGGCAAGTTTTGGAAATATTGAGTAAATGTAAAATATAAATAGAGCAATGTCCCTGTGCAGTAGCAAGGGCTTCATGGTAAAACGGTAACACTCTAATTAGTGTGTGGGCTGGTGTGGGGCTGATGTGGGGATGCCTGCAGGGCTGGGAGACACTGAAGCCTCCAAATCCATTTGGAAAGAGAGGAAGGGGAGAGTTTCATCCCTGGAGGAAACCTGGAGTGGGAGGACAGGGAGATCTGTGAGAAAACCCAGGGAAGGAGGGCCCTGGGGGTCTTCTGTAACCTCAGACTGTCTGTGGGCCATCAGTCCTCTCCCTGCTTGTCCTCACTTCCCACACCTCTGGGAAACAGCCTCATCTACCTCACCATTTCCCACATGTGAGATCCCAGCAAAACCCTGCCAACTAGGGAGAAGGTGCTCCCACAGCCATCCCACACAACCCACGTGGCTATTTCAATATTCCCATCTCACCCTCCAAGCCCTGTCGTTTTGAAATTAACTCTTGGGTTGAATTTAACATTCTCACTTCCAGCAAAGCAAGCAAACAAGAGAACAAGGTTTTCCTTCTCGGTTTTATTGCTGTTTCCAGTCCAGCTCTGTAATGCTATTTTTAGAATCCTGTGCTTTAATGCTGTGGGATGAATTGCTGGGATTTCCCTTGGCTAACATGAAATAGAGGATCTGCTCTTTGGTATTAGCAGCCATGCAGGAAATCCGTGCCTGGTGCCAAAAACGGACCTTCTTTCATAAATCTGTATTTATTTTCATTTCCTTTTGCAGCAGTTATGTGCCAGATCAGCTGGGCTGCTTTCTTGACACGTTTTGTAGGGCCATAACACGGGAGGCTGAGCTGGAAATGAGACACTGGATTTGCCTCTGCTTGATTCACTGATGACACATACAGCTGGGAAATGCTGGTTTTCAGGAAACTGGGGAATGGGACCATTTTTTGATCCCTACAAAGAAATGGCAAAATTCAGTTGTTCCACAGGGAGCTTTAAATGTTTGAAAATGTAAGTGGTGAATCCTGTATGTCTGATTGCCTTTAACACCTTGACAGAATTATATTTTATTGATCACAGATTTATTACAAGGCAGGAAAGTCGTAACCAAGCAAGGTGAAATCAATGGAAGAATGGAAGAATGTAAGTGTCCAAGGCGAGGTGGGATGGGGCTTGGAGCAATCTGGGTTAGTGGAAGGTGTCCCTCACCCATGGCAGGGGGTGGGACTAGATGGGCTTTAAGGTTCCCTCCAACCTGAACCAATCCATGATTCCATGATCCACAGATCTGGGTCCTCTTCCAGCTCTGGCCCTCTCTGAGAAAACCCCTCTTTAACTGTGAAAAGGGAATCATTGTGCCAATTCATTAATTTCACCATCCCTGGAGGTGTCCAAGGAAGGACTGGCCATGGCACTCAGTGCTCCGGGCTGGGGGACAAGGTGGCGATCAGGGACAGCTTGGATTCCATGGGCTGTGAGGACATTTCCAACATCAATAATTCTGTGATTCTGTGATTCAATCCACTTTCTGTGCAGTCTGTGGAGGAAAAAGGCTCTGTATAAACAACTTGTAATTATACCTCTCTCTGGATCTGAGTTTATTTCCAAACCACTCATGTCTTGTTGGTGCTGGGGCTGTTCCTCTCAGCCAGGACGGCGTTACGTGGTCAGGATTATGTGAAATACTTTGTAAAGGTCTATTTCTAAGAGTTCTGAAAGGCAATACCTACATGTAAGTCATTGCCATCCTTAAAATAAACAGCAGCTCCAGGCACTTTGACATTCGTGGTGAGCAGGGACACACATGGGATGGGGAACACGGAGCAACATCTCTGGACATGAAAAGTTGTGGAACAGGCTCCCCAGAGTTTGGTCATGGTCCCAAGGCTGCCAGAGCTTTCCGGGACATGGTGGGATTGTTGGGGTGTTTGTGCAGGGCCAGGGGTTGGACTGGATGATTACTGTGGGTCCCTTCCAGCTCAGGATATTCTGTGATTCCATGATTCCACGGAATCCATTTCACACCTTGCACAACGTGTGAGGCAGCAGCCAATGAACAGGCTATTTGAGACCTACATTCATCTCGGGAGCACATCCCTTGAGCCAAGGAAGTCCAGAGAACACGTTGTACATCTGAGTTCTCCTCACTGCACTGGCTGTGGCATCATCACATCCAGGAATGGGCACCTGAAGGAGCAGCTCATGGAGCAGCAGAAGAAAGGCACAAATGCAGCAGGAGCAGCAGGTATTGGACTTGGAATCTTAGAATCTTGAAATCATTAATGTTGGAAAAGATCTCTAAGATCTTTGAGTCCAACCACTACCTCTCACTGCCACTAAACTGTGTTCCCAAGTGCCACATCCAGCTGTTTTTTGAACACTTCCAGGAATGGTGACTCCATCAGTGCCCCGTGCATCCTGTGCCAATGCCTGACCAGATTTCTGGGAAGGAATTTTCCCTAATCTCCAATCTAAACCTCCCCTGGCACAACCTGAGGCTGTGCCCTCTTGTCCTGTCACTCATTACCTGGGAGAAGAGCCCGACCTCCACTTGGAATGTTCTTTAAGATCCTTCCACCCCAAACTGTGATGCCATGATTAAAGCACAGTCTCCATCCTTTAGCCCCCCAAGCCCCTTCCCCCCCGCCCAGTAACTCCACTGCTCATTCCACAAGCAGCAGGTTTATGGAGGAGGCTGGGCAGGACAGCTGGGGCAAAGGCCCACCCTGGAGCTGTGGGAGAGCCTGCGTGGGGCTGACTTGTTTTGGGGCAGAGGGTGGCTCTTAGCAAGGTTTTAGAGCACCAGGGACCATGGACCTTAATCCTGATGGTGCTTCCAGGAGTGACAGCTCAATAAATATTGAATGTGCCCTTAATCTTGGGGTGGGGAGCGTGACTTGTATCCCCAGCAGGAAGTGCTGATCCTCCCTTTGTGTGGCTGCTGTTGAAATGAGATACTACACTGAGTATCTACCACCATATCAACTGAGATATTGGGAGGTGTGCTCAGGAGGATATTGCACCAAGAGCAAACAGAAGCATGGGAGAGCTTTTGTTCCATGGGCACCAAGCCCAGGTCAGCAAGTGACACACTGCAGAACTCCCAAAATCCAAGTCTTAGAGTCTCTGACTTGGATCCTGGAAAACTAAACAGGGTTTAGTGTGGTGCTCTCCCGCAGAAGAGTGGGAAGGAGGAAGAGCACAACGACAGTGGGACACATTCTATCCCAGTGAGCGGATCCGAGCTCCCTGGGCTGCCAGGTACCCCAAATCCTGCTGGAGGAAGCGGGAAGTGGTTTCCACCTATTCCCCAGCTGCTGGTTGGTTTCACTGGAGAAGGTTTCCTGCACACCTTGTGGAACAAACACAGCCTTTCCTCTCACTCTTGGAAAGAAAGACCACCAGGTAAAGGTCAGGAGGCTTAGGTTTGTGCGTAGTTTTGTATTCTGTAGGGAAGAAAAACATGGATTGTGAAAGGAGGTTGGAAACTGCAGGATGCAAGGTTGGTTGTTCTCTGTGGTTTTCCTGTGGCAAAGGATGTGACTGATCCCCTGTGACAGCCTGTGCGTGGAGCCTGTTCCTGCTGTTCCTGCTGCTCCTGCTGCCCCTGCTGCTCCAGCTGGGGACTCTGTCACTTCTCACCACCACACCACCAAATGAAAATTCTCTAGGAATGAAATTTCCTGTGATAGAATGGAGGAGCATGAAAGCATTCGCCACAACCGCTGGGAATAAATTCACTTTCGGTGTATTCACAGCATTGTGAATAAACCTGAATTATGTATTGCACTCTCTCTGTGTGATGTAGTGAGGGGTGTGGGGTCCTGAATGACAGGAGAAGAACTTTGGTTCTTCTTTAAGATGGACCCAGAAAGTCCATCCTGACTTCCCAGCAAGGCTTGGCCTCGCACATGTAGTGATGAGATGGAGGTTGTACGTTGCTGTTGTGGACTCCTTGGGGAGCAATTTCACCCCCATGACATATCTGGGCAACCTTTGGTCTGCCCTCACTTGCACCTTGGTGGCTGCAGCCTCTGTGGGCTTTCAGCAGAGGGAAGGAGGTGGCTTAGTCTTCTCTCAGCCTTGGGCCAGCCAGGAGCTTCCCTATTTCAGCCCATAAAAAAACCTCTGGCAAAGTTTTATCGCCATGGAGTGTCAACACAGCTTGAAATTTGTGGCTGCAGGTTACCAGGGATGGGGCAAAGCTACTGGTGACATGTTGTGTAAACAGGAAGAAAATATGCCTGTTCCCTCAGTGACTCCATAGAGACCGGGAAACATTGCCCAGTGTCACAACCATCTCCTGCCTTTCACGGGTCACTGTCACCAGCTCTCCCGACTGGGTCTGCTGCTGTCAGGGGTGTGCACAGCCTGGATCCAGCCCTTGGGACATCATGACATGTCCTGTGTCTCCCCAGGGACAACGTGAGAGGCAGATACACCTCACACTGCAGGCTCCGAGCTCGGCTCAGCAGCTGGAATTTAACCTGTGCCAAACTCAGCTGGGGTGAAGGGCTGCAGGAATCACACAGTGGAGCCAAGGTCAGTCCACGTGCTGAAACCCCCTGGAGCCCAGCAAAAACAGGCAGCACATGGATTGCTGTGGACACCTCTGTGTGTAACTCCGACAACACAGTCACAGAATGGTTGGGTTGGAAGGGACCTTAAAGCTTATCCAGGTTCCCAGCCCCCTGCCATGGAGTTCTCACTCATGCTCCCAAACATCTCAACAGCTCTTTCTTTTCTTCTCAGCAGAGCCTTCTGCTGACAACTGGGCCGAATTCTTCAATAGCTGGGTTTTTTTTTTTGACAAATCACAAAGAAACCTAAGGCTTTTAAAGCAATTTTTGTCTAAAATTCTCCTTCTTAAACCATTTAGGATACAAAAAGCAAACAGCTTATGGAAACCATCACTTGCTGACAGATAATTCACAGGAATGGGAGTGAAGTTGGTGGTGCTGATGGTCATCACATTCTTTTGGGTACAGAAGACTCAAAGCAAAGCAAAACCTTGCAACTTCTTCCACAGATTTCTGTTGCAGACCCCTCAGAAACCAGCTTGCACAATGATGGTGATGCCACCACTCATTTACCTCCCTGGGCTGTCGAGCTGCCAGCTCAGCTGGCATCAGGCACAGGTCACTTCAGGCTACAGGTCACCTCAGGTGGCCCAGGCCACGATGGCTGGGCTCTCTTTGTGCATTTGCTGGTCAGAACAGTAAGGGAGAAGTCAAGTCCAACTCCTTTGGCCATCATCTCCCCCAGTAACAACGTTCAGATGCCAGAAATAGCCACTTTTACACTTCAGTAAACATTTTCTGTATTTTGGGTAACAAAAATATAGGCTCCCACATTGGATGGGGTGTTAACTTTGCTCTATTTGAAGTCTGGGTTTAACTGCTGAGGACAAAGGTTCCAAAGCAAAGCAAGAAACATCTTGTTCCATCTTGCTTTTGGCCGAGTTCCGCATGCTGAGGTATAAGGATACGGCAGCATTTTAACAACTGTTGCAGCAACAGCCTGCAATCAACACACACGTGCTGTTATCTCTTCAGGGGAGATAAATGTAAATTGTCGGGCTGTGCCACCAAAATGCACCATTCGCATTTTCCTATCAGGATGTGCCAGGACATTGCACTGCAATCACAAGGCAGGAGTTAGTAACTAACATAAAGTGGAGGAAGTGGTGGCCTGATCTCCTGCCAAACACTATAAGCCGTTGTCTAAAAGTATTTTCAAAGAAATGAAGTGGAGGCCAAGAAAAACTCCAGAACTGTGTCAACAGTTTATATCATAATACAATTTTGCAAAGCCAGACTCTTCTCAATATTCCTTATGGATAATCCCATTCCCTTCACTGTCGTCTGGAAGTCTGATGGATTGGTTTTGCATGCTGGATCTCCGAATGAGTACACGTACTGATATCACCTGCTCAACTCAGTTGAGCCCCACCATCTTCCTTGGGATGCTCCATCCTGTAAACATCCTGGCTTCCTTCATTTCCATTTTCTCTTCATCTTTTCCTGTTTCACAGTGACTCCAGAGTTCCCTCATCACTGCCTGCTGTTTCTTCCAGTAGCTCTCCAAGGCTGTAACATCTGTCTTGTTTCATCCAGCCTCGCCCCCTTCCAATGGGAGGGCTCCGTGTGCAGTTTCTCTTTTGGCAGGATTTTCAGGTTTGGGTTTTTTTAGAGCCAGCGGTAGAAATGTTTTCCTCCCTACAGCTCGTGTGTTTAAACTGGGAAAGAGCAGATTGCTGGTGGCTGAGGGGAAGGGGAAAGATTGATGGGGCTTCTGTGTTCCCGTTCCCGTGGGAGTTTCCTGGCAGGCTCCTGGGAAACTGCTGAGTCCTACACAGATGAACCTCACCCTTATGGGAACAGTTCTGTTTTGCCCAAGGAGTCATGACAAGTGCCACCACCATCATCATCCCAGAGCATCAGGAGATCTTACAGATATGCCCTTGAATGCCTTAAAGGTAGAGAACAAAACCTCCAGCCCCTCTGCACCTTCTCCCAGGGGTTTGGGCTTTTGCTTGGACATTTCAACAGGACAAGAGGAAACAGCCCCTAGCTGTACCAGAGGAGGTTCAGGTTGGACATCAGAAGGAATTTCTTCATGGAAAGGGCGGTCAGGCATTGGAAAGGGTTGCCCAGGGAGGTAGTGGAGTCCGTGTCCCTGGAGGTGGCCAAGGAAGTACCAGACACGGCACTCAGTGCTCTGGGCTGGGGGATAAGGTGGGGACTGGGCACAGGCTGCACTTGATGGGTCTGGGAGGGCTTTTCCAACCTCAGTGATTCTATGACTCCCTCCCCAAATCCCATCCTGCCAGCTGGCCATCCATGCTCTCTCCCTCTCCATGCCCATTCCCAACCACCCAACTGCTGGAACTGCCTCTGTGCTCTGTATTCTCTTCTCATTCCAGCCTTGTATCTGTGACGCTTTTCCTGGCACTCTTCCCAACTTCTTTTGCTGCCAAGTCAGACTCAGTACAAGCTTCTTGTATTCCCTTTCAAATCCTTTCCTATCGTGGCAAATAAACCCACTGTCCTCCACACACACACTCCTGATATTATCCTTGACAGCACTTCACTTCTGGCACTCAGCTGCTGCTTAATCACACAGATTCCTCCTCTGAGTCACCTCATGTGCTCTTGCAGAGAAAAGCTTGACTTTGATTTGGCAATATCATGGCAGGAACTCTGGGATCTCCTCCCTCAGGATACCATTCCTGCACCTTCAGAGACCAGACCATCCCGTCGCCTTTGCCTTCCTGCTCAAGCCCCCAGCACCTTGCTCACACCCGCAGCACCTTGCTCACACCCCCAGCACCCTGCTCATGTCCCCAGCACCCCAGTCTCTCACACTTTCCCTGATTTTATAATTTCTGTGCTGCTTTGGAGTGTTAGTATTCTTTGCGCAGCACGACCTTCCTGACCTTGACTCCCAGGTAGCCCTTACATCAATCTCTGTTCTCCAAACATCTTTCCACAGATGCTGCTCTCCCACTATGCTCTCATCCTTGTGTCATTTGCAAAGAGGGGGGAGCTGAGCAAACCAAACCAATCCAGCAAATATTGCCTGAAAAGGGGAACTAACGCCATGTGCACGGAGCACTGGGAATAAGCTCGGTGCCTGTCCTTCCCCTGACCCCTCCTGCTGCACATCTCCTCCTCCATCAGCCTCTGCAGGCCCAGCACAGGGACCCCCTGCCCCCTCCCCAAGGCCCCCGCACACCTACGGAGCTCTGCTCCTCCCTAGAAAAACAACCGGAGCTTCCCAGAGGAGCTGTTTGCTGACAACACTGCAAAACCGCTTCCGCACGCTGCGCTTTGTGTTGAACAAATAAAAGGGCAGCCTAGAGCCAGAGGGCTGGGATAAAAGTTGGATTTCTCTTTGCCCAGGGAATGCTGCAGGTGCGGACACACCTATTCACCCTCACACGCCCTCGGCCGGTCCCGCTTTGTGCGAGAAGGGTGTTGGTGTTTATTGCCTTTTCCCCAGCTGCCCACTGGCACGGACTTTGCTCCTCCGGGTTGGGATTTCTGAGCAGCGGGAGGCTTTCCACGTGTGTTTGAGAAGGTACAAAGCCTGCCGGAAAACAATGGAAATAGCTGCCTTATGACTGCTGTGTGTCACGCACTCGCTCCTCGCCTGTTGGTTTGTCCTTGGAGCTGCTCGCACCGCCTGGAACCTGATCCCAAGCGGTGCCGGGCGTTCGGGCTGGCACGCACACGGCTCCGCTGTGCCATGTGGGAGAGACATGGCCATGCTCCGACCCCTCAGCCCACCGGAGTCCGAGCCACTACGGATGTGGGGAGTGGGGATTTTGTGTGGGCTTCCTGCTGTGAGGAAACAGCTGCTTCAGAGCTGAGTGTGGTGGGAGCAGCTTCTCCCGTGCTCCGCTTCCCACAGGGCCCCCGGGCCCCGGAGCGTCCGGGCTGGCAGCAGCAGCCCCTGCCAGGTTCTCCATACGTCCAGGACAGGCTCTTCTCACCCCCCCGGGCTGGATCTCCTCAGACCGCCAGGACAGGCTCCCTCTGGCCCCCTCAAGGACAGAACTTCAGCAGATTCCCCAGGACCTCTAAACCCCAAGACCAGGCTCCCCTCAACCCCTCCAAGGACAGAGTCCCCTCCGTTTCGCCCAGCACAGGCTCCCTCAATCGCCCAAAACAGGATCTGTTTGGTGTCCGCTCTCCCCAGGACTGGATCCGTTCACCTCACATTCCTTCAAGGACAGGATCTCCTCAGCCCTCCCCGGACTGGATCCCCTCACCCACTCCCCCAGGACAGACTCCCCTTCAGCTCCCCTGAGAACAGGATCCCCGCAGGACTGAATCCCCTCATCTCCCTCTGTCCAAGCTCCCCTTCAGTCAGTCCCCTCTCAGCGGGCACAGCCCAGGGGGGCTGGGATGCAGCAGGCACCGCTCCCTCCTTCCAGCCCCCTCTCCCCCCCCTCCATCCGCGGCCGCTGCGTGCCTGCCGCCTGCCTTTTCCCTTCCCTCCCCCGTCCCCAGCCCGCGGTGATCCGCTGATCTCATGGCCGNATTAATGACCCCCGCGGGGGGCGACTCGCCCTTCACACGCAACACACACACACAGCCTGACGCGGAGCACGAAGAGGTTAACGGAGGGAGGGGGGAGCGGGGCACGAGGCGGCCGCGGCTGCCAAGGCGGGGATTAGCGAGGCTCGGAGCTCGGCACGCAACGTGGGACGGGGCACGGCGGCGGCACACGCGAGGGACCGGCGGTGACACGCGTGGCACCGCCGTGCAAAGCCGGCGGGTGAGGGAAGCCGGGAGCACCGTGCCCTCCCTCGACCCCCCCCGGCCTTGCGTCCCTCTGTTGTGACAGCACCTTCCCATACGATTTTCCTTTTTCTCCCTTAAAACTGACTATTTTCATCAATCCAGCCGCCCGCTCGGTCGCAATTTTTCTTTTATTCCATTAAAATTTTCCCGCATTGGCTGCCCAGTGCCTTCCTTCACCCCCTCCTCGGCTTCGCATCCCTATGTTGTGATAGCACCTCCTCACACAATTTTCCTTTTTCCCTCATAAACGTAACTACTTTCTACAACTCAATCCCCCACTCCTGCAATTTTCCTTTATTTTCAGTAAAATTCACTATTCAACCCTACTCATGCAATTTTCCTTCTTTTTACCCCCAAAACACTACTTTCTTCAACCCCCTTTTCCACCTTTTTATCTCCCAGCCTTACTGATGTTTCACCCCAGGGACTGAACCTTTGCTGCTATGACTGAGTCGTGCATAAATTAAATCAAGGTCACCCCGTTTTTTGCCATGGCCTGTTCCCAGCTTTTAGTGGGTATCTCTAAATTATGGGTTTGGGGGTATATGATTTTCTGTAAGGGTTGTAAGGAATGCTCTAGGCAGGTAGGGAATGAGTCGGACATGTAGGAATTGCCTTGGACATACTGGAAATGCTTTGGGGATAGAGGAATTGCTTTGGGGATGGAGGAATTTGGGGGAAGGAGCAGATGATCCCTGCTATGTGATAAAGCCAAGTCCCAACAGCAGCTCGGTTTTAAAGTTAACAGGAATCCGCCAGTGGAGGAAAGAAGGGCAGAATGTGGAATTAATCCCGCTGGAACGGGATTGTGCTGCAAGCTCCTGACTCTCTCACATCTTTCCCTGATTTATTTATTTCTACGGCCGCGCTCCAGTGGATCCCATCGGGAGCCGGCGGCGCGCGGGCGGTTCATCCCGAGGTTGAGCTTGTGCCTTGGGTGTGACATGCAGATGACCCGGGTAGCACAGATGAGTTTGGGGGCCAAATCTGGGGGGTCAGGGCTGAATTTGGAGTGGCAGGGATGGTTTTGGGAGGCCAGGCATGGTTTTGGGGTGGTAGGGCTGCCTTTGGCATGTGTCAGGTGGCAGGACTGAATCTGGGATGTCAGGGATGAATTTGGGGTAACGGGGGGCTTAGGGGTAGCAGGACTGAATTTGGGGTGCCAAGGCCAAATTTGGGGTGTCAGGGTCAGTTTTGAGGTGTTGGAGATAGGTTTGGGGAATTTGGGCTGAATCTGGAGTCTCAGGGATGGCTTTGGGGTGTCAGTGCTGAATTTGGAATGTCAGGGACAGTTTTGAGGTGTCAGGGCCAAATTTGGGGCATCAGGGGTGCCTTCTGGGTGTCAGAGAGGGCTTTGGCATGTCAGGGCTGGCTTTGGGGTGACAGGGCCAAATTTAGGGTGGCAGGAATGAATTTGGGGTCACATGGGGAGCTTTGGGGTGTCAGGGCCGAATTTGGGATGTCAGGGCCATATTTGGAGTGTCGGGACGGTCTTTGGGGTGTAAGGCGGGTCTTTGGGGTGTCAAGGCTGATTTCAGGATGTCAGAGCCATGTTTGGGGTGTCAGGGTTGTCTTTGGGTTGTCAAGGCTGAATTCAGAGTGTCAGGGCCAGGTTTGGGGTGTCAGGGGTGTATTTGGGGTGTCAGGAGTGTCTTTGGGGTGTCAGGGCTGAATTCTGGGTATCAGGGCCAGGTTTGGGGTGTCAGNGCCGCGGAGCCTTCGGGAGGCCATGGAGCGGCACGTCCCCGTTCATGCGCTGCCCGAGGAGATCCGCAAGGTACGAACCGTGGAAATAGGGAAAACCCCAACATCTGGAGAGCAGCTCCTGCAGGAATTGAGGGATATTTCACTGGCCTGTGAGCACGGGTACATTATCAGGTACAGTTTGGGCCTGGGTTAGATCGGGTGTTGGGTGTCATCACTCCCTGTGCAGTGTAATGACACTAAATCTGTAGGAGCCCTGCAGAGGAACACCTCGCCCTGCCATGATGGTGTCACTGCAGGAGAGTCCCAGAGAACACCTCAGTCACTCCAGGTGAGTCCCAGNCTTTGGGGTGTCAGGGCCGAATTTGGGATGTCAGGGCCATATTTGGAGTGTCGGGACGGTCTTTGGGGTGTAAGGCGGGTCTTTGGGGTGTCAAGGCTGATTTCAGGATGTCAGAGCCATGTTTGGGGTGTCAGGGTTGTCTTTGGGTTGTCAAGGCTGAATTCAGAGTGTCAGGGCCAGGTTTGGGGTGTCAGGGGTGTATTTGGGGTGTCAGGAGTGTCTTTGGGGTGTCAGGGCTGAATTCTGGGTATCAGGGCCAGGTTTGGGGTGTCAGTGGGGTCTTCGGGGTGTCAGGGCTGAATTCGGGGTGTCAGGGCTGAATTTGGGGTGTCAGGGGTGTGCTTGGGGTGTCGGGGCCGGGTTTGGGGTGTCAGGATCAGGATAGGGGTGTCAGGTGGTGTCGGGGCCAGGTTTGGGGTGTCNTCCCAGGAACACCTCAGTCACTCCAGGTGAGTCCCAGGAACACCTCAGTCACTCCAGGTGAGTCCCAGGAACACCTCAGTCACTCCAGGTGAGTCCCAGGAACACCTCAGTCACTCCAGGTGAGTCCCAGGAACACCTCAGTCACTCCAGGTGAGTCCCAGGAACACCTCAGTCACTGCAGGAGAGTCCCAGAGAACACCTCAGTCACTGCAGGTGAGTCCCAGGAACACCTCACTCTACCCCGGTGTTGTCACTCCAGGTGAGTCCCAGATTTTCCCGTTATGGCATGTTTTGCTGCCGTGAGTTTGCAACCACTGCAGAGCATAACATGTTCCAGAGGAGTATCAACACAAACAGGAACAGAACATTCCCCTTCATCTTCCTTCGTATCTCCTCTTGAGTGTTCTTTTGTTTGGCAGACAGATTATTGCCAGTGTAACAGTGCTGCTGTTTGCATGGATTTACTTAGGAGGAGGCTCCACTCAAGTGGAACACGAGTGCCTTTTTGTAACACTATCAGGTTTTTACTTTGGCAATGAAACACCCAGCTGTCCTCATTTCTTGGTCTGCATCTCATAATTAACAAGTAATTTAAAAGTTTTGGATTCTCAGGCTGGAGAAATTCTCCCTGGAACAGTCCAGGAAAGTGTTGAGACAATTTCTGAGGTGATTTCTGAGAATTCAAGGATGGGTAAGATAGACAAGAGAACGCTTACCCTTAAAAAAAAGGGGAGGGGAAGAACCTGGGAAACTTAAAAGACTCGTGAGCAGCTGGTTTGGTAGCAGGAAAAATCCCAGTATGTTTGTTTATTTGGAAATTAGTTTTTAAGCATCAACAGGGTAAGGTGATGAACAAAAATCAATGCAAGCTTCTCAGAAACAGTTGTGCCAGATTGTTGGATGAGACAATTGTTCTGGATCTAGTTACTGCTCAGTATTTCCTTTAATGACTTAAAGCTGCAGTTTGGTCCCACTTGAGCTGTCTGTCTTTCACTGGATCAGTTCCTGAGCCAGTTCCTGATCCACGTGCCAGGCATATCCTAGCACAAGGAGGAAACAGGCACAGACTGGGAACAGGAAGGCAATGGCATTAATTCCTTCAGCAGCAGTGTTAGTCTTTACTGATTGTCACTGAGCCAGGATCTTGGATTATGACAGGGAATATGCTGGTGCCATTCAGGGAGGGGTTGTGAATCTTGGAACAGCATTAAAGTCCATATTCTTAGTAAGAATAAAGTGTATTTAAAAAGAGTGAGTCCAACGCCTCAATATGAATCCACAGTAACTTCCTCGTCACTTGTCAAACAACACTGAGGTCTGTAGTCAGCTCATAAGGAGAATAATATTAACCAAGGGGTGTTACAAAGAAAAAGGGTATTTATATATTAATAGTTGTGAATTGCACGTGAAACTTGGGCCTTTGTTGTCTCTCTGTTCAGGGCTGTTGAGGTTTCAGTTCTGAGCTGCTGCAAAAATAACAAGGTGACTGGTGGGAATTTAGAAAGGAGCAAAGAGTAAATTTAGAAAGGAATAAAGAGCTTAAAAGTGTTGTGTTTCTGTGAAATGATAATAGAGCTGGGTTTGCTCATTCTTGAAACACTTGAGGGCACAGTACCAGTGCTCACATGTGTAGGAACATGATGGTTCATTATAGGTGCAGATTAGTCTCTACTTCACCTTTCTGGATGTGCTTTGGTTTCATGTTATGAAACTCTAGAGCAGCTTGCCCAGGGAGTTGTGGAATTCTTCTGGTCGTACTGTGGAGGAAAAACTTTTCCCTTGGAGTACAGGATGGGGCAGGGAGTGATTTCAGATCCCTTCAGTTTTGGGATTTGTGTTTAACAAAGAGATCTAATGGAAAGACACAGAATTTTTAGAGATGTACAAGAATAGGCTTATGATCCTATCCCAGTCTATCCTCCACCCTGTGTGGGGTGTGTGAGCTCCAAGGCAACGACAGCCCAGGATTTTGGCATCAGAAGGTGCCGGGGTTTTACACATCCTTTGCTGCTGCTCATCCCCTTGCTCAGCTGACTCACATTGTAGCTGCACTGGAGTTACAAGATCCAGGCCTTGATTACAAGCCATTCTCACAATTTCCTGTCCTTGTATTTTCTATCTTTTATGTGCACACATTCTCATTCCCTCCACATTCTTTGTTGCTTGGATTTTATAGCCTGTCTTTTGGAATCTTTTGGATTGCTCCTAACACAGCAGAACTGGTGCCAGCTGTGCTTTGCTCTGCCAAAGGGAGCACGTGCTCCCAACGTGCAGCTTGCAGGCCAGGAGAACATGTGTGTGTGGAGGGAGCATGGCAAGTATTCCCTTCCTGGGAGCTGCTTTGGGTTGTTTTGCTGGAGGTTGGGTTGCAGTGTTGACAAGGGAAGGACACAGAGCAGAGCCTTCATCATCCCTCTCTTTCATGCTCCTGGTAGATGGATCTTCACAAGCTGCTTAGCAAGACTGTTCATTAAATCTTAAACGAAGTTTTAATCTAGAGGGAAAGGGATTACTTGCTATTTTGTTAATGACACGATAGATGTGAAGGGACTTTGGTTCTTCATGTTCTGATCAGTTTTGCCTTAGAAAATCGTGTAAAATTTTTTACATGGCTCTGCTTTCCTCTCTCCCTCCTTCTACTGCTCTCACACCTCTTTCTCACCACTTTCATTGCAAGATGGGTGCTAAATGAAAAAAAAATCAACAGCTAAACATCCACATGTCCATTATTAAAGCTTATAGGGTTTTTTTTTAATTTACAGTTGCATACTTCTTAGAAACTAATTATTAGTAAAGATCTAAATCACTGGCTTGTAATGCCTAATTTTAATGTATTTACATGTCTTGGAGTTTCTGCCATCAAACTCAGCCTGTGAGGTGTCTCAAAGCCCAGGAGGGTACAGAGGGAGTTAACGTTTCCTTGACTCCAATGTCATGGATGTGTATTTTTGGGGAGTTCTGGTTTTGTTGTTTGTTTGGCGTTTTGTCCTGGTTTAATTTTTCCCCAAGACTGTTATATTTCGCCTTGGTAGTTGTTTGTTCCTAGTGGTAGATGAATCTTTTTATGCCTATGAACTTACTAAAGTTCTGTTGTTGTCCATTCCATGGAAGTTGATGAGAAGATGCAGCTTTGCCCTGAAGATCTTCCTGGAACAGAAACAGAACAGCAACCGAATGACCCCAAGTCCTTAAAGTAGCAAACAAGAAGTTATATTTAATTTCATATTTTATTTGGCAAATAAATCAGCTTTGTGTTGTAAATCCTAAAATTAATAATGCACAAGATCCCCTTGGAGGTTGGCAGTTCTGTGACCCCAGGAGCTCAGGCAGGGCAGGAACTCTGAGGTTGTTACAGACGGGTACAGAACGTTCTGTGGTATCTGGCTGTCCCCAAAATACCACGTACCCTGCGAGCAGCAAGTGCTTACTCGCTTCCCTTCCCACGTGTGCTATAGATTGGGCACATTATGGCATCTTTAGGAGCACATTATGTTATCTTTAATTCTTCTTGCTGTCTTTGAACAGGGGTTATTTGTTTTTAATGGGTTCTGGAACACATTGTTCAGCTGTGTGAGTGAGCTAAAGAGTCTGTCCCGTCCAGCAAGACTTGCTGGGTGGGAGGGAACAATGTGCTTACGATGCCCAACGGGGCTTTAAAAGCAGATAATCTCAATTTGTGCCCTATTGATGAGTGTGGCAGAATGGCAAAGCCCTTTTCATCATCCTGCTGTCCTGAATGCTGCTGGAGATGATGGTCCCAAGTTGCTCCAGTGCTCACTGAGATTTCAGCACTTGGCTGTAGAATTTTTATTGTTAGGGTGTTGTTGGGATGTGAAGCTCCAGCTCTGTGAGTTTTCTGGGTGACTGTGAGATGCTTTGGAATTGTGGAATGGTTTGGATTGGAAGGCACCTTAAAGCCCATCCAGTCCCACACCCTGCCATAAGCAGGGACACTTTCCACTATTCCAGGTTGCTCCAACCTGGCCTTGGACACTTGCCGGGATGGGGCAGCCACAGCTTCTCTGGGTACCCTGTGCCAGTGTGTGTTCTCTCAACAGTGAAATGTTACCTGTTGATTTGGGAAAACCAGCTCCCAGGCAGTGAAAGCAGCTCATTTGTTACTGCTCTGTGTTGGGATGTCAGAGGGTTTGTGGAAGTGGATCTCGGATAACGATCTTGTGTCCTTAATGAGAGAATTCTGGAGTCACTGGTCGTGTAGGGCAGCAAACCATATTTACCTCTTGCTGTACTCCTAAAATTGGGTGTGTATTCACTGTATCCCAGACTGGGTCAGACTGGAAGGGCTCACAGTAGCTCATCTGGTCCCACCTTCCTGCTCCAACAGGGTCATCCCAGAGCACATGGCACAGGATTGTGTCCAGATGGTTCTGCAATCTCTCCAGTGAGGGTGACTCCACAATCTCTCTGGACAATATATTCAAGGTTTTCTCATAAAACTAGGGCTGTATTCACTATAGTCAAGGTTTTCTACTCTTTCTGCAACAAATGCATTGCTTGGAATCAGGGGGACTGGAGTATCCCCACATCCCAAGCAGTGGGGTTGCAGCAGGAGGGGCTTCCTAACAGTCACAGCTACAGATGCAAAGAGTTTGTCAGGCAAAGGTGTGGTTCCCAATGGGCTGAATGATCCTTTACCTGGTGTGTTTCATCGTGGAATGCTCTATGGTTCAGCTCTAAGCTGGAATGTGCTGTGTCACATCCCAGAGAGCTCAGGAGCCCCGAAGGTGTGCCCGGGCTGGGGATGTGTGCTGGGTGTTGGCAGGTGTGAGCAGCTCCCAGCAGTGCCCTCCAGCCTTTTAGGGATCACTGCTCTGATTTCCTCACAGGCAGGAAAAATTCAAGTGCTGTTTCCTGTCCTGACAAAGCGATTATTTCACAGCATGTTCTGAATGAAGCCACGTTCTGTTTTTACTCCAAGCCCATTTCTACTTCATTTGAATACTATTGCATTCAAAGCAAGGACAGGGTTTTGTGCTTTTATGGAAATGGAGCAAATAATTCTGTATAAGCATGGCCCAGCAGTACCAGCTGGATTGCTTTTTGCTGACTGAAAACACAATACAGTCTTTTCTTTTAAAAGAAGTGAAGTTTCTACTGAGACTCTTAAAGATCTTTTTTTTTGACTAAAGCAAATATCAGTTTCAATCAGATAACTCCTCATTTTGCATACTCAGAAGAAGTCTCCTAGAAAATCAATGGTGTGCTTTGAGTCATGATTTCTTTTTGTGCAATAGGAATTGGCTGGTTTGTCAGGAGAGGGACATGAAAGTAGTGTGGGAGAGAAGTGAAACAAAAAAGAAAGTAAATTTGGATAATAAGGTAGAATAAAACAACAGACAGAAATAATTTAAGAGCACCCAGCTGCAGCATAAGGATTTGATTTTCCATGAGTTTTATGTATTCAGCTACAAGTTCAGTTTGGACAAATACAGTGTTTTTTGTTATTTGGCCAGTCCTTGCTGGAGCAATCTCAGATCCACCAAGGATTAATGCCCAAGGAGCTCTGAGTGTTGTAAGGAGTTTTTTCACCAAAAAGGTTGTCCAGCTCTGGCACAGCTGCCCACAAAGTGAGGAGTCCCCATCCCTGGAAGTGTTCAGAATCTGTGGATGTGGCACTTGGGGGTGTGGGTCAGTAGTGGTGGCCTTGGAATTGCTGGGGAAAGGCTGGACTTGATGGTCTCAGAGGGCTTTTCCAACATAAACAATTCCAGGATTCTGTGATCTGTGATCCGTGTGCTGGATCTTGCAGTACCAAAGCCCTGCTAAGTGAGAAAGGAGCTCACTTTCATTTTACCAAGAATTCAGCTCTTCCTTGTGGTGATTTGTGTGGGTGGATCTGAAGGATCAGAGGAGAAGGACAGTGATGACACAGCTGACACACCCTGGAGTTCCTTGGTCAAGTTGAAATTATATGAATTCCTTCCCATCACTCAAAAGGATAAAAATGGTCCAGACCACCAATTTTTTTTTCTTTCCCTTCTAACTTATGCTGTACAGATGGAACTGAGTCAGACAGATGTAATTTGAGTGATTATCGCTCTTGGCTCAGTCCTCCACTTGCTGTGGTATCTAAAGAAATCTTTGTAACCAAGGAATAATATCAGTTCTTCAAAACCAAACGCAGAGTTGAAACTGCTCCCCCAGATGCTTTAAAGCATCTGATGTAATGTGTATCACAACTGTAGCTCAAAATCCTATGGATAAATATCTTCCCCTTCAAGCTCTTTGTCCTCAGGGAGTTTGATTGTTTGATTCCTAATTGATTTTTTTTCTCTTCACTGCTTCCTGTCACTGCTCAGGACATACAAGTCCCTTTCTACTCAGAGCACTGATAGTTTCCTTTTCTATTTCTTCCAAAGTGTTTTTCCCCTGATTTTTTTCTGCTTTGAATTAAGATGACAACAGTGTTTTGATGAAATGGAAGCAGTGAAATACGGAATCAGAAAACATAAAGCATTGTGTATTTAATACCCATTCTTAGTGGTTACTCAGCAGTCATATTATTCCAGAAAAGGTTGTTTGTAAGTGTAAGAACTAATGAAAATTTGCTTCCTACAAACTTCTGTGGATTGCAATGCTTGCAGGATAATTATTAATGTACAGAGCAAGGTCCTGATTAAGACAGAATTTCCTTTTTGTGTTTTTGACTTTGTAGCAAATACTGTAAAAATCATGTGATCTGAAGTTCTTCCAGGTTTTTACTTCACCTGAGGAATGGACATGAAGAACAGGACCCACTTCCCACGGAGCCCAGAGAGATAGCATTGATTGTTTCATGGCTTCATTTATTTTGAAGTTCAGTAACAAAAAATTTAGAACCTAGTAAGTTCTGGTACTTCCATACAATGTTTTTAGTTCAGGACCCTGCTGGTTTGGTGCTGTTTGCAGTGCCAGAACCCTGTGAAATTTTGAGCACTGTTTGTCCAGGGCAGCAGTGGTCGTGCTGCACAAGAGCTCTGTGTTCTCTCTGGGATAAAACCCCTCCTGTGCTCCCTAAACCAGCTCACTTTGTGCTTTTTCAATATAGTAATTTCAGTGCTTTGGAACTTTATGGTAGTTATCCTGAATAACAGTTTCATATTTCCAAGCACAGTTTGAAGCTGCCAGGAAAAATAAACTTGCATTTTCAGCTCCTTCAGAGCAACTGTAACTAGGAGTGTTTTAAACTGGGGCAACACTGACAAATGGCAAAATAAAGCTTGTCCAAGGCATCCTGAAATACCATTTGTATGAAGCTATATTTAAAGTGCTAAAGATTGTTGAATCATGGGATAATGAGTCTTTAACCTATAATTTTTGAAAGCTGTTTTCTTTCCTCTAAGTCTGATTTCTTTCCATTTATCCCAGTGTCTCCAAATGTCTTTATTTTTCTTCTTCTGTGAAACAAGGGATTCTTAATTTGACTTAAACTGTTTGCAGTTTATTAAAATCTTTCTGATTTTGAAAATGTATTGTAAAAATCCTTATAACAGCTGATAATTGTGCAGTAAAATAATGTAGGAAAGGTTGAAGTGTGTTTTAAGCTCTGAACACACAGTGACTCCTCAGCTGCCACCCATGGTCCACCCTCCAGATCTCCAGTTTGCCAAGTCCTTTTCATATCTGTTGCTCTGAGGGTCTCTGAGCTTTGTGATGTGTCCTTTGGTCTAGTCTTGGTTCTCACCATCTCCCCTCCAGTGAACTTATGCTCAATTTATCCCCAGACCAGGTGGCAATATCTGACATTCAGGGCTCTGTGCTGGTGAGCAGGTGCTACGTGTCCCCTACTTCAAGGTTAATAGTTTGGTCCCTTAGAAAAGTCTGTTTCTCAGTTTAATAAATGATCTTTCCATTAGTTGTGTTACACACTCTGCAGTGTTTAATCAGCCATGAATATTTCATACCTACAAATGGGTTCCATTTTCCACAACACTCCAGTGCCATGGACATGACATCATCCTCATTAATCCCTTACTCCCAGGATTATTTGGGTGGCGATTGCTGGTTTACATCACTTTATTCACTCTCCACTTGCCAGCTCTGCTTGGACAGGAGTTGTCAAAAAGCCACAGGAAATAATGTTTTTGTGGCTAAGACGATCACAGATTTGTTAAGGAGATAACTTTGTAACACACAGCATTTTATTCCAATTAATACATCAAACATAGCTCAGAAGTACTTTAGAATTCCAGTGGGAATTCTATTTAATATTCCCATATTAAATTGCCAAGGTTGATCTATCTTGTGAAGTTTCCAATGAGGCAAAGTACTGCTGTAGCTGGAGTTAATTTTGCTAATGTAGAATTTTTTTCTTATTTGTTAAAGCAATAACATCGTTTGATCATAAATGCTCCAGAGCAGTAAATGGTTTAAATTATTCAGATTTATTATTATTACTTTGTGTCATTGAGGGTATTTTTAGTTCAGTGTGATTCTCACAAACAGTTTTTACCATTTTCTCTCTTTCCAGATGTCCCGGGAAGAGACTGTGTGTAAATACTGTGGGGTCAGCTACCTGATCCTGCATGAGTTTAAGGTGATGGAAGAGAAAGTGAAAGCAATGGAAAAGGAGATTAAATTTTATGAAGGAAGTATAGAACGGGAACAGAGACTTCAAGCAGAATTCCAGGCCCTGCACCGAGACCTGGAGCGCTGTCGAGCTGCCAGTGAGTCCAAAACAGAAAGGTCAGAGCTCACCTTCTACATGTGTATTTGGGAATTTTATCCCAAAGAATTTTAAAATACAAATAACAGACTCAGACTAAGGCGAGTTGGAAAGCACCCCCAAGGATCATTGAGTCTTTCATCAGATGTACCATGAAATACTGTAATATTTGATTTAAATCAGCTTCCATAGTATTCTTTGGAAGCAAGTTTAAAATCCCTTCCTAATTTAGAGACAGTCATTATATTTATGGTGAAAGAAAGGCCAGAAGGCACTTGGAGGTATTTCCCCTGCACACACTCCCAAAGGGAAATTATAAATATTTCATCTTATCATCTTGTAATAAAATGGTAATATTGCAAATGAAATTGCACAGTACTGGGAGTTTTACAGTTGTGAAATTTTGACTGATTGTCTCATAGTAACACAGTGAAGAATTCCCAGTGTTCTTGCCCTGAGAAGCTCGGAGTTCACTCTCTGAAGGCCTGATATTAAAGGAATTATTAACATTTTGGGTACTGCTTGTGGTGTTTTCCTTCAGGAACAGGAGTTTGCAAATCCTTACAGACAAGTACGTGAAGGTCCCAGTTAAAGGGGGAGTTTTGCACCCTTAAAAACTCCAATAATTAACAATAGACCTCAGAGCCACATCGGGATTTCCAGGGCACAATGATTAGAACCTTAAGTGTGTTCTTTCAGCTCATACTTCCAGGTTTTGTGTCCTTTTGTATCTTTCAGCTCATACTTCCAGGTTTTGTATCCTTTTCTATCCTCATAGTTTTGAATCTGTAGTATTATTCCACTAATTGATAACAGTAGGGCTATAAACAATTAATATTTACAGTTGACTAATAAAAGATGCTTTATAAAAATGCAGCTGCTCAAGTTGATGACTGATGGAATAAAGGAAGACAAACAATGCCACCAGAAACTTCTTGGCAATTCTTGCTCATTTGAATCAAACTGTTTGTCTGAAGGTTTTTTTTTGTAAGAACGAGGTTATAATTTTAATTACCAGCTCAGCCATTTTGATTTTTGGGATCCCCAATGGGGGGGAATTCCTTCCATGTTCACTGACACCAAGAACTGGGAACATGAGGCATTTTGAGTGTTAAGTTGCTCTGGAGGTTGGACTGGAATGTTTTGGAAAGCTACTTTTTTTTTTTTTTATGAGAATGACTCAAATACTGTTAAGAATTTAATGTTGCTATGAATGGATTTAGTTAGGCTTGTGCTTACTAATATTACTGATCAAAGATTCATTTTAGAAAACGATTTTCCCTAGAGTTAAACAAAACACATTTATCCTGTAGATCACTTGTAGTGTTTCTTGCAATATATGTTTCATTTAAACTGAACATCCTCCACACCCTCATTCCCAATATTCAGTGTTTTCCTTGGTTTAACATCATGTTTTTAAAGAGCCTGTTTGCTCCTTGTCCCTTTAACGACCCTGGGTGGCAGAATTCAGTCTGTGAGCAAATGCAGTGACAGCACATTCTTCTTGGGGAGGATCATTTGCCGGAGCTAAACTTTAAATTTTCATTGAGCTGACTTTTTGCAGTAAAGCTGGAACAGTTAATAAAAATTTTATCTCTGCACTTTTCCCCCCTGAGGCTCGACTTGATTTAAAAGCTGCTGAAATCAAGTGCAGTACTTGCAGTAGGCTCCCCTTCCAGCCATAAATCAACTGTTGTGCCTTGTTAAATAACTGTCTAAATATTCCTTATCTCCTCTTTGCTATCCTGGGCCTCTCTTTTTACCTTGTGCTGTTGGCATGAAGTAACTCCTCAACATCCTGATTTCTGGGTCTGGCAAGGCTGACAAATCGTTCCTCCCAGAAGCCAAATATCCCTTTTTTAAAAATTTATCTCTGACAGACCAAGGGATTTAATCTTTTTTGTCAGTTCAGACTGTTTCATTTTTATATTCCTTCTAGGTTCAAATATTGCTGTTGTTTGTACCTGTGGTTAACCTTGAAAACCACCTGGAAATGGGAGCTTTGGCAGAGATTAGTTCCCTATCTTTTGGGATTTGGCGAGAAGGGTAGCTAACCACTAGTTAGTTCCACTTAGCTATTCAACCTTATTTTGTGTTAAAATCACTTTAATTTTGATAATTAATTTAATTTTCATTATTAATTTAATAATCAAAATTCTCGCCACGTCCGGTATAAGAAACGTAAAGTAGATTTAAATGCTAAAGATGTCCTCAAGTGCCACTTCCAGAGGTTTTTGGACGCTTTCAGGGATGGTTCCCCTGCCACTGCCTTTGGCAACTTGCTGGAATGCAAATGAGCGGCTGCTGGTTCTGAAATGAAAATGAGCATCTTTTGGGTCTGAGCAGATCCTGGAGTTTCCTGGAGCTGAAAATACTGTGGAGGAACATTTTTTGTACAGTATGTTCCATGCTCCTCTGTGCATCCTGTCCCTGCTGGCTCCAGGCAACCGGGAATGCTCCTCCAGTCCCACTGGGAATCACAGGGAGTACAGAGATTGTTTATTCTGCTCCGAATTTGTGTGAAACGCCCCAAATCGCAACAAACACGGTAATTGCTCCTCTCACTGCGTTAGGACAATGTGTGTGTCTGTTTCTTTATTTTTCATGCTATTCTTCTGCTGTCAGCACTGGGAGTGACCCCGTCCTGATTGCCCTCCCACTCCGGGCAGAATTCCTCCTGTATTCCCCAGGAATACGTGCTGGGTGCAAAGATGGGGTGTTAACTCTCCAGTTGAACTGTAGGGCAGAGGATGAGATCAGTGTGTTCCCACCATTCTCCAAATGCCAGCGTTTCATGAGCCGTTGAACTTTCCCTTTGTGCTCAAAAGCGCCAAAATAACCTGTTTATTTTGCTCCCTCCTGGTGACAGTAAAGTGCAACTGTTATGCCTTTTCCACTGGTTCTTTTGTGTGTGACTGACCAGAACATGCTGAAAATGTCCCTTTTATCATATCAGAGTTCTGGAATGGAAAGCCGAGGAAAACAGTCTCTACTTATTTACCAGTTTCTTCTTTAAACCAAAAGATCTTCAAATACTGCCCATTCTGGAAAAAGAATGGAAAATCAGCATCTGATTTTCCCTGGATCCCAAAGGTTTGATTTGTTATTGTTCAGTGATAAATCCCTGCTATTTTCCTCTTCTGCAAAAATAGATTTGAATTTCTGTAGCTGTGAGGGGATGGACATTTCCCTGTTGGTGACAACAGTTCTGCTCCCAAACACAATCCAACAGATTTATTCTCTCCCCTCCTGCCCCCCACTGCCAGGAAATTTGCAGGTAGTTCGGAGTAACTTTTCCTAAAAAGATAATGCCAAAAATTTCTTAAAGTTTTTAATAATTTGTATCTTTTCTTTTTGGTTCCAGTGATGACAACTGAGCCCAAAATTTGCTTTTTAACTCCAGGGTATTCAGTTCTGATTTTGTCAGAGCCCTGCAGATCCACGTTCCTTTGTCAGGACTAATATTTCCTAAAAAGTGCATTTTGGTGCAGATGTGCTGATTTGTGTGATAACAGGAACAAAAGCACTTTCATGTTTTGGTTTAATTTTAATACATTTTTTACTGTGAATCATCCTTATTTTCTCCTGCTTTTTAAAATTCAAGCCAAGGCATCTGCCAACCTTTGGATTTGTACAATGGTTGGTTAATCAAATATTATGTATTTACTTGTGGCAGTGAGTCACCAGTAGGGAAATAGATAATTTACTCTGCATGAACAGTAAGTGTTGAAAGCTTAAAAAGGGGCTGGTTTTCAACAATTCATGTCATTGGTATTTTTGGGGACAGAAGGCTGGTTTAGGATGGTTTGCTGTGGCTGATCCAGCACAGAGCCACTGCAGGGATGGATTGCTCCCTGTGCTTCCCAGGAACACCCTCCTCCTCTTCCTCCTCCTCCTGGGTGCAGAGAGGGTGCTGAAAGAAGCACTGGTTGGTTCTCCTGTGTCTTTATCATGTGGCTGTTTTTTGAGAATATGTGGAAAAAAAGGAGAGTCATGGAATGGTTTGGATTGAAAGGGACCTGTAAAGGCCATTTTTTTAAATAGAAGAGAGGGTACACAATGCGTTTCTGAGTCCTGATAACAGCAAGCTTTTCTTTCCCATATTTAAGATGTTTTTGGTGTCACCTTTGAAGTAAAATGCTGAAAGTTGTCACCTGCACTGTCATTTAAAAACCTACCACATGCTGTCGTGAAGCACCTGGGGAGCTCCTGGAGGAGGGAGCAGGAAAACAGTTCCATTATCAGGAGTGTGAATTGTACATTCCATATGGAGACTGATACCTCCGTGTGAAATCTGTGATTATTCGGTGGGAAATATGTGAAATATGTGATTAGCACCTTTGAAAAGCCCTCCAGGGCTCCAGAGAAGCTGTGGCTGCCCCTGGATCCCTGCAAGTGTCCAAGGCCAGGTTGGACCGGGCTTGGAGCAACCTGGGATAGTGGAAAGTGTCGCTGCCCATGGCAGGGGGTGGAACTGGATAATCTGTAAGGTCACTTCCCATCCAAACCAGTCTGAGATTCTGTTTTTAATTTAAAGCTGAAACAGAAGTCAGAGGTTGGTAACTAGTGCAAACAACCTTTTCTGATTATTTTGTTTACATCTGTAGAATAAAAAACCTGACAATGGAGCTTAAAAGCAAGCAAGAGGAGTTTAAAAGTGTAAAAGCTGATTTGCAGTATTTCCAGGAGGAGAAGGAAGCTGCCTACAAACAATCACAGGTGCTCAGGTAAGAACTCAAAAAGAAATGCTGATGTTGGAAATACTCCATTTCTTAAATATATATATATAGTCTATTTAATATATATATATATTGTTTAGAAAGACTCACCATAAGCTTGGCCATGCAGTCATTTCAACGTGATTACTCTGATTTCTCAACAAAATATCATTGTACAATTGCCTGTCCAGTTTTGTTCTAAATCAGCATTTAGAAGGGAGAAACTTATTATGAATATATGTAACACACAACATATTTCATACATTAATATAGTATAAATTATCATGTAACAGGAAAGCAGCTGTTAAGTGTAATGCCTAAGTTAACTAAATAAAATAATTTTAAAATATACATCTGGTATTTTTTCTGTCTTGCAGAAGTACCTTGGAACACCATTGCTCAACTCTGAACAAGGCTGTCTCCCTGTTCCCTTTCATTAGGAGTGAACTAGATGGCATTAAAGAGGTCATCTCCACTAACCTGGAGAACTGGGCTGCCATGAAAGAGGAAATTTCTTTACAAATAAAGACTGTGAGCAAAGAAGCCCTGACAGGTAAAGCATCTTGCAAGAGTTTTGGGCAAGAGAAAATAATTGGTAGTTGAGTGTAATGCAGTAAATGAAAAGGTAGAAATTGATTAAATGATTTCTAATTCTGCCATTAACTTGTCCAGATCCAGAGCGAGTGGGAAGCCATTCCCCCTTGTCCTGTCCCTCCAGCCCTTGTCCCAAGTCCCTCTCCAGCTCTCCTGGAGCCCCTTCAGCAAGTGAAAGGCTGCAGATCTTTCCTGTGCCTTCTCCAAATGCAGCCCTAAGTGTTCAGTTGGCCAAAGAACTTGCAACCCTTCTATTCACATTAATCATGACAGTAGTGAAGTTAGACCAAGCCTAACTCCACTGTCAAGGCAGCTGGTGCATGTTTTACATGCTGCCCACGTGCGAATTTTAAACACTTTCTGTGGTGCAAATATTTTCATTATCTAGAATCTTTCCCAACTATTTCACACTTAAATCCATTTATGGAGAGACTAAATGGTATAAATACCAAAAGATTTAATTTCTTGCAGTTTCCTGCTTGTCAAGGCTAAATAATATGGATATGTAAGGGCTTTTGTAAGCTGTTTTCAAACCAACCAAGAAACTGGTCTAAAGGGCAGCTCCTCATGTAACATTTTTCTTCGCAAAATCTGAATGTTCTGAAAAGCTTGTGGCAAAAACAATAAAATAAACAAAAAAAATTACTGAATGTTACCCTATGTTAATCATGAATAACTGAGACAACAGAACATAAAGCTTTTAAATGGCATTCACAGGCCAAAATAAATATGTGGGACTAAGTTTTGATTTAGAAAGCTGGATTTAAGGATGGATATAATATTCAGTCTGGCAGCACTGTCACATGGGACATGTTGGGTGAGGGATGCACAGCATGTGTAGGAAAGGCTCCACTCCTGCTTCCATACAGATACTCTGTGTATTTGGAGTATTACACACATAAAACAAGGAGTACTCCAGAAAAGAGGCCTGGAAATGTGTGGATCTCTTTGAGCCTGAAGATATCTGCAGGAACACGTTCACATTCCCTTTATGAACAGAAGTAGGCAGGGAATGCTTACAGGAAGAGAGGAATCCTGAGGCACCCACAATCCTTTCTGTGCTCAGAGGAGGTGAAGTCATGGATGAAAAAGTGTCGTATTGCCACTGACATTTACCTTAATTGTTCTGACAAAAACTGAACACTAAGGAGGGGGGTTGTGGTCATCTCCAGCAGGGAAGAACCCTGGATTTGGAGCTCAGGACCCCCCCAACTCTCCCTTGGGGGGCTCAGGACCCCCCCAGCTCTTTGCTGGTGCTGTGTAGAGGGTTCGTGACTGCTCCAGGCACAGCTGCCTGCTGATTCCTTCCCAGTGGGAACAAAGCCATCATTGAAAACACCAAAATTCCCTGTCAATGGCACAGGAAGCACAGGCTGCTGGGCAGCTGGTATTTCAGACGGAGCTACATATTCTGAGCTGCTCCACACACAGAGGTTTCACTAAAGCTGTGGATTTGCACTGGAGTGTTGGGGTGTCCTGTGCAGGGCCATAAGTTGGAGTTATCCCTGTAGATCCCTTCCAACTCAGGAGATTCTGTAGTTCTATGGAACAGCAGCTCGTCCACTCATACATACTGAAAATTTCTAAGGGAAGGAATTCCTAGATCGGTATCATTTCCAAAGGCCTTTAAAGTTCTGACACTCAGCCCAAGCCTGGGTGCTCTGGATGTCACAGTCTGTAGTCATACTTTTCAGCAGAACTGATCCCAGCTAAGGCAGGGCAAGAACAGTATCCAGGGATCCATCTGATTTTCCAGCCTGGAGGCTGGGCACGACCCCTCCCAAACAAACCGTTGGTTGTGCCCTGCTCCCAGTTCCTCTCCTCCTGAAGGACAGCCTTGTTCCAGCAGGAAGCAGGCTGTGGGCCCAGGGAATTATTCCCAACCCATGGGCTGCTCCTTTAATCCCAAAGACCCCTCAGACAGAGCCAGCTGTGTTTGGTGTGGTTTGTTCTCACTCAGGGTGGGAGGAGGGAGCAGTTGCTGCTTGGTGGGTGTAGGTTTGCTCGTGGCTCCTGTGTTCAAGGTGCCCTGATGAGTAAAGCAGTGAGTTGTCCCAGGGAAGGAGTGCAGCGTGCCCACACATCGGGGAGGCAGCTGCAGGACCCTTCAGCAGCTCCCAAAAGGATGCGATACCACCAGCCTGTAGTATCCTGTGTGTAAAACAGTGCGAAAAACTGGCAATAGGAGATACAGTGAAAATATCTCCAAGTCTTTGTGTTACAATCACACCCATACGCTCAGAGCGGGCATATTATTGGTGTTTCAAATCTAGGTAAGTATTTCACTTGAGTTGTAGTGTAATTGTTTAAGAAATAATGATGGTTTGAGGGCTGGAGCCAGGCTGGGAGAGCTGGGGCTGTCCAGCCTGGAGACGAGAAGGATCCAGGGAGACCTTGGAGCCCCTTCCAGTGCCTAAAGGGGCTCCAGGAGAGCTGAAGAGGGACTTGGGACAAGGCATGGTGGACCAGGTCACAGGGAATGGCTTCTCACTGCCAGAGGGCAGGGTTAGGTGGGACACTGGGGAGAAATTCTTCCCTGTGAGGGTGGGAAGGCCCTGGCACAGGTTGCTCAGAGACGCTGTGGCTGCCCCATCCCTGCAAGTGTCCAAGGACAGGTTGGGTGGGGTTGGAGCAACCTGGGATAGTGGAAGGTGTCCCTGCCCATGGCAGGGGGATTGAATGAGAGGAGCTTTTAAGGCCCCTTCCAACCCAGACCATTCCATGATGCCATGTTTCTATGAATACTGAAGTCTGGACATCATAAATCATATTTTTAGTGAAGAAATTCAATTTGACAACAGTCTATTTGAATTTTTCTTCTCAGAAATACCCAAATTAAACCAAAGATTGGCCAAATCCCAGAGGGAGAACGAATGTCTCCAGGAGAAGGTCAAACATCTGAGTGGGGTGGCCGACACGGTCGAGCTGAAAACTCAACAGCTCCAAACTTCCCTTCAGCAGGGGAATGAGCTGCAGAGCAGGTGCCGTGAGCTGCAGAAGGAAACCTTGGGTAAGAGAGTTTTCACATTTCTACCAAAATTCCAAGGGAAAAAAGTGCAAAAAAGAATGTTTTTGCAAGCACCAAAGTTGTGGCTGTTAGTGTGAAAAGATGGAATGGGATGGAAGAGAACTGAAAGTCAGGTGAGGCCAGGCCAGTTTCTTCTAGAGTCATTAAACATGAGACCTCTAATGATTTGCTCTTGGTTGTGTGTCCTGAAAACTGTGAGAACAGTGACAGCGCTTGAAATTATAATAATATAAATTATAGTATCTTGGGGCTCTGTGGAGACAATAACTCGTTACAAAAGATTATATCGGTATCTCTTGAATCATTTTCTCTTGCATTCACAACACTGGTTCAGAGATATTTTAAGACCTTGGAAACACATGTAGAGGTTGTGCTGTTCTAGGCACAGCTTTGAGTCATCAAATTGGCACAGCAGTTACCATCTTGCCTTATGCTCAGTGTGGGATGTCAGGTTTAAAGGAGTAGGTCTCAGTGATGGTCACAATGGAAGAGTTTCACTCCTTCAATACCTGTGAAAATATCAGATATGAGACTGGAGAGACCATCCAATGAGTTATCAACCCCTGCTGCTGAAGACATTTTAATTCTAATTCTAATAATAGTAATTTATTATTTCATTGTATCATTGTATCTATTATTATATAGTAACATATTATTATATTGTTATATTTTTCTAACAATGCTGTTAGAAAGCTCCAGCAGTGATATGTTGGAATGACAAACAAGCAGATAACTCCACATCATTTTCCAGACAGTGTCCATATAAGAAATACACTTAGTAGGTCTTTCTTTTTGTGGTATTTATTAAAAAAAAAAAAACAAAACCAACTTTAAACAAATGTAAAATCACTTCAATTTTGCTCTGACAAGATTCTTCTGAGGACTCTTCACAGCAGCCATGTTTGTCTTTTTTTCTTGGCACACTGAGTGTTCCAGTATCCCCAAACCTTGCTCTTGCCATTTTTTGGTGGCTCATTGCCTGGTTGTAGCTCCTGGAAGGGGGGAATTGAGAAAGGGCTGGTGAGGGGGTGATGGAGTCAGAGTTCTTCATCTCCTGTAGCCAGGGAAGGGCAGCTCCCTCCAGGCTTCCTATGGTACAAGGAGGAGAACACTAAGTATGGTGAAAGCAGCAGGTACAGAGGGAAAATGGAGGAGCTTTTCCATCCTCCCTGCTGGCCTGGCTCCAGGTGACTCAGGATCACACAGGGGTGGAGGTGTTGGGTGTCCAGTTTCTATTCTGTTGCCTGGGACTCCCGGCAGGGGAGTGCAGAGCCAGTGCTTTTGGTGTGGCTTATGTTTCCGTGGATCAGGTCAGAGGTGTCCCAGAGAGGGGATGCCATCTGTCCTCTCCATTGTCCTGGTGTCACAGCACTTTCACCCTGTGCCACCACCAGCAGCTCAGAAAGTTCTTACCAAAGGAAAAGTTGTACCTGCTTTGCTCTGTCCCCAGAAATCCTGTGTATTTATATCCACGTCAGCACTGCTGGTGGAGTTTGTTTCTGCATTTCCCTGCAAGTGTCCAAGGCCGGGATGGATGGGGCTTGGAGCAATCTGGTCTATGGACGGTGTCCCTGCCCGTGGAAGGGGGTGGGATGGACTGGGATGGGCTTTAAGGTCCTTCCAAAATTGCTCCTTTCATCCAGCCTCCTCCTTCAAGTTAACCCAGGGGGGACATTTGGGATCCAGCTCTCACCAGTTCTGCTGCTCTGGGAATTCTTTGTTAATATGAGCAACTAGAGAGTTCTGTGTTTGACAAATAAATTTTGGATTTATTGAACTAAATTCCCATTTTTCACTTTGATGTGACGTAAATGCAAGGGAAAGCTCTTGAAATAAACATAAAATGTTAGAATATTCTCAAGAAGCTTTTTCCACGCTCTCATATTTATTAATTTTCACTGCTAGCAGTGATAGGAGACCTAATCAAGACTTACCATCTCTGGGTTTGTCTTTTTTTTTATCCCTGTCCACTTCAAATTACTATTTTGGAAGCTGCTCATTTATGTTTATAAAGGCAATTGAAAATTTATAGTGAAACTTGAAATAATGGACATTTTATGGAAAAAAACACAGCTAAAGCATCATATATGGAATTCATACAGAATATTAGGACTCTGTAAGACTTTAATGAACAGTAAAAAGACCAGCTAAGCTGGTTGATGTTTTATGTGAGGAATTTTTAAGTTTATTAAGAAAAATGTAGCAGTTCTTTGATAATAAATCAGTTATTAAGAAGCAGTAAAATGTTAGTTGGTATCCAGAAGATTTCAAGGCAGAAAAACTGCTGGCTTGGGCATTTTAATTCTACCCTTCCTGAATAGGTCAGGAAAACACAAATCCATAAGGATTTGAAGTGGTCTGGCTCTAGGGAATGTGCTGCTGGATTGGGGTAATAAACCCAGTCAATCCACTGCTGATAAAAATGTTCTCTTTGGAATACAAAACCTGACTTTTTTCATAAACAAGCACTAAATATGGTATGAGTTTGCCATTGTATTAAAATAAATGAGTGGGAACAAACAGCAATCTTAGTGGAAATCAGTTCCAGGGAGTGGATTTCCACTGTTCAAAGTCAGGGGGAGGAATGAGCCAAACCAAGAGTGTCCATGCACTGGGAGAGCTTGGGTTTTTGTTTTATTGTGCTTTTTTCCCCCCACAAACTACTGTAACAAACATCTCTGCTTGGTACCGAAATAGTTTGATACTCCAGAAAAAACCCCCAAACTACCAGAATTTGTTATTTCCGTGTTTTGAAAGGATTTTCCTTTCCACAACCATTATTTTGGAGATTCTTCTGTTGCATATTTATCATAGAATTGTAGATTATCGACTATTTCATACCATAACAGACATTTGCAAGAGCAGAAACTAAGCAGTAGTTTCTGTGTAGTTTCTTCATTCTCGTGCTTGTTGTGACTTCCTGAAAATTCCCTTTGTAGGAGATTTGTGGGTTCAGTTTGAGGGTTGGTTTCACACTCCTTTTCAGCCCCACAGATCATCACCCAGTTAGTGGGACATGACAGGTCTTGACAAATGCACATTGTAGAGTAAGGTCTGGTGAATACTTGTCTAAACAGATAGACTCACAAAATTAAAAATCAATAATTGGGATGGTGTGTCTGCATTTTTAGGGTTGGGAGCAGCAGAGCTGCAATAGCACATGCTCCTAAAAGAGAGGAGCTAATATTTCTGCTTTTATTTCATTACCAGCAAATCCTTTCCTCCACTGAATCACACATAAAGAATCATTTTTCTTCTCAGAGTCCTTGTGGTTTTCCTTTAGCCCATTTCTAGTTCCATGCTTTACCCTTGTATGGGCTGAAATTGCTGGTGATGCACATGAAATCTGAATTTCCAGTCTTTTGGTGCTCCTGCTCCATAGGCTACTTGAGTTCCTAAATATAAACTTAGTGCTCTGCTGACATAATGAGGCTAATGAGAGATGATGGAGACCTGCAGGCAGCTGGAGGAGGGGCTGGGAAGTTGGAGAGGAAATGGTAGCACTCCTCATGGAAAGAAGGAGTGGTGTTTTCATCCCTGTGAAGTGTCTTTAATGGCACTTTAAAGTCTGCTTTGAAGAGCTTTGGAAATCCAAAGAGGGAATAGTTTCCTGCAGTTTTAGGTAGGCTGCAGTTCAAACAGCCACTTTTCATGCTACAAGTGCTGTTGAAATGTATTTTTTTATTAATTCAGCTGCAGTGGGAAGAATTGGAAGGGTGAGAGCCAGGGAATGCAAGGCTGGTGTTGGAGCAGAGTGTGAGGAGGCAGTGGCTCGTTAGAGGTTTGCAACAGTCTCGGAGTGGAAGAAGAAGCAGTGCCCTTCAAAGAGGAGTTGGGATGAGGCTGGTTTTGAGTTTGACTTAGTTACAGAAAGGTCTCACTTTGCTCCTTAAGGGAAAGCAGAAATCCATATTCTGCTCTGGAGCCAGGCTGGGAGAGCTGGGAATGTTCACCTGGAGAAGAGAAGGATCCAGCGAGAACTTAGAGCCCCTTCCAGTGCCTAAAGGGGGACTCCAGGAGAGCTGGAGAGGGACCTGGGACAAGGCATGGAGGGACAGGACAAGGGGGAATGGCTTCCCACTGCCAGAGCACAGGGTTAGATGGGATATTGGGCAAGAATTCCTGGCTGTCAGGGAGGTGAGGCCCTGGAGGGTTGCCCAAAGCAGGTGTGGCTGCCCCATCCCCTGAAGTGTCCAAGGCCAGGTTGGACGGGGCTTGGAGCAACGTGGGATAGTGGAAGGTGTCCCTGCCCATGGCAGGGGGTGGGACTGGATGGGCTTTAAGGACCCTTCCAACCCAGACCATTCCATGATTATATGTTAAAGGACATAGGTTTGTTGAATTTTGTTTCATCTGCTTGGCCTAAGCACTGAGGGGAAAAAAGTTCTCTTCAAGGAAAATGAAGGTGAGAATGTCCATTTCCTCCCCTCAAGTTTCCCCAGCCAATAGGTAAGGATAGGACAGTATTCCAAACCAATTTTAATCCATAAGGGAAGCAGCTCTGTAGGAATAACTCTGACACATCCCAATTAACTTGGCCTCAAAAAGGCAGGAATATAGGCAAAAAAATCAGGCTGAAGGACCCAATCCTTTGATGCTGGAGTGTGAACTCTGGCCATGGACGACTAAATCCAATCCTTCTGACTGTGGAAGTGCCTGTGACTGGGGGAATAGGGAGAGGGAGGTGAGCAGGGTTTGCCAAGATAACATTTTTTCCCTATTTAAGGACTTTGTAAGGTCTTGGGAAAGATTGTCATGTTTGGAGTTGCTGGCTTGCTCTTTTGAGGGTGTCCTAGATTTGTGCCACTCAAACCTGTTTAGAATCTGGTCCCTTATCTTGCTTTTTGTGCGCTGGTTTTATATATGAATGTGAAAGAATTAACCAGAGGTGCAGAGATCCCAGTGCTGGCCATGATCAGCAACATGTGCTGGCAGAGATAAGCCCCAGTCACTCCTTTTCCTGGCACATCCTCCCAGTTCCTGGTAGCTTTTAGTGATCTAGAGACTTCCCGGTGGCACTGGTGTAAAACTGAAAGGATGTAAAACTGAAGTCCATCCCTGGGGCTCCTTCCAGACAGGCTTGTGAGTCACAAATAAAAAGAAGGACTTTGTTGTGTAGATAAAAAAAAAATTATCTTAGAGAACATAGTACATGAAATATTATAAATACAAATAAATAGTTCTGTGTGTGCAGTCTTGGGATGTTAGTTCACTTCTTTGGTCTCCTTAGAAACACAGTGAACAAAGCTTTCCTACTCTGACAGAGTATTTTTTCATGGATGTGTTTCAGATTTCTCACAGATATGCTTTTAAATAAATACACTGAAAACTGTGTTAAGTGGACATCTGAATTGAGTTTGGTATTAATGTTATGAGAAAAATGAAATATTTTTACCCCTTTTGACACAGCTCATCATCCAATATTTAGGGCTCTTACAGGTAGCAGTTACTTGATAGGTTTTAAAGAATTGCTCCAACCTCCTGTTTCTCAGAAGACCAGAGGAGTTCAGAGCTGGGTTCTGTCTTGGCCAGGGATCTGTGCGTTCTCCCTGCTCCTATTCCTTGACCGTCTTCCAGGTTTGAGCTCCCAGCATTTTCCTGATCCTTTGGATCATCCCTGCAATGTTTCTGGGGTGCATTTCCTGCTCCCCCTCTCCCTCAGTTCCTTTTTGGCAGCGTTGTGGCTCCAGTGTTTGAACTTCAGTCCCAGTCAGTCCCTGTGGAGCCAGGCAGAGCTCAGCTCCTGCTCACCATGTCCTGAACAAAAGCTGCTTTTCACACCCACCAGCCCCAGGGAGGTTTCCTTCAACCTGCCAGTGGGACAAATTATCCTGATCTTAGTAATACAGGGAGTGCCCACAGGGTTCATGTAGATACGGACCAAGTGTTAAAAACCATTGTTCCTAAATGCAGGTTAATTGGCCAAAGGAAGCTGTATCTTGGTGAGAGCTGGGCTGGTCCTGAATGGTTGGGAGGGGTCCAACAGGTACCTGGAGGGAAGAGAGGATGGATCCAGACTGTCCTGGGAAATGTCAGATGGCTTCAAGCTGTGGCTGCCCCATCCCTGGAAATGTTCAAGGCCAGGTTGGAGTAACCTGGGATAGTGGAAGGTGTCCCTGCCTGTGGCAAGGGGTGGAACTGGATGAACTTTAAGGTCCCTCCCAAGCCAAAGCAGTCTGGGATTCAGTGACATTGGGAATTGATTTTCAAAGGGTGGCATGGCACTGGAAGAGAGGCTGCCTGGAGAGCTCCAGCCCTGGGGGTCTGCAAGACTCAGCTGAATGAAACTGGTCTGCTCTGGGCAGAAGGTTGAGCTTTGCCACCCCAGGGGTCCCTTCCAGCCACCCTCTCCATGAATCCATGCCTAGATTGTGACGAGAATTTCATAAATCTCGATGAAATATAAATTATTTTAATCTGTGATTCTTCTGCCACTCGTGGTTTGCTGGTTGCTGCAGCATGGGGAGCCCTCACAGCCCCTTCCTCTTCCCGGTGGGAGCAGGGCTGGGGCTGTCCGTGGCACAGGGACTGGCAGGTGAGTCACAGCTTGGCCTGTGTGCCCCAGGCTATCTGCCCGTTTTTCCCAAACCACCCTGAAATAAAGGGAAAATGAAACCAATTTGTCCTTGTGCCATTCTCCACGTGCTGCAGTGACGTGGTGGAAATAGCAAATGCTCTTTTTGCAGTGCCCTGACAGGGAGTGAGGAACAGGCTGGATTTCTGACCCTGGAAGCAGGTGGACTCTGTAGACATGCATTTATTTTTGGTAGGCACAGTCATTTTAGACCAGAGACTCAGTGACATGGAACAGATTCATGCCCTGACTGTTCATGCCGTGGACCTGCTGTGCTGAGTTTCTGTCCATGAGCTGCTGAGGCAGAAGAGTCTCAGGTGCTTGCTGGGGTCTCCATGTCTTCTGGGCTCCCCACATGGGAAGGACATGGAGCTGGTGGAGCGAGTCTAGAGGAGGCACCAAGGTGATCAAAGGGATGGAGCAGTTCTGCTGTGAGAAAAGGCTGGGAGGGTTGGAATTGTTCAGCCTGGAGAAGAGAAACTTTGGAGTGACCTAATTGTGGCCTTCTAGAACCTGAAGGAGCTGCAAGAAAGATGGAGAGAGACTGTTTCCAAGGGCCTGGAGGGACAGGACAAGGGGGAATGGCTTCAAACTGAGAGAGCAGGGTTAGATGGGATATTGGGAAGGAATTCTTGGCTGTGAGGGTGGTGAGGCCCTGGCACAGGTTGCTCAAAGAAGCTGTGGCTGCCCCATCCCTGGAAGTGTCAAGGCCAGGTTGGACGGGACTTGGAGCAACGTGGGATAGGCAGGAGGGTGGAATGAGATAGTCTTTAAGATTCTTTCCAAACCAGACCAGTCTGGGATTCCATGATCTATCTGAGCAGTGCTCCCCAGAAAGTCTTAACTACAGACAAATAATTTTCCTTTTCTTACGTGTGTATAAGCCACTGACCTTTTAGTTAGATGAGACCAAAATTGTCAGAAATCATTTTGGGTTTTTTTATAGCTTTTGCAAGAAAATTAGATAAGTACACAGCTCTACCACACATGCTTCTGATGTGATCTCACTGAATCTGTTAGGAATTAGCTCTGCAGTTGATGGCTTCCAGAGTGGCTGCTTACTGCTTATTTCTTTTTTATTTTGCACTGAAAACTTTACCACTTGTTGCTATTTCTCAGCAGGAGCTGGAGCCTTCCTTCAGTGCTGTGCCCCTGGATGCAAACTGGGTGGCTGAATTCCAGACACCCAATTCTGGGCAGACTCTGGGTTGGGTATTTGGGGCTGCCCAGATAGGAACTCACCCAAGGAAGAGGAAACAGTCACCAACTTTGGTTCTATCTCTTTGGTTCTTCATGTCTTTGTGCATGTTCTGTGCTGAGTCCACTTAGTCTCTTTATCACAGCAGAGTCTCACTGAAAGGCTACTGGGAGGTTAATGACTATGGTAAGATCCTTTCTGAGTCACAAAAATAAGTAAAATTAAACTTGAATGATACTGAGATGGTTTTGGACTGAAGATTCGTTAAAATGTGGTTCTTCTTGAAGCTTTAAACCAAGTATCAGTATTACAGAGTGTGAATGCTTTCTGTTGGGTTTGCATATTTTGCAAAACACTTTATTTTCATTACCAGAGAACATTTTTACATAGTCATTTGAATATATTTTTATGTATTCAGCATGTTTTCAGCATAAGTTTGCATTTGTATTACCATCCTCCTTATTATTTTCCTCATTCTGCCATGTTTTTCATTGAAATCTGTATTTTTTAGTCTCCGTGGGTGTGGGTCTGATCCCTCGGACTTTCTGCTCACCAGCTCCTGGTGACTTCAGTGGGAATTCTCTCTAGAGAAGACTTGCAGAAACCATCTGTATAATTAAATCCATCTAATCCCTTATGAAAAACTGCTGTCTATGCTCAGTGAATGTGAAAACTTCTGAAAACAAATGGAGTAAAAGAAGAAACAGCACTGAAAGAGACCACCCAAAGTCCTAGAACTAAAATAAGCACCATCCCTCTCCTTTTCCTTTATTCCAGAATTTGTATCCCTACTCCCACATCGAGGAAAAGGAAAGAATACCACAGTTATTAATGATTGTCAGAGATCTTCTATAATATCAATTTAAAAAATGTCAGATGTCTGGAAAAACCTTCTTTGTGGCAGCCTGGGAGGATGGACAGAGGGTTCTGCCCTTTGTGGTGTCCATCTACAATAATTTGCACCAAATCTGTTTCCTCAAAGTCACGTTCCTGCTGTCAGGGTTAGATTGTTCCCAGTGTTCTGCCTCACATCTGCTTGGCAGCTGAAGCCAAAGCTTCTCCTTTTTCTTTAGGAATTCCAAGCCGTTGGCTCCACAAGGCAGCCTCAGGATGAATGACAGGAAATGAAAGTTGGATTGTTTGGCCTCAGAAGAGGGTGCAGAACAATACATTGGTGAGAAAGGCCCAGGGGAGGAACCAGAAGGTGGTCTGGTCTGTCCAAAGGGGCTTGGCCACGACTTCCCACTCAGAGAGAAGGGAAGATGCCACCAACTCTGGGCAGGATTTGGTGACAGAGGGGCTGCAGGGCTTTGGTTGCAAGGGGACTTTGTCAGGGAAGCCTTGCAAACAGCTGAGAGGAGGTTTTGGCCAGAACAGTCTCACACGCACACGGGGTGGGATGATCATCAGTGATGTATCTCAACAGGCTCAACAGCAAGATGGATGTTCTGTGGTTCATTCCCAGGGAAAACATGGTTGGCTTTCCAGGCACAGAACTGAAACAGGGGGAGGGTAATGAAGGATTAGAAACTGCTGGTTCCCAATGGTTTTGAGGAGCAGTTGAGCTGCTCTCACCACTTACTGTGGTCACACACCAGCATCAGCCTTTGAGCACTGCTGCCCTCAGTCCACCCTCTATGGGTTTGATGGAACCAAAGCACCCAAGGACTTGCTATCACAGGTGTATTTCACGAAAATGTGGTTTATTTGTTTTGGAGTCGCTGGCAGGTGCTGTAGAAGGTGCTTCTATAAATAACTTCCATGACTTTTGCAAGGGCTTAGTCAAGCCCAAGGAAATTTTAACTTTCTCTTCAAAAAGCTCTTTCCAAATGCTGTTAGTTTGGGAATGGATCCAACAGCTCCTGTGTGCTTTACCCTCTGTAATTCTCTCCATGATTTTTTTTTGTTGTAGTCTAATGACCAGCTTTCCTCTTCTGTTCATTTAAAAGAAGGGAATCTTTTAATTGTAGGATTGACCAAGCAAGGTGTGATGTGGGAGTTACTGGCAGGAAATCCCACTCTGAGATTGTCCATCATCGTGAGAGATACTGGCTGTGACTGAAATAGGCAAGTGGGAAAAGTTACAAGAATTTAGTGAATTGTGATGTGAGGAATGGTACATTTAATAACTGGAATGACAGATTTGACTTCTGGAAAGATAAATCTGAGACCTTTGCAGCTGAAGAGTTGGGCTGTTTTTGGAGCTGTTCCCTTCAGAGACAAGGACACTTCACTTCATTTGCTGTTGCATTTTGAGGGAAAATCGTAGGTTTTCTTTCATTTTTAGACTTGTTGCACTGAATTGTCATAAATTGATTCCCATGTAGTTTGTGGTGCTGCCTTTCTTGTGGCAACTCTGATTTCAAGTCATTTGTAGGTTTTCTTGAAAGACAGCTCTTGTTGATGAGCATATTTAGATGTGCCTGAGTTGCTGTGGCTGCCCCATTCCTGGAAGTGTTCAAGGCCAGGTTGGAGCAACCTGGGATAGTGGAAGGTGTCCCTGCCCGTGTCAGGGCGTGGGACTGGGTGATCTTTAAGGTCCTTTCAACTCGACCCATTCCATAATTCTATGATATGTTCAGGAAGATAAGAGTCAGATTAAGGTTTGTGCCATTGCTTCCATTTATAGGGCTTCTAATCTTCAAGTTATGACAATTCTTAGGATTTAAAAAAATAAAAAAGGATGGTACTGAGACACACAGAACCAGAAGAGAGAATTAAACTAATTGTACAGGTGAAAACTGGGTTATGTACTGGAAATAGGCAGTGACTGATTGAAACTGCTGGGTGATGTGTTCTGAAAGAGAACATTTAGTAAGAGAGGATAAGACAAGTACATAATACCATTAAATTAGTGTCAGAGTTTAATATGAAGTAGCATTGCAGGTGATTTTTGGGTCTGCCTTCCTCCCTGCTTTTTCTCTCAGCTTTATGTGTAGACTAGATGATTTAAAGCCTTTCATGTTTAAATTTAGTTGAATTTGATGTTTCCTGGTAGGATAAAACCCCCAAACAAGCAAAAAACCAGCTTCTTGCTCTAAAGACAGTTTTTGCTCGTGTGTGAGTAGAAATTGGAAGGGTGTTCTGGGCTGTACAGGATGCAAAACCTTTTCAATAAAGTAATTTATTATTAAGAAAATCTAAAAACCAGTCTAGATGGTGTTGTAGCAGTGATAAATCAATTCAGATCTTACAACTCCTGAGCCTGTGCTGTCCCCAGAGGCCCGTGGGTGGGTTCAGAGGGCTCTGCCTGTTTGAGGTGGGACTGAGGAGCCACAGGTCTGACATGGAAGTAAACCCCAATATGCATGGAAGTGAATTATTTTCATACAAATAGAGACATGAAACCCATGTTTGTGCTTTCAGATTTAACAAATCAGGTGGAGACAACTGGCCTGCAGCTGCAGAAGGTGACAGCCGAGTTGGACCACTACAAGAAGCTGTTGATGTGAGATTCCCATTCCTTCATTGCTTTCTCACTGCACATAAAAATGTTTCAAACCACTCCTTCTCAGCAAGTGCTTCTTGTCACAGTGATTTGAGAAGGTTTTGTCCAACAGAGGATCTGTTTTATCCTCATTATTATTTCTAAGCACCTGCCTGAGCCTGTGTGTGGGAGCAGGACTTCTTTCCTCCAGCTGGGATGAATGGTACAGAGGAGGCAGAAGTCACCCCGATCCCATGCTTCATCCAACACACAGGGGTAGGACACATTTTGGGGAATCATGTAACTTCAGGACTGAAAATGTATGTGGGAAGTAGTGTTTTTACAGGGCTGTGTAATGATAGAAAAGTGAGAATGGCTTCTTACTGCCAGAGGGCAGGGTTAGATATTGGGGATATTGGGAAGGAATTCCTCCCTGTGGAGGGTGGGGAAGCCCTGACACAGGTTGCCCAGAGAAGCTGTGGCTGCCCCATCCCTGGAGGTGTCCAGGGCCAGGTTGGAGCAACCTGGGATAGTGGAAGGTGTCCCTGCCCATGGCAGGGGATGGAATGAGATGGGCTTTAAGGTCCTTTCCAACCCAAACCAGTCTGGGATTCTGTTTACACTGTGGGTTTGGTATAGAGGATTTTTACTACAATAAAACTCATCACAAACTTTAGTATTTAATCAGTGAGTGTGAGTTCTCTCCCGCTGTGCCCCCCAAGGGTAAATTTGCTGAGACTTTGTCCCACACACCAGCTCCTGCCCTGGTTGGAATTTCTGTGTCATGCCTATGGTTTTAATTAGGAATGAGCAAAACCTGAATTAATAGAGCAAAAATAGACTTTCATCAAAAATAGACTTTCATCAACAATGGAATGTCATCAGCTCCTTGTCAGAGCCAACTGCAGCAGAGGACTGAAGAGACAAGCTCACAGAGCTCCATCTTCAGCCCAGTCCCAGCTCCAATTTTAAGCTCAAGAGTAAGGAACTGGTACTGCCAGTCTCCAGCTGTCATCCTTCTTTTCCTGAAATCTAAGCAGGACTCAGGCTGTTCCTGCTCTGTACTTTCTGGTTTCAGTTCCTATATTCACAGGGGCTGACCATAACCAAGTGGAAATATTTGGAATGCTTAGCAACAGTGTATTTCAGTGATAATGTAAGGATTGAGTATGGAAAAAGGATGTCATGAACATGGTTAAATAAACAGGGAGGGCTTTCCAAATGCAATATTAAAATTTCAATGCAATATGGGCACAGTTTAATAAAATAACATATTCTATATCTGTTTAAATGTAAATATGAAGCTTAACCATGGTTATTAATTGGTGAAATGTTGACATAATGACACAAAACCTGCAAGTTTCCAGCCCTTTTACCTCCTAAATTGGTATTTGTTCAATTTTAGTCATTTTTTTACTCAAAACATTCACCAGTGTTGAAAGATCTCACTTGTTTGCAACATTTGTAATCCTGCTCTGGCCGAGATGACACTGGAAGTGTAACTTCCAATTATTAAAAACCTTATCTAGAGCTGAAAGAACTTTCTGTTTGTGGCCTTTTAAGTGAAATAGAAAGCGCAGTTGGATAATGCACCCAGAAGTGGTGTCCAGGAGTAAAGGCTCATTTCTCAGATAACACACTTTGTTCAATGGTTTTTAGGGTGAAATCAGCAGAACTTGATGTCTGTCAAAATGAGCTGAAAAAGATGAAATATGAAAATGGAATTTCTGAGTCAAGGTAAATGTTGAAATGATATTTCATAACACCTATTTGTGAGCAAAAATGTTATGATTTTAAAGAAGTTTTTATACAATATTTTTTTCTATTTTTCTGTAAAGTCACTCCATTTAATTTCATAAAGAATACTTAGATTTTTGTCTAATACTTTATTTTCCAGGTACGAATAATTTCTATCTATAAACAAGAAGTCACTACAAAGCTAATACTTTTTTATTTCATCTGTAGACTTACAAAAGAGCTCAAGGAGAAGGAGGAATCCCTTCTGATTTGCCAACAGGTCTGCAAACATTTACAGGAGGAAGTGGCTGAGAAAGAGAGGAAAGAAGAAGATCTGAAAAGAAGAACTGGACGATCAGAAAGTGAACTGGAAACTCTGAAAACTCTGCTGAGCCAAACAGAGGAGGAGGTGGTGATGTTGAAGCAGGAAAGGTACTGGGAGCTGAGCTGGGATGAGATATTCCTGGAAATCCTTGAAATCTTGGAATTCACTGGGTTGGGTTTTATTAAATTGTTGCAGGATAAACAAAACTTGAATGGAAAAGATAAAAAATAAAAATAAATAAATAAAACATAAAATAAACAAAAAGAAACCCCAACCAAATAAATAAATAAAAGAAGAAAAGCCCTGCTTGGCTCTCCAGGGCTTCAGCTTGAGCTTAATCCAAACCCCAAAACACCCATTTGTTGCAGCTGTTCCAGCTGCTTTGTCCCAAAGGCACAGGAAATATTCCAACCCTTTAAATACAAAACCAACTTGGTGCCTCCTGGCATTTTTAAATGGTAACACCAAGCCTGTGGTTGTTAGGAATAAAACTGCGTATGTGGATTATACTCCAGGTAATTAAAAAAATATGGATTTAGGTTGGTTAGTCTAAAGCAAAGGCAGATCCCATTCCAGGGAAAACAGCCCTCGGAAGCTCAGTGGTTTATTTTCCACATCTGAAAAGCAATTCCAAAGAAAAATGGCAGCTTTGGTCATATCTGAGAGCCTTCAAAATCAGACTAAATTGGTGGGAAGTTGCTCTTACACTTCACCAAGTGCCAGATCATGTCCAATATGGAATATTGGAATACTCATGGCATTTTTATGGTACAAGCTGCTATTAACATAAAGTACAAGAATTTCAGCTCTCCAGGAGTCTTTACAAACCTCACTTAACAAACAGTAACTTTAGCAACAAAAAGCACTGAGTGGTTTTAATTCCGAACTTATCACAATTTTTGATTAATGATATGAATGTTCTGAGTTCATTAAATACTATTTGTATTTGAATATTATAAATATCACACACACACATATTAATGATATTCACAATAAGGAATAGTATAAATATTATACCATTTGTATTTTAATATTATAATTTTTCTTTGTTCTTTGAAATTTGACTTGAGAAATATTGAAGAAATATGAAAGTATCATTTGAGGTGGAAGGAAGATCAACTACAGTATTTTCTTTAAAACATGACATTCACTATGGAAATGCTGAGTAGTAATTCCTGCCCTGGTTCCAGGCAGGATTTCTGGGATTTATTGCACAGAATAGGAACAAAAGGGAAAGGAATTCCACCCGCGTGGGCAGAGCTCATCTCTACATCCCAGTCTTTGTGGTTTGCAGGGAGTTGATGGTGGTTTCCCACCAGACCAGGACGGAGCAGCTGCAGGAGGCCCTGAGGCAGAAGATGAGGAGTGAGGAGAAGGTGAGGGAGTGGAGGGAGAAGGTGACCCTGGGGGGCTGGCACTGTCCCTGCTCCAGGGGGGATTCATTGTCACCGTGGTCACAGTCAGGCAGGGACTCATCTCCTGAGGAGCCAGGTGTCCTGGAGTCATGGAATCATGGAATCATGGAATCAGGGTCTGGTTTGGGTTGAAAGGGACTCAGCCAAAAATCAGTTGGTTTCTGTCAGAAGCACACAAGGCTTTTCTGCCTCTAAATTCTGGGTTTGCTGCTTGCTCACATCCAGAAATTTACGGGAAAATTGTTTTGGGGAGCCTCCTATTTCCAAAAACACAGTTAATGTTTTTTGAATTTCCAGAATCATGGAATTCCAAACTGGTTTGGGTTGGAAAGGACTGTAAATACCATCCAGTCCCACCCCCTGCCATGGGCAGGGACACTTTGCATAGATCAGGTTGCTCCAACCTGGACTTGGACACTTCCAGAGAAGGGACTTCCACAGCTTTTCATTAGTATCCTTTGTACAAGGAATTTTCCTGCCAGTCTCTCCCAGTGGGATTTGAAAGCTGTTTACCATAAACAACTGTCACCATGTCAACTGTGTTTCCATCTGCAACTTTTTCCCATGAGCACCAAAAACTCCCAAACTGAATGTAAGAAATTAAAACATACCTGTTTTAATGTTCTGTTTTAATGCTCTATTTTATCTGTGAAGGAAAACTTAAAAGCAGTGTTGAACAATAACTCTTACTTGTCTGATTTAAGCCTTCCATAACTGGGGAGTAAAATTACTGTATTTTTAGCTTCAATGGGTGGTAAGTGTCTGAAAGCTTTATTTAGTCTCAGGAAGATTTGGGGACTGGTAGCAATTAGGATCAGTTATATCTCTTTGGAAACATTGTCAGCTCCGTGTCACAGGATGTAATTTTGGAAGGAGATCACACTGGCTCCATAATCACAGTGTTCTTCAACCTGACATGGCAACTAGAGAAAGATTGGGAGGGAGAGGGAACAATTGCAGCTCTGGGATCATTAAAGTGCAGCATGGGAAGGGCTCCAGAAATGAAAAATCAAAATGGGACAAACGGACAACGTTGGTGTGCAGATGTGTCACATTTCCATCTACCATATAGATAAAACTTGAACTGTTTTGCTGGAACAAAAAACCAGGTCACATGTGGGAAGTATTTTAAGTATTTAATCCCAGCATTAATGTTGTAAAAGTCCTCCCAACCCATGGGGTCCGAGCTGTGCCTGATCCCACCTTGTCTCCCAGCCCAGAGTCCAGTCGTTCCTTGGACACCTTCAGGGATGGGGACTCCAAACCTCCCTGGCAGCCCCGTTCAATGCCTGACCACCCTTTCCATGAAGAAATTCCTCCTTGAAAGACGGATGTGAATATTTGCTTTATGGAATTTTTAAAATATTACTTAATGAGGGGCCTGTGAGTGGCTGTAAAGCAATTAATATTAAGCTTTCTTGGAAGATGAATTCCACTTTATTTCTTGCTCTGGTTATCAACTTTATAAGATTCAAATATTAAATGTCAAAATGTTTGTATAATCCTCCGGATGAGCTCAGTTTTTTATATTGTCTTTATTATTTTAGTTTTTGTAGTCAAGCAGCCTCCAACATGTGATCTGGATCTATAATAATGTTTATATTATAGAGTTAATAAATATGGGGTTCTATGATCAGAATCCCAACTCCCATAGCTAAGAATTAGATTAAATCTAGAATTATTTTCATTGCTATTACTATTATATTATTTAATAAATTTTAATATATAATTAATATAATGATAACAACAACAAGAGTCTACATTGAGGATCTTACAAATATACCAATTTTAAGCTAAATCTTAATGGGGAATTTGTGCTTATTCCACCTCCAAAACTTGGGATATTTTGGTTTAAAAAATAATGAAAATATTTCCAGCTTATCTTTCCTTTCCCCAAAGAAAAGTGTTTAGGGAGATTTATTGTACTTCTGTTTATAATTAGTGTATGAAATGAGATAATTGTAATTCAGCTCATTCTGGTCTTTTCTGCTTTTAATAATTTGAAGTAATTAGGTTTGTGTTGTGCATTCCATGTGCCTTTCAGCCTTCTGCAGCTAAATCCATTAGAGCCCAGCCTGCACAAACAGAATATTGACATCCTGAGTTTGGAAAAATATTTTCCTAAATACAGCCTTCAGTATTTCCTCCAGAATCCAGACTTTTCTATTCAGGAAATTATGGCTGTACTTTCAAATTTGAACTTACAATATTAATTATTTGAGATGCTTTAAGGATGGGGATGTTTTACACAGAATTTGCAATTTATTCACTTTGGTTTCTCCATTTTTTGAGCCTTGACTGGGTACTGGGACCATTGGAACAGCACAGGTGTCTGGGAGGTTCTAATGCTCATTTCTGTGGATTTTTGGTATTTCCAGCAGATTTTGGGGAAGGGGGACCTTGATAAAGCAAGTTTGTGTTGCTAAGGTGAGCTGGGCTTCTGAATTTAAATTTCATGATGGAGTTTGTGCCATCTGAGTGAGGTCCCTGGAGCAGACAAACATTTCCTTTGAAAAATGGCTATTCCCTGGCAAGGCTGAGTGGCAGAGCAGGAGTTAAAATGATTTTATAAGGAGGAGTTAATATCTTTCTATTTTAATATTGAGTTTGTGGCCTGGAGAGGGAGAAGGCTCCAGCGAGACCTTAGAGGCCCTTCCAGTGCCTAAAGGGGGACTCCAGGAGAGCTGGAGAGGGACTTGGGACAAGGCCTGGGGGGACAGGACAAAGAGAATGGCTTCTCACTGCCAGAAGGCAGGGTTAGGTGGGATATTGGGAAGGAATTCCTGGCTGCGAAGGTGGTGAGGCCCTGGCACAGGTTTCCCAGAGAAGCTGTGGCTTCCGCATCCTTGGAAGTGTCCAAGGCCAGTTTGGAGCAACCTGGGATAGTGGAAGGTGTCCCTGCCCATGGCGGGGGGTGGAATGAGATGAGCTTTAAGGTCCCTTCTAACCCAAACCCTTCTGTGATTCCATGATTTTGGGGATGTGTCATTTTGCTGCCTTTGAAACTGGTACCAAGCTGAGTTGTACCTTTGGAGCAAAGAAACACCTCCAGCAGGATCAGCTGGTGTAGGAGCCAGCCAAGGATTTTGTAACTTAGTACTTTGACAGTGGTTTAGAGTGAAGTCCAACTGCCTAAATTTTGGGATCTAGAACCACTGGAGACACCCTGGGGCTTTGACCCCTGTGCTCTGGAGCAGGGCTCTCTAGAGGGAGGGAAATGTTCCCTGGCCAGGCTCCAGCACTTCCACTTGTTCACACGAGTTTGTTTAGCTCCCAAAATCTGTCTGCCAAATTTCCCATCACTTCCTTCATGGCACTGTGGAAAGTGAAACATGGTTGATGTTGAGCTGCTCTTGTGATTGAAACCCTCTCATTTCCCAGCTGGAAATGGATCTGGCCAAAGGGGAGGCTCGGCAGAAGGAAGCAATTATGAAAGTCAAGGAGGAAGCCAGGGTGGAACTGGACATGGAGAGACAAAAACAGCAGGAACTGATCACAAAGTACCAGCGGGATCATGAGGAGCTCCAGAAAAAGGTCAGGAGAAATGCTCAGGAGAAAACTTCCACAGGAGTAGATCAGATAAAACTGCTGAAAACTGGAATGTGAGGGAGTAAAACCTCCTTTATATGTCATCCTATTTTATTTTTATTTATTTGTTTAATTTTTCCCAGTCTTAGTATATGGCCTATAATTAATTTTCTTTAATGGAGCAGACAGAAAAATAACTACTCTGAGTCAAGTGAAGTGGTGTGGAAGTTCTGCCTTTGCTCATATTTTCTCTACCCAGAGTCCATCTGTGTCCCTGGGCTGCAGTTATTAATTATTTTTAATCCGACATCATTTTCTAAAAGCTGGGACTGTTTCAGACTATGATGAGTTCCCAGAAAACATCCACATGGAGTTTTTCCCTTCCTAAATGGACAAGTTACCACCTTCTGGGCTGTGTGGGGTTGGCTCTTCCCAGCTTCCCAGAGCTCCACATTTTCAAGTTTTATGTAGAAATTGAACAGTTGTACCTATAAATCTAGTGTTCAAAAGATATGACACGATTCTTGAGAAATCTGGAAAAAATGAAAGGAATTTGGTGAAATTATATTGTTATTTAAAATTTATGACATTGCACAGTGTTTTAGAGCTGAAAATAACTATTTGGCTTTGTTCACTTGACAAATATTTAATTACGATTTTATGACCCTGAAGAAACACTGACTTGCAGTAAAGAAGTTAAATTTTCCCATTTTTACCTCAATTTGTCTGATCTGAACATACTAGTTAATCTCTCTATTCTGAGTGTTACTGATTTAAAACTTTCTGAGACCCTCAGAGGGTGCTCTGTAAATTCAGTTCAGATTTTCTCTCTGAGGACACGTGTGTTTGAATTTGTTGGGTTTTCCCTCAAGTCAACATTTCTCTAATATTAATTCTCTCTCTATAAAAATACTGGATGTAGATTAATGCAATTTTTGTCTGATCTCATGCAGATACCAGGTTTAATATCCAGTGCCACCAAGAGCTTAAGGATGGAGACAGAAATCCTTGAAAAGAAGCTCCAAGATGCCCAGATGAAACTTGCGGAGAAAGATGGAGACAAGGAGAAAGAAATTCAGGGCCTTAAAAGACTAATTAGTGAACTTGAATTTCAGCTGACCATGGAAAAGAACAACAATGAATCATTTCTGGGTAAACTGAGGAAAGAAATTCAACACAAGTCAGATGAACTGGAAAAATTAACCCAGGAGAGGACACAGCTGATTCACAGCTTGAGTCGAATTCAGGAGGAGGTAGGAACATGACCCAGGAAATGCCTGGCTATTTTTACTGCGAGACATGTGATTTCTAAAATCATTCAAAGTGTCTGTAGTCCAGACCAGAAAAATCATTGAAATGCAAAGTCCCTCATAATTTCCTAAATACAGTAGATCACAAAATAGGTGAAGTTTTAATTCAGCAAACACTTAAACTGGTGGTTTTTTGTGTTTTATTGAAAAAAAACCCCACTTTTCAGGTCCTGGGAGACATTTATTTCCTAGTCTGTAGCCTCACATTGTGCTGCACAAACATGAGTGAACAATAAAGAATTCCCCATGTTTTTAGAGTGGAAAACATGGACATTTCTCACTTCACACTCCTTGAACTGGTGTCCCACCTCCCTCCAGTCCAGCCACTTTCCCTAACACAGGGATGCATGAAAATGGTGCATGAAAAAAGAGGAATGGTGGATATTCTGACCACAAGCATTTGCTGAATGCTTGGAACAGAATGGAATGGGAGGAAAGAGCTGTGCTGCTCCATGAGAAATGTGGAGTCAGGGACTGTAGATAAGATTAGGCTGGAATGTCCAAATCTATTAAAGTGGCAGAAAAACCTGGGGAACATGGAAAATAGAACTCTTCAAAATGAAATAGGGCTGGGGTTGGTTGGTGTTTATTTCTTCCAGGTCTGTGCCCTGGCCTGGGGTGGGGACATGGATCAGGAGTGGCCTTGGCAGTGCTGGGACAGTGGCTGGTCTTGATGGCCTTTCCAACCTGAAGATTCCATGATTCCATACAGCTTGTGCTCTTCCACTGGCGAGGGTTTTGTAGCAAAGCATCCCAGTGACACTCACCCTCCATCCGCTGCTTTTCCTTCCCAGGAGCAGCATTCCCAGTTCCCCCGAGCTGGGCACGAGACCAGAAATAGCTCCTGACCCCTTACTTCAGATTTTCCACTGGCTCCCGAGGGAACAAAAGGGATGGAGCTGCTGTTGTGTGTCCTGGGAGTGACTCCAGAGGAAGCAGGACAGGAGGAGATTGGGAGAGTTTGAGCCCGGAGAGAATGTTTGGAGCGAGGCCCCTTTGGAAAGTGTTTGTATTTCAGGACTCCCCTTGCACGGGGTTGGTTTGTATTTGCAGAATTCCCTTTGCAGCGTGTGTTTGTGTTTGCAGAATTCCCTGCTGCAGGACACGGTGCGCCGGGAATGCGAGGAGCGCCAGGGGCTGACGGCGGCGCTGAGCCGGGCCCGGGAGCAGGTGCTGGAGCTCCGGAGGCTCAGCGGGACCTTCCCGGGATCGCCGTGTTCCCGCTCCCGGGGCAGCCCCGGCACTGGAAGGCAAATCCAGCTCTTCGGACACTTGGGAATTCCCAGAGCTGCCAAGGCTGTCCCGTCCAGCCCTCACAGCTCGGGATCGGCGGGTCTGACCCACCCCCGGAGCTCCCGGGGAAGGGCGGCCTCACTCACCGAGCCCAGAAGCAGGATCGCTCCCGAGCCCGGGAACAGGATCCCTGCCGGGATAACCCGGCGGCTGAGTCAGCTCTGACAGCTCCACACACCCGGGAAACCATCCGGGCCTTCTAAGGAGCCTTTGCTTGTGGAGCCCGGGCTCAGCTCTTTGCCAATGCAGTTCATCCATTTCTACAATCTGAAATTCAGTTAAACTTTTATTTATTTCTGATGCAATAATGTTTATTTGTCCATGAATTTATTAACCGTGTAATCAAATTCAAGAGGAGAAAAGAAAGAAGAGTCTCTCCGAGAGGGGCACATCTGCACAAGTGTAATTAAAATCATAGAAAACCAGGAGGCTTGGGCCAGAGGGGATGTTAGAGCTCATCCTGTTCCAGCCCCCCCTGCCCTGGGCAGGGAATAATGGCCAATCCTCAGAGAGTCCACCTTGGATGGGGCTTGGAGCAACCTGGTATAGTGGAAGGTGTCCCTGCCCATGGCAGGAGGTGGAATAAGATGAACTTTGAGGTCCCTTCCAACCCAAAGCACTCTGTGATTCCATGATTTAAAATCCAGGCTCTTGTCCACTGTTTGTGTCCTGTGGCAGCAGCCACACAAAGCCTGTGAGTCCAGAGTGGAACAGCACAGAAAGTGAGGAGAGCAGACACAGGATCACGTTTTCAACATGAGGGAAGGTCTAAATCCTGGATCCAAACCAAGTCAAGAACAAATATTTCCCTTCTTCTCCCTCCCTCCCAGCAACCCGGAGCTCCTGCTGCTAAGCAATAAGCAAAATACATAAATGTCAGGAAACCTTTTTTACTGGCTTTTAAAAACAGTTCAATTAATTCCACGATGTCAAAGAAAGTTTACCAAGTGTTTTTTGCAAGGAGGGGAAAGGCAGCGGCACAAAGTACCCTGGAGAACATGGAGACCTGATTGTATCACTGAACTTTTAGGAAATCAAGCTTCCTGGAGGGAATATTTCTTGCAAAAGTGGTGTCAGAGACCTTGCACTCCAGGACTCCTGGCATGAGGGAATACTAAACAAATCTCCAGGCTTGGAACACATCTGCCCTCATGGCTGTGGGCATCATTCCCTTGGGGAAACATCCCATGGCACTGGGGTGTCTTGGAAAAGACTCCTGGTTGTCCCTGACAGAGCTGATGGTGGTGCTTGATGTAGAACAGTGGCTCCTACAGTCCTAAATCTTTCCATGAGGGAATCCCACCATGCCAGGCCCAATTCCTCTGGGCAGAAAGAGAAGGCTCAGTGGTGTTGGTTTGTTACCTCAGCCATGGTTTGGCCAACTCTCTCTGGAGGCCAAACCCATAATTATTTAACCTCACAGGAGCCAGGTGGGATTGGTCTCTTCTCCCAGATACCAAGCAATGGGATAACTGGAAGCAATGGGATTTCAAGCAGTCAGCGCCTCACCGAGGGTCAATTTTCCACTGAAAGTTGTGCAAAATGTAATGTTCTCCATAGAAAGAGTCCAACCCATGTCTGGTCTTGCTCCTCCTTCAACAGGAGATGGGATTATCCCTTGCCATGTGTATCATAGATGTAAGTGCTTTCCATGTGTGTCCAACTTTCATTCCCACTGGGAATCACAAACCAAAGCGTTGCTGTGCCTCCTGTGTTAAAGGTGACAAACAACCCTTGCTCTGAGGTGTGTGTAGGATCTGGGATCCAGCCTGTGCCTTGCAGGTGTTTTTCCACAAAAGGGGAAATTAGACTGCAGAAAAAAGCATCTGAATTCCTCAGCAGCATCAAAAGTGCATGAAATAGAAACTGGAACCGAAGTCAATGCCACGTGTCATTAAAGTATATTAATCAGAATAAAAGACAGACTGACTTTCTTTGCATTGTGTTTTTAATACCAAGAGAAGAGCAGAATGAGATTGGGGAAGTTTCCTTTCTGAGACATCTCCCTCCAGCCTCACATCTTTAATTTTAGTGATTTAAAATGGGGCTTATTCACATCATGAATAAGGTGGTTCAGCGTGTCCTGCCGAAGGAAGAATCAACTCCAAATGTGCTGTAACAGTGTTAAATTAAGTGTAAATTAATATGCGGAGCACTAATGTGGGGTTTTCATCCTCACAGCAGAGGACAAAGTGAATTTGGATGGGATAATGAAAAGGGCACTGCCAGAGATTAATGCTGAAGAGATTTTAACACCGGAAATATAATTTGTGTGGTGGAAAATAGGAGCATCTGGCATTGCCCTGGGAGCTGTTCCCAGCACATGATAAGCCCAGAGTACATTTTTCTGTCTTCTAAAAATCAATTGATTTCTAACTGTCAGGAACACGAGTCTATGTTGCCTATAAAATCTGGGTTTGCTGGTTCCTCAAATCCATAAATTTACAGGAAATGGTTTATTTTCAGGAGCCTCCTATTCCCAAGCCACATTTAATGTATGTTGGAGTTCACAGAATTATAGTCACAGACTGGTTTGGAAAGGACCTTAGAGCTTACCCAGTTCCATGAGCAGGGCCACCTTCCGCTATCCCAGGTTGCTCCAACCTGGCCTTGGATGCTTCCAAGGATGGGGCAGCCACAGCTTCTCTGGGCAACCTGTGCCAGGGCCTCACCACCCTCACAGCCAAGAATTCCTTCTCAATATCCCATCTGGATAGGGAAGGAATTCCATGTCCAGGTCGGCTGAGGAGCTATTTGCCAGCAGAACATGGGGGTGACCCCAACCCCAGGCTGTATTTTGTGAATCCAGCTGCTCTGCTCCAGGGGCAGGTGGTGGGAGCATGGCTGGGGCTCCAGAGCTTTCTCTGTGTGAGGAAACTCCTCAGGAACCCAGTGCTGACCCTGCTCTCTGAACATGTTTCCATGAGTCATTGGCTTTTATGGGAATCCGTTCCAGCATCCATCCATCCCTCCAGCTGCTTCCTGTGCAGGGAAGCACTGCACAAGCTGCAGGACTCATTTGAAGTTACCAGGACTGAGAGGTCATTTCAATCATCTTAAAGTTCTGAACAATGAACCACATGTCCCAAACCAGAATCATTGGGAACAGCTGGAACACGTCCAGGAAGGTCAGACATGGGGGAGGATTTAGGGACACTGTGGGCAGAAACAAGTAGCAGCTTTGGCTCAGTGGTTGCCAACTTCATCCTGTTTGCTGGTGTCTTTTTTGAGGGTTGTTTTTGTAGATGCCTTCTAAAAATAACACCTTGGAGGGTGATGGAAGCAGTAACTGGAACTGAACGAGGCATTAATTCATCTGCTCAAAGCAATGGGAACACTTGGATTTCTGATCCCTGGATAAAAGGTTGGTTCTGAAGATCAGGATTTTCTATGAATTAATATTCAGAGAAATTCACAGAAATCCTTTCCTCTGTTTCTCTTGGGGCAAGTATGTTACAAAACTGCTGAGGATCCATCTCCAAGGAAACAGTCCTTTGCCTGCAGGACTTCCGTAAGGAGAAGAGCCTGACCCTTCCATGGAGATGTGGCATCCACAGGTGAGCAGGGCCTGTGGAACATCCTCTCACCAGGATCACAGCACAAGTTGTGTTTTATGTAATGAATGTTAAATCTAAACCAGTGCCATGAATAACAAGGGAGAGTAAAAACTTTGACAGGCTCCCGGCACAGGGCAGGTTGTGTGAAGGAGATGCAGATCCCAGAATGCTAAAGTCTCCAGTGATTCCTCTTAGCCTGACCCAGGGAAAATGCTTCCTGGACCTCAAACACCATGATCAATCTTCAGAGTGTGAGTAGGACACTCAGTCTGAGGCCCTGGCACAGGTTTCCCAGAGAAGCTGTGGCTGCCCCATCCCTGGAAGTGTCCAAGGCCAGGTTGGAGCAACCTGGGATAGTGGAAGGTGTCCCTGGCCATGGCAGGGGATAGGACTGGATGGGCTTTAACCTTTCCAGCCCAAACAATTCTGGAATTCAGTGATCCTATGATAGAGTTTTGGGCTGGCACTTCTTACGCAAATCCCAGTGTCTGGTTCAGGGACTTCGTTTAACACATCTGGGGATGAAACCTCGTCTCTTGTCTTGTGGCAATGAGCAAGAACATGAATTTTATCTTGTGCCCAGTGCTGCTCCCAGGGGATGCACATCAGGGTTCAGAGGCAGACAGGCACCGGTGGCTATTATCCCAGGAATCCCCAGCACAGCTTCTTAAAATCTCTCACCTGGGGGATATGAAATGGTGGTTGGGGCCACATTCCCCATCCCAAAATCACTGCCACCAACACTTGTCCTTGACTGCTGAGGGGAAGGGTGCCAGTCCTGCCTTTGTGTTCCCAGCTCTGAGATCTGTGTTGGCTTCGCCGTTGCCAAGGGAACCCTGAGGAGTCCTAAAACAAAAACAGCCCCAAGCCATCCCATTAACACGAGCAGACAGATCTCCCAGAAGCAGAACCAGATGTCAGAGACATCTCTGTTTGTTGCTTGTGGTTTCCTAGATGGCAAACTCCTACTGTGCTCTTGTCCTGCATGTGCAATGCCTTCAGAACATCCCACTGGATACGAATGTGAAACACTCAGTGCTGGCCCAGGGCCCCGGCAGAGGAGGAAGGATATTCTTCATCCAGACAGGATGTGATTTATTCCCTTCAAACTTTTAGCAGTGACAGCTCCAGCCCTCCTCTCCACTCTCCTTCACGTGTATTGTCAGACCAGGTGTCTCCTCAGCTTGAGGGTGGATTTTGAACCATCTCCAACTGGGGGTGTTCCTGTTTCTCAGAGGTGTCGTGGCATAAAAAAGCCCTTGGGCTTTGAACAAAATCTCAGCTTCTCAGCCTGTAAATCACTTTAAAATGGGACCTCAGGCACTTGGGTGCCAGCTTCTGGTCACTCCATACCCCCAGGTATGCCCCAGGTCATGAAGGCATTTTGGAAAGATACTCCAATCACTGAACCTGTGAGAGCCCTTCAGTGTGTTCACTTGGTGTAAGATCATTTTGCTGTTGATTTCCTTTCTCAGCACAGGACACACACCAGGGACTGCCCAGGACCTGGAACTGCCTCAGTGGGATCAACTCCCAGGTTTGGGGAAAGGGCTCAGTCCCAACTCTGCTCATCTGGACCTTCACTGTGACACAGAAACTCTTTTAGCAACAGGATTTGTGAGGCCACAGGAGACAGGAAAACTCAATTATCCCTGACATGGCTGTTTTCTCTGGGATATCAGAGCTCTCAGAAGGAGCAGCAGTCCCAGGCCAGTAACTGCCCCATCCCTATGATATTCCCCAGGGCTCAGCAGTAGCTGCTGTGGAAATAGGATTTCCTTGATCCCCACACTGCAGGGTGGGGAGGGATGGACAATTCCAGGGATGGGGCAGCCACAGCTTTCCTCAGACATCTGAGCCCTGGCCGTGGGAGTGACTCCCACTTTAACTCCCCTTTGGGGGTGACTCAGGCTGAGCCACCCCACAACAGGGGGGTTGTTACTCCAGCTGTAACTGGTCAGTGCTGGGGTATCCCACAGGGCTCACACTCCTAACAGCTGGAACTTGGGTGGCAGCAGTGTTTGAGCCCCCAGGGCAGGACACTCTGCCCCTCCCTGCCCCGAGCGTGCAGGGAGGGAATGCTCAGCTGGGCTTTGCAACACTTCCACCTACAGAACAAACCCAGAACGGCAGCAGGATCGACCAGCAACATACCCGGGAGCCTATGGATGCACGGCCTCCTTGGGAATGATGGGTGCACAGAATTCCTAAAGTGACGGGTGCATAGCATCCCTAGAAGCCCTAGTGGAGCTGGGTGAGGGCTGCTGGAGGTGGGTGCACAAGTCCTTGTCCTCTCCAGAAAACCATAAAGAGAATTCTCTGTCCTGGGACAAAAATTGTAACTTTTGCCAACTTTTTCCCTTCCACTGGAATATAAAGACTTTTTTTTTTCAGGCTCGCTTTACTAATTTTAACTTCTTTTTGTTTTCAGCTGCCCCCCTGGGCTGTGGCCAGTGGCCAAGCAGGAGATGGGGATGGAAAGCCATTTCCTTTGCACAAGTGTTTTTTCCTAAGTGGGATGTGATTGCCAGAGCTCTGCTGTCACAGCCATGGCAGGTTTGTTTTCTGCCCCAAACAGCTTGGAAGCAACAAAAACCTTGTGCTTTGGAGCAGGGATCAGTCAGGACCATGGACACAAGATTTGCAGACTTGATAGCTCACGGATAGGCTAATGGGAAATGATGGATTTCATGAAGATTTCCTGGCAGGAGCAGCAACTAGGGAAAGATTTCCTGGAAAAGGGACCCTTATGACCATCTTCTGCAACCACTGCCACTCACCTGTGGGGTTTGGGGCTGGCCAAAGCCCTGACAAGGACCTGTTGGGCCTATTTCCATCAAGAATATTCCTACACTGTTCACCTTTTTTTTTCTACCCAAACCATCCAAAGCTCCTGGTCCATGTTCATCCTTCCAAGGTCTGTAACAAAGCTGAAAGCAAAGCACACAAACAGTTTGAATGTAACTCTCTTGAAATATTTGCATCATTTTGCTGCAAATTATTCAAAATGTTGTAACAAATCCTTTTTCTGAGGAAAAACAACTCTGAGGGCGAGACCAACCCAAGCAAACCCTTGTGCCAAGAAGAACCAGTGGGCTGGGACAGGACATTTCCCCCGTTCCTGTGGGTCTCAGATCTTCAAAGCTCTGTGGCAGCACCTGATTTCCATCAGTCAGGCAGTGCAGGAATACTCTGGATTTCCCAGGAAGCTGTCCCCACGGCAGCACTTTGGGTCCCCCCCCCAACTCACCCCTGCCAAGCTCCTCCCATCCCCCTGCTCCCCTTTCCCCTTGGATTGCAGCTCCCAGTTGGCAGCTCAAGACTCTCAGTCAGGTGCTGTTAGAGCCGGTTTTTCTGGATCCATCCAAGCCAGGGCAGCTCCTGTTCCTGCCTCTCCCCAGCTGCCATCTGTCACTTCCCAGGATGGCTCTGCAAACATTTGTCTGTGGCAATCTGGGTCCAAGGCACAGCCTGAGCCACCTTTGCTTGCTCTGACAGCCCTGGAGATACCATCTGTGAAAGTCCTGGGAACATGGAGAGGAAGGACCACAGACCTTTCCTGGTGCTTCACCTCACACTCCAGCCCTGCACTGGGTGGGACACAGCCCTGTCACTGCAGGTGACAGTCGGACACCAAAGATCCGTGCAGGGCACTCAGAGCTCTGTCTTCTCAAAAGAATGTTTGTTCCCACTGCCCTGGTCCGTAGGGAAGCCTTGCTGGGGGCTCCAGGCAGGAGCTGTGGTAGGACCTTGGTGCCTGGGTGCTTCTGGATGTCAGTGGTGGATCACCAAAGCCACCACATCCTTCAGAGGTGTTTGTGCTGCTGGAGGTTCCCCTTAGTGATCCAAGAACACAGGAAGACACCAAGGAATTTAAAAGTAACAAGTATTAAACAAAAATACCTGCCAGCTCCTGAGATGTCAGTGTAACCTCAAGGTCCTGGAGGTCAACACAGGTGATTGAAGTCAATCTGCCCTCTCAAAGGATTAACTTTTGTGATTTACAGCTCAATGAAAACATAAGGACACTTCAAAGTCTCAGGAGAGACAGTAACTGCTACGTAGTGAAGTTTCCAGCTGTTGTGCTCAGCAGTTCTTGACAAGTCCTTGACAAGGAGACGGGGCATTAAGGGGCTGCAGCCACTCGGGACCATTAACCAGGCAGAGTTCTTCACCTGCAGAGCCCAGGCAGTGACTCCCAGCTCACCTGCTGTGGGCTTCTCTTCCTGACACCACTGACCTGGCTCCTGTGGGCTTTGGGATCTGCTTCTCTGTAACCACCGATTCCACATCCCAGAGCTGTTGGGGGCTGAGGCCACCATCCACCACTCCATCCACTACTGGCTGAAGAGGTTTTTTTCCCATGGAATGAACCCCAAACTTCTCTTTGGCTGTCAGTAAGCAGATGGTGTCTGGCTGTTCAACATCTCCAGATGTTCCAGCTCCACACAGAAGTCAAGCTCTGCTCTGCAGCTCTGGAGTGAGGGGCACTGGAAGCACAGAAGGGTCGTTAGTGCTCACACACAGAGAGCTGAGCCCTCATGTGTCACCCTGACACACAAACCCCGAGTCCAACGGAGCTCCAGTCAATCCTGCTGCTCCTTCCAACCCGGGATTTTACTGCTGCCCTCAACTACCTGAGCACCTGGATCTGGCAAAAAAAGCTACCTGGATTTCCATAGCAACAAATGTATTTTCCTGAAAGCAACACACATGAAACATTGTTATTACAGACTGAAAGCCACGATGGTAACCAAGGAACAGACACTATCTTTTCCTCTTAAAAAATGAACATTCACTTCTGCATTTCCAGAGACAGCTACAGACAGGCCCCAGCAGGACGTGGGGCAGGACAAAAGAGTTCATGAAGCTCAGCCAGTTTTCCTCTCCTTTCTGAGGCCTGCACAGACTGGCACCTGCCCCTGCAGCCACACCCCAGCTCTTGTCACCACCAGGGTGGTCCCAGGCTTTGCAGGTGAATGTTCCAGACAGGTCACCCTTGGCCACTTAATGAGGAGAGGCATTTTGGGAGGGAAAAGGTGTTTCCATGCTGGACTCTGGGTTAGCAAAGGAGAGCAAACCCTTCTCACCTGAGGGCTTCACCTTTTGGTACTACCTGAGCAGCAGCTGAAGGAATCAGATCCAAGTCCTCACCCCTCTCCCTGGCACTGCACCTGTGCTGTCTTGCACTAGGTAACAGCTCCAGCAGCTGGACACAAAGGAATCCTTCAGGACTCCCTGCAGCACAGGGAATCTTTGACCTTCCTAAGCTGTGTCAGCACGACCCCTCCATGACCCTTCCACCTCCCACACATGGGGAGGGGGTGGTTCAGCTGCAAGCTGTGTCAGCATTACACCTGCAAGAGGATCTCTCCTTCCCCAGCCAGCATCCTGCCACCAGGAATGAAAGATGGGAAACAAATCTCCCCAGCCTGATCCCTCTCGGCCTGTTTCTGGGAACAGCTGACGCAGCTCCTGCCCTCTGCCCCACTGAGCTGCAGAGGCACAGGGAGATCCCAAACTCCCAGGGGCAGCTGACAGAGCTGGGATACCCATCCCTGGCTCAGCACACCAAACTTCAGAGAGGTCCATGACTCCAACAGCTGCCTGTCTTCCCAGCTGCTCCCCTGGGAAGGACAAACATCCAAGGCTTTCCCAGTTTTTCCCCCATATCCCACTCAGGCACAACTGTCCAAGCATTGGCATGTAAGTAAACCAAGTTTAGTTTCAATACATTTGGCATCCAACAGGCAGTAAAAAAAAAAAAAAAAAGGCTTTATATTTTATTTCTTGTAAAAATCTTTTAACACATGCAGACTAAAACCAGTGTAAGAAAATCTCCACCATTGTTTAACAAATAACTATACTTAAATATAAGCGTCTGCAATTGACTGGTATAAAAATAAGGTTTGCTTTTTACAGAAATCCTCTCTCCAGTTCTCAGCTCAATAAACAATACAAACTCTAATACATACAATTAACCTGATAATTTTCCACCTCTCGGATACTGCTAAGGTATTATGTGCAAAAGTTGGTAACAGTTCCTTTCCCAAAAGAAAAAGAATTCTTGTACACCTTTTAGAAAATGAGATATTGGGTTTAAATTAATGCAAACCTACTGAGTTGCTGTGCTGTCCAACAGTCCATTTATTGGGTATGTACAGGCCGTGGGGCCGCGCTGGGCTCAGCGCCGGTGGCGGCCGTGCCCGGAACGGCCGCTCCCGTGGTGCTTCCCCTTGTGGGATCTCTCGAAGGAGCGGGAGCGCTCGCGCCTCTCCCGGTGGTGGCTCCGCTCGTGACGGTGCTTCTTGGCAGCGTCGGAGTGATCCCTGGATTTGCTCTGCGAACGGGAGCGGGACTTTTTCCGTTTGTGGCCGTGTCTGTTGGTGCCCTTGAGCTCCTCACGGCCGTGCTTGGCCTTGAGGTGAGGGGAGCCGTGGTTGTGGTGCCGCCGGGGGCTCCCGCTGTGGCTGCGGGAGCGGCTCCGGGAGCGGGAGCTGTACGTCCCTGACAGGCTGCGCCGGTTGTTGTAGCTGACGGGAAAGGGGGACACGTAAGTCACGGCTTCTACATCAGGAAAATAACACATAAACCAAGGCCAGGGGCCTGCCAAGTTACTGGAAGAAGTCAGAGACTCTTTCTTCCACAGGGTAAGTGAAGAAGGACAGCGAATGTCTCGGAACATGCAGCATGGCCTATGGAAGGTATCCCTGCTCACGGCAAGAGGCTGTAAAAAGATGAGCTTAAACGTGCTTCCAACCCAAACCACTCTGGGATTCTTTTAGTTGAGCTCATTTGAATATACAGTGCAAACCAAACCCAGAATGCACCATCTTTTGTTGTTTTCCACCTTGTCAAGTCTTCCCTTAACCCTCGATCACAAACTGGTTATTGCCTTTTTCCCTCAGTACTCTGACACTGGTATTCTGGGGAACACTTCACTGAGATCCAAGCTGGCACCTTCCAACTTGGATGCCAGTCTGAAAATTCTTTAAAAATACACGTATTTATTTATAAAACCAGGAGCTCTTGTTGCATCCCCCTCTTCTCATTACAGAGAAGGACAGAGTCCTGAAGAGCCAGCGTCAGTGCACCAGGGAGCACTGACACCTCCAGCTGGCTCCTGTGACACTTCTCACCTTCCAAGGGGACTGTGTTCCCAGACTGCTCCCATTTGTACTGGGATCCTTAGAGAACGAAGTATGACAGAAAACACAACCCCCCAAAGCTCCTGCCCCAGCCCAGCCCTCACTCACTGCCGCCGGGGAGTGTGCGAGCGAGACCTCGACTTTGTCCTCGACCTGGACCGACTGCCACTTCTGCTGCTGCGACTTCTCTTGCTTTCTTTTCTCAGGCTTGAGGGGGAAAACAAACCAGGGTTACACTTCTGAGATGCTTGTAACTCCCATGAAGGAGCTCAGCTCACTGTACTTCAGTGGAAGGAATCATTTCTACTTCAAGTATTGTCTTTCCCAGGAAGTTTTACCTACCCATTGTAAGGGCTCTTCGAGGCCTGCTGTCTCTCCTCTGGCTCTTTTTTAATGGTTTTGGTATTCACAGACACTGGAGATTTCTCTTCAGCTTTTACTTCTCTCGGGGAAGCTAAAAATTAAATTTAAACTCAAAATTAGCTACTTACTCATCCTCTGTCATAAACACACTGTATATCTCTTATACACCCCTTCTGCAAAAGAGCTGTTACCCCCAGGAGCACAATGTGACTTGGCAGCACCCCTACCAGTATTTGCACTGAATGTAAACATAAACTCAACAGCTACTATTTCAGTCCACTTTCCACTGACAGTTCACTCCTGGAGTGGGATGTTCACGAGGAGACCCACGGTGTGAAGCCAAGTGCCAGCAGAGGAGCACTGTGACCTTCACACCACACAGCCAGGCTCACCTGGAAATTCATCCACATGGGGCCGAAAGGAACAAAAGCAAAGCTGCCCTTATGGCCCAAAAATATACAACTTGGTACCTTGATAATAATTTCCAATGCTATAGAAAGGATTAAGACTGAACAGCAAAATTTCAGATTTCATTTTTATATTAATGGCACAAACATGAGTAACACAAATTTGTTTAGTTTACAAGTCACGGTGTCTAGAGCTGGTAGAGCCCAGAGATGATTCACCACCACTGCTCAGGGCTTGTAACAGCCTTCAAATCTCACTGGAAGTTCACAGATCAAAAGCAGCAGGAAGAGGTAAAAGCACCAGATTGATGGGTCAGTTCAAAATAGGGGTTACACGTTATTCTCTCTGATGCCAAAACAGTGCTGTGCCTCTCCCGTTTCCTGACCACCAGCTGTCTGCCTTCACCACACTGGAACACTTGCCAGGAACATAAAAAAAAGGCAGAGAATGCCATTTTCACAGACACCTGCAGCAGAAGGAGCCATGAAGGCTGTTACAGCACTTCCCCAGTTAAATCCAGTCTCTCTTCACACCACAATAATATAAAGCAACTCCTGTTTTGCATCACTTTTCCCTATAATCTGCTTTTTCCAGGTCTTGAAATCGGTTTTAAAAATCTGTGTTTTAAAAAAAGAAAGGTTTACCTTCCTGCTTAGTTCTGAGGAAGTCTAAACTGTGTAACTGTTCAAGAAGCAAACCTGCTCTATTTTACCACCTTGGGCACAGATTTATTTACTTATCAAACAATATTATGCAAGTTTCTGTTCAGAAAAACTTACATGGTTTGGATGCAGGAGAAAAGCCACCCAGTGTTGAGAGTGCTGGAGTTCCATCTGGATTTAAACCTTTTGCCTTCAGTTTAGCTTCCTGCAGTGCCATTTTCCTCTTTTCTACTTCTTTATCCAGAAATTCATAATTGGGCTGTGAAAGTAACAATGACATGGGAAGCTAAACTAATGTAATTCGTATTTTCATCTCATTCTGAAAAATACTCAGTTGGCTTTTAATCATCTGTCCAGTAATGTGACTAACTTGCATAACATGTTCTCACACTCCTCCCAGAGGGGCCTTTCCCATTAGAAAATCTGTACTCCAGCATTCCAAACTCTTCTGGACAACTGTAATTCAGCTCAAGCTGCACTGGGCACAGAGCAGGAAAAGCAAACATCTCAAACTCACCTTTTTTCTGGTATAAAGCTTGAGAGTTGTCAAGCAGATCTCCTGAATCTCCTCTTCTGTGGTGCCGAAGAGCAGGAACCAGTGAGGACGAGTAGGCAGCGGAATCTGAAAATCAAACAAGCAGTAACAGAGATTACAGCCCAGGCTTTTGTTTTTAGTATTTTCATTAATTTTCCTTGATTCTGTTGGAACCACATCTCTGGCAATAAAAGGCAATGCTCACCTGCAGAGCCCTGGCAGCGAGGTAAATGCAAGCACACGCAATAGTCTCTGGCTGAAAGCGAACAAACACATTTGTCCGAAGGCTGTCATTCATGTAATTCCTAAAAAAACAAATCATGAAAGGTTGGATCTCCTGTTTACGTTTTTTTTTAGAGGAAAACAACACTGGAGACTCAATTGACTTTATTATTTTTTCTGTTATTATATTAAACATTTGGTTTCTTTTGAATTTTTATTTAATGTTTACATGTGTCACTTGTGTAACAGTTTGCAGCACTGCCACTGTTTGAAACTCAAGGCAGTAATTTGTGTAGCAAATGCAAACAGCATATAATGGCTACTTCCTGAGTTAGGAAGTGTCCACTGAGTTCACAACCTAACAAGTATTTTGTATCTGTCCAGCTGTTTGCTTTAAACACCAATAGTCTTGGTATTTAAAAATCAATTTAAAACTCAAGTGCAAGCAGGAAAGCACAGTGTATTTTCAACCTACCATTTTCCAGAGGCAACCTAGAAAGTTCACAAAACATTGAGTGCATTTAAGTTTTGTGTGCCTCGAGCCACATTAACTTCATCCAGAGAGATGCATCCAGTTTTTTCACTGAGACTTGGGAAAAGACCTGCGAGTTAGTCCCGGGCCCTGCTCCCCTGAGCTCCTGGTCTTGCACAGGGGTGGCACTACCAAGCAACACATGCCAAGAGATACAATAACCATCAGAGAGCTCCATGGATCTCTAAGTTCCCAAGCTATGGGAGAGAGAGGAACAGCAGTCAGTCAGTATTGACTCTACCAACCCCATGCCCAGTCTGGCAGCTACATGAACATGCACCATGCACTGAAATCCTCTCGTTTTAGCCCAAAGTTAAATCAACTAAACAACCGTTGGCAGATTGTCCCCCACGTGTCCTTACACACTAGAGCATACAGTAGGTAGGCAACAAAGACATTCAGAGACAGTTGGAACCAAATATACAAATCCTTGCGACACCCGCACAGAACTAGGAGATGCTGCCCGATGGATCCGGATCACGGCAGTGAATCTCGGATGGCTGGAGAGAAGGGCAGCCAAACAGGCCATCCCCAGGTCAGGGCTGAGGTGCAGAGGGCAGAGCTCTATGACTTACCATCAGGGACTACCCTTTAATCAAAGAGTAGAAAAAAGAACAAAGTTAAATTGAGTTCTCCATTACTGTGCTGGAATCAAGCCATGAAAATAGTAAGCAGAAACAAGCACTACAATGTTTTCAAAGCATGTGTTTGGGTAGGAACTTACATCTCATTGCTTTGCATATGGATCATCAGGCTTGTTATTTCTGCTACTATTTTCCTGGCTAGGAAAAGAATGGAAAATAACTTACCAGGCTGTCTGTACCAGGGTTTGATTACGTTCACATTCTAGGACTTGTAAATACATAACAATGATCTGAGGAATAAGGAAGGGGGGGGGGAAAAGATAAAAAAGACTCAGTTTTAACACACACAACAACAATAATGAAGTATATATATACTTAAGTATTTACGTAGTTAAATATTTATAACCGAGCAGTGTCCCCAAACAATGGAGTCTCCTTTTCTAAGCACACACTGTAAGTTCACATGTCACAGAATATGCTGAGCTGGAAAGGACCCACGAGGATTTTAAAGTTCAACTCTTAGTCCTGCACAGGACTATCCCCAAGGGTCTTTCAATCACATTCAGACAGTTCTTTATTTCACTACGTTTCTACGGTTTTTCTAAACCAGCCACCGCCTCTAACCTTCCTCAAGGAAGCAATTTCAACCAAAGTCAATATGACTGCCCAAGTACTCTGACAAAATCATAACTAACTACAGAGGAATAAAGAGAATTCAGGTCATTTTGACACCTGTGTTTCTTGTTCCACAGCTCAGTGTTGCCATCAACGTAGAGTAACAGTTACAATTCTATTATTTTTGAGAACTCACCTTATGAGGATGCTTGACATGAACACAAAATCCCAACTCCTTCAGTACCCTCCTTTCTGCTTTGATTACTTGATTTTTGGTGTTTATGTAGTTCTGATCAAGTATCAGGGGGCTTGGAGTCCTATAGTTTGCAAGAAATAAAATCAAAACTGTTTTGCATATCCAAAAATAACGGCAACTCTGTTTTCCCTTCCAACCAACTAATGGCAACAGAAACCGGTTTTCAACTCCTGCAAGCAAGTTTAAGCATTAATCTTGTGCTGTCCAAGTTTAGATAAACTAGTTTAGTTGCTGCTTTTGACTAGCTACAGATTAGATGGTGGAGATAAAAAATAACCTCCTGCTACTGTGTATGAAAACTACACTGCTCCAGCTGCTGGAAGGAGTGGGCTTGGCAGGGAGGATCTCAAAGAACCTCATGGCAGAGGTGTGGGAAGGAATGTGACACAACTGCCTTTGCCAGGCAAGACTTCAAAGCAACAGGGTTTTCACTCATAGTAAAGTAGCAACTTGTGCTTTATAAAACTGCAGTTTCCTATAAAATGGAAGAGAAGATTGCTCAGGCTTCAGAGAACAAGACAGCCCTGCCTCTGGGATGTGTGAAAGGCTGAGGAAAGCACAGGGTTTAACCTCTGAAGGGTAACAGATCTGCCAGCAGGTACCATGGATATCCCTGCTGCTGCCTGCACTTCCAAAACAAGAACTCATTCCACAAAGAAAGATTTTGAACTCTAGCACTGTCCAACCCTGACTCCTTCCAAATCCAACACCTGAACTTTCCAAAGCATCCTGACCTCAAGTAACTTGCTGTACTCTTTATGCACAAGCATCACGCTCCATTACATACTCCTTGCTTTGGCCGTGCATAGACCTGACCTTTCAACATTCCACGCTGGATATTTTAATCCACTTCCCCCAGAAGAAAGACCAGCTTTTTCCCTGTAATGTCTCACACATTCCATGTGCTCTCCAAAGCAGAAGAATGTTTTTGGAGCTCCTCACGCTCTAATAAACTACAGTCTGTGTATGTACATGATACACCCAGTACACCCTAAGCACTGGGGACAAACATATTTTATATTACCTTCAAAACAAAAAAAAGTAATGCAAAGTGCATTTAAAATACAGCTGTTGTTGTATCAGGCAAAGTACTTCACTGCTAACTTGCAAATTCCACAAGTGGATCTCGCTTCTCTTCCCTGACAGGTCACAGACTAGAGAAAATACTCAAAAACCAAGGGTCCCACTCCAGGAAGAAAGGGTCAATTTAATTACAAGGCTGGATGAGCTTCCCAACTTGCATAATCCATTTATGCCATCACTTCTGCAGTCACCTGGACAGATGTCGATTTGTCACTGGCAAAGGACACAACAAACCATCCACTTCTCATGTTGTACAATCATGCACTTGAAGCACAAGCTCCCCTGCTCTTCCCAAGGGGTCTGGAAGGAAGTACTTCAGCCTCCTGGAGCCAGGAAGGACCCTCAAGCACCAGCTTACCATCCTTGTCTCCTACAAAATGCATTAACTTCTCTAGTTAAGTGTTACTCTCACTCATCAGGGCAAGTTTACCAAGTTTGTAATTTCTGCTTCTCTAAATAAACACAGGCAGAATATGGAGATTTTTTTTTGTTTGGTTTTTGGTGTGGGTTTTTTTGTTGTTGTTTATTTTTCAGGGTTTTCCCCCCCCACAAATTAACTGGAAATGAAAAATTTTTCAAGCTTCTTTCAGGTAACTACTTCAGCAAGAGGCTGCTTTTATGTGAACCCTTCAAAGGCAGGCTGAACACAGTGCTCCGGAGTGGGAGAATGGGAGAATCAAGCTCAAGTTCTTCACATTAGCAAATCTGATTCACTCAAAATTCATTTCAATCAATTATACTGAGTTTTATACCAACATTTCCTCCAATATTGTTTTACACAATTTTATCTAGAGGTACTGGCATTAACAGGATCTGCGAAGCATCATCCAGAGCCAGTCTGGGTGTCCAGGCTCAGTTTGTTAGCAGAACACTTCAGCAGAGGTGGGAGATCTTGGATCAAAGTCTCAGGACAACCACGACTTCCAGTCTATGGAAGAATCAAAAGCAGGACAACACAGCTGCACAGGATGATGACCCAACAACCCCTGTTCCACGTGTCCCTGCAATCCCTGAAAGCTGCATAAGGAACTTAAGGTAGCTCCAGGTGCATCAGGACAGCCAGGAACCTTCCTGTATTTTAAATTTTCACTGTTCTTCCACAGGATCAGCACAAACAGTTCATACTTGTTACATGTTCCACAGTGCAGTGACAGCAAATTCAACAGCCAAAGTGTGCTCTGCTTTACTCTGTTGTCCCACGTTACTCTGGTCACAAGTTCTAGAGATTTACAGCTCCAAGGAAGCCGTGAAAAACATCAGTTTATCCAGGCAGTATTCCCAGATAAGAAGACCAATACAGCCTTTCACCCACTTACACAAAAATAAAACTCTGCACAACATTTCAGTGCTTTACTGCACCTTCTTACTGGCAAAAGTCAGGTTCTCCACTGTATTAAGATTCACCAATTTAGTACTTTTGCCATAAAATCCCAAAGTGTTGGCAAACAATTATTTACAAATTGGAAACTTCAGAGATTTTCCTTTGGAAACATTCTTTGCTTTTTGCTAAGAAAAAGAGGAACTTTCCTACTACTTTTGCTGCACTTAGTTCTAGGTCCAAGAATTATTTTAGGTCCAGGTAACAACCCAGAGGAAAGTAATTTATAAGCTTATCTATAAAATGTAAGCAGCAAGACCTGTATAGCCAGGGAGTATTTCAAGTTCTTACTTTGGATCCGTTTTACAGATCACCACTAGAGCTCCAGGTCAGACTTTATCCTTAAGAACAGAGCATGCAATGTCCCCTCTGCGAAGCCAATCCAACACTTAGATGCAAAACTCGATTGGGATTTAAGATTGTGTAACAACCCACAAGATTTAACACACTGTGATGTGTTTTAACAATAAATAAATTACAAATGCCCATTTTTATAAATCACTCTGACAAACGAGGCCTAAGTTCTCAACACAGCTGCAGCTTCAGCTGCTGTAATATTGAACTTTGATGTCTTTGGGATGACTAATACTTTGGATAATACTAATAATTATCCTGTGTGTAATTATGGTCATGTTGAGCAAAGTACTTCTGACAAGTACAGCAGCACCTCATTTCAGAGAACACAGATCTGTTATGCTGGTCAGTAAAACAACACGAGTTCTCTGTCTCCAAGATCACAAATCCAGCAGCACAGGCTTGTAGCACAGTTTGAAGTGCACTAAATATGGTGTGTGCTGCCAACACAAGGAGCAGCGCACTGAGCATCTCAAACCACCACGTGTGAGGTTACAGCATGACATGAGTCATATTGGTTCCAGTCTCAGGACTTTCTGCAGCTTTCAGGCACATTTCAAAGAAATAAATCAAATTCAAACTACATTCTAACAAGTTAAACAACAGTTGCACTTTGCTCAGAACAAAGATGTTTTGGCACACAGTTATTTAAAAAGCACTTTTTCATAGTACGAGCTTTTGTCCATGCACACAAACATTTTTACATGCAGTTCTACATCACATTTGCTCGTCAGAGATCCAAAAGAGAATATGCTTGTCCAAAACACTTATTCAGCTTTGTCTTACTTCTCAGCATTAGAAATACCACCTCAGTTGACTACATGTCTCATAAAAAGAAAATTCCAATGCAATTCCCAGTTCTGCAAACATGTACATAGAAGGGACCGCTTACATCATAATTGATATAAATTTACAAATTCAAGACTTCTGTATCCTTGTTTTACTATGAAATCAAACCGCAATTATACAGAGCCAGAAAGTGGAACTAAGAATCCAAAACTGGTTAAGAAAGAAAGCAAAGCCTACCCAAACTACCCCAAATTCGTGTGCAGGTTAAGAGCTTCAGTTAACAGAAATACTAAGACTAGAAAAGAAAAGTACAGCAGCCTGAGTGTTTCAGTTCTGGGTTGTGTGTGAGAGACTAACTACAGCCTAAGTGTTAGCTTCAGTAAAAAAAAATAAAACAAGAAAAAAAAAAGTTTAAGCTAGTATTCTAAAAACCTGGACAGCAAAGAAAAAAGCTTATAACAAGATACAGGAGTTCTTCCAAATGGTTCACCAGCGGCCAACCTGTTAGTCCCCCGATTCCAGTGACCTATTCTCAGAGCACTGGCTTCTCCTTGGGGATTTTCCATACTTCACTCACTGTTGCCATGACGACAGCTTCATCTTTATGTACCACTCCACATCACCCAGGCTTTGGTAAATGTAGCTGGTCGCTGTATAGTCGGTTGCAAGGGAAAAAAGAGTTGAAGTTAATAACGTGTACAGGTGATGGAACTGTCAGCTTGTAAAAAGTACAGAAAAACGTTTACATCCTGCTTGCTAAAAAAAAAAAAAAAAAAAGAGTGTGTGCAAGTCTGAATGTCAGACTGCAGCATTTTCAGGGTAATTTCATGCAGATTCACTCAGAATCGCAGAGCAACAATACCCATTTCTCCGAAAATAATGGGTAGCAGTGCACGGTTTCTCTGGACATGATGCACTTTAGACACCATGTAACATGCACAAGGATTTGGAACAGGCTAGCTGGAAAGATTTAAATTCACAGGTTAAGTTCAGTTTCTCTGATCCTCCACACAGCACAAAGAAACAACTAATTTGTATTCTCACTGCAAAGACAAGCAACGCATATGATTAATTAACCTTCACTGCCTGGATGGAGGCCAAGACATTACTAATCACTGAAGCTGCCCCAATAATTCCAATAACCAGACTCCCCTTTCATAACTGTGGAAGACAATCTCACTGAATTCACACCTGGCACCACTTCACAGAACCCCCTCAGGACCATCAGAGACAACAACTCAAAAACCAAGAGACAAAGCTAAGTTCTGAAGCGTAACACTGACTCTTCTTGGATCTAAAGCTTAGGAGGGAAACATGAGCACAAGGCAGTGAAAGCCAAAGTTCTGGCTTCAAATGAAGCATAACCAGGATAGACACCAACAAACAGCTGCTTTCCCTAAGGGATTTCTACTCTATTTCTCAGAAAAGGTTACACAGCCAAGAAGTTTAAATTCCTGCTGTAACCTGGATACACAGGGCAGAGAAATAGTGTGAATTTAATAATCTAGCTGAAAAATCCTTTTGTTACTACAGAGTACCTAGAACTTTAAGCAATCAGCCACTGAAAGCAAAGCTCAAGTCTCCACCCGCAGACTATAATATGCCAAACAGAATTAAGGAGATTCCGTATTTAATGGTAACTTGGAGAACTCCTTCCCTTCAACCACTTCTTATTCCTTTTACTACGCCATTAATTTCCTTTCCGCATGAAAACAAACGTTTTATACACAAACGGCAGCACTGATCACTCAAAACTGGGACAGCTCTACCACACCAGCAGAGCCAGGGCAGCCCCCAGGGCGCCTGCACAGCACATGGCACCAGGACAGCACAACTCCCATTTTCTGCAGCTGAAGATGCCCTCAGCCTCCAAGACTCAATTACACACCTCCACACTAAAGCTGCAAACACTGCAGGTCAAACCAGACCTTTTTCCAGGTACTTTCTAAACTGGCTTTTTCTAGAAGGTAATATTGTTACCACTGAAAATTAAACTTCTTTTCTTAACTGAGTCTTCACTGGCACCACAACCACACCTGGACAGCCACATACTAACGAGAGAAAAGCACTTAAGACTACTGAATACAGTTAAACACAGCAACTCACGAATTAACAACACACACCTAAAACTCCCTTCCCGTAACTACAAGACATCAAAAAATCAATTAACCGACCTAAAACTACAACCACGGACCAATACTCGTAACTTGTACCTAAAGAAATAACAGAAACGGGTCTACCAAATGAACAAAAGCAGAAATAGTGAGGATTGCACTGCACTGCCTACACAGCAGCCAACGAGCACTCCCTTCCCAACTTTAGGTCGTTGAACTTAGCCTGGAAAAATACTGCAAATCGAAAACTGCAGCTCACATTAGTAGTAACAGCTGTTTATGTTCGTAACGAAGCTAATCTTACCTTTTTGCTCTTAACTGCCGCAAGTGATGAAACACGTTGATCACGTCCCTTATCCGACGAGGCGCCTCTTCGATTTTGGACGCGAGATTGATACAGGCCATAGCAACGATCTGAAAAGAAGCCCCGTTTCCGTTAAAACACCCCATTTTTAACTCCGGTAAAACTAGAATTCGTAACTACGACGCAAACCCTTGAGGCTCGAGGCGAGCAGCCCGTTCGGCGTGCGCCCGTCCTATCCGCCCTCCCTCGGTGCCCCGTGCCGCGCTCACCTCAAAGCTGTGCTTGACGAAGGACTTGGAGTAGAAGAACCGATGGAACAGCACCTGCCCCGTCGCCATGGCCACCTGTGAAGGCAGAGCAGAAGGAGGAGGGAGAAAGAGAAGGAGCCGAGTCAGCGCCCCGGCCCAGCCGCCGCCATTTTGTGTGAGGCAC